>CM060339.1:9487924-9497924 GCA_030674155.1 Stramonita haemastoma | reverse complement strand
AAAGAATAGATAAATAAAATAAATCTCTCTCTCTCTCTCTCCGCCTGTCTATTTATCTACCCATCTATCTATCTGTCTGTTTATCTACATATATATCTATCTGTCTGTATGTCTGTCTGTCTGTCTATTTGCTATGTATATCCACCATTTTGTATGTCTGTCTGTTTCGCTATCAATCAATCTATCTATCTATCTATCTATCTATCTATCTATCTATCTATCTATCTATCTATCTATCTATCTATCTATCTATCTGTCTGTCTGTCTGTCTGTCTGTCTGTCTGTCTGTCTGTCTGTCTGTCTGTCTGTCCTTCTCTCTCTCTCTCTCTCTCTCTCTCTCTCTCTCTCTCTCTCTCTCTCTCTCTCTCTCTCTCTCTCTCTCTCCTCTCTCTCTCTCTCTCTCCCTCAGACAGTTTTTTCCCATAAATCTCTGAAACAGACAGAGAATTTACCACTTGTTCTACTTTTCATCAAACTGAACAAAACACACTGACACAAAACACTGAACATAATAATTATGATGTATTGACGTATTGGTTAAGATTACCAATCTACACATCAATCCATTTTTTTGTTAAGATTATTAATCAACGCATCAGTACATTTTTTTGTTAAGATTATTAATCAACACATCAATACATTTTTTGGTTAAGATTATTAATCAACACATCAATACATTTTTTGTTAAGATCATCAATCAACACACCAATAATCGATGCACTTTCCATGCCACAGATGAAACAACAACTTCCACCCCTCCTCCACCGCCAACTCTACTGTCTTCCACTCCACAATCTTCCACAACTTCCGCCAGTGACGTCACCAAGGCGCCCTCTCCAACACCCCGAACGGAACAGGGGGAGACTACTACCACAACAGAGGCCCAGAAAAAAACCCCAGCCAGGACGACAAAGACGACAACTTCATCTCCGAGGGTAAAGAACAAGCATGTACCTTTGAGGTTATCGGGTAAAACCTGGCCGAGTTTAACTCTCACGGACCCTGGCAGTAAGGAAGAGTTGGGCAAAGCTGGTGTCCCTTCGGTCAACGTAAGGCTGAGGGACAGAGCTGGAGCTGTGAGTGGTTTCTTTGCGTCCGGTACTGCATGAGTTAAAACCCCACCCAAAAAAGCTGCTTTATAAGTTTAGTTGTTTTTTTGCATCAGTGCTGCATCAGTTTAAAAAAAAAGCTGCTTTATAAGTTGTTTTTTTTTTTTTTTTTTTTTGCTAGGTACTGCATCAGTTAAAAAAAAAAAAGCTGCTTTATAAATTTGGTTTGCTTTTTTTTTTTTGCTGTGGGCTTTTAGAGTTTTTTTCACTTTTGTTGTTTCTTGTTCCTTGGCTAGAGCTTAAAGTTTCACCAATGGTGAGAGTGGTCATTTTTGTGTGTGTGTGTATGTGTGTGTGTGTGTGTGTGTGTGTGTGTGTGTGTGTGTGTGTGTGTGTGTGTGTGTGTGTGTGTGTATGTGTGTGTGTGTGTGTGTATGTGTGTGTGTGTGTGTGTGTGTGTGTGTGTGTGTGTGTGTGTGTGTGTGTGTGTGTGTGTGTGTGTGTATGTGTGCGACTATTTTTTGCCCACGATAACGGTACGCACATTCTGACTTCAGGGATCATGTCTAAGCACCATGATTATATCATTGTGCATGCATTTTAAAAATACCTCTTTTGTCATCCATTCTTACCGGAATGAATGACTTTCTCTTCTAAAAAGTAGAATGAGTTTTAATGTGTGTGTGCAAGATGTTCTACATGTGTTCAGTTTCAACCAGAGAATTTTCAGGGGAGGGGAGTCAATACTGATGTTAAATCCATGGGAATAATCCCTTTAATAGTACCAGCTGCCATGGCGCAGTGGTTAGCACCTTGGATTTTGGACTGGAATGTCGCGGGTCCCATAAGAGTCATAGGGATTTTTCAGACTCCAGCCGGCTCCTACCCAGAGTGAGTGTGCTGTGGGCTCAGTGGGGAGACTGGGACCACACAGTCGAGCTTCATCCACTTTGTGGATGCTAGTTTGAGAGTGTTGCTGAAATTACCTGACCAACACTACAGGTGTCTGTATCTCTTGGGCCCGGTTGACACCGGGATATGTTATGATAGTAAACATAGAATACAACCCTGTAAAATTGTCTCAAAGCAGATGTACTTCTTTAGCAACATCATTAGATCATCCTCATTACCATTGATTATCATGCAATGATTAAAAAAAAAATATATATATATATATATTTAATTGCCTCTGATTTGGTAGCCTTGCTGCTCTGGTCTCATGGTGACCTCAGATTCGGTTTCCCCCATGTACTTCTGTGCCTGTGTTGAGTTTGTGTCAAAGCCTTTGGGGTCGGAGGTTCACGGGGGGATGGTTGTTGGAGGGACGTTGTGGTGGTTGCCTCTTCGGGTAGGTGACTCACTCAGTCTGGCTCCACGACTGAGCTAATACTGTCGTTAGTAGGGAGCTTAATAGGTGGTGTCCTGCGTATGTTAGCTCAGAACAGGCACCACTGAACACCATCAAAGCGATCCAGCAGAAGTGCAGGGCCCCTCTGGCTGGTGGCTTCACGGCGGCCTGATATTGATGGGCTCCCTGTGGACTCCCGACCCTGATGATGAGATGTAACGAATCTGGGTATGGCTGTGGTGGGGATACTGAAATGAGCAGCGTGGGGACAGCAAACAAACAAAAGAAAACAAAACAAAACAAAAACCTTAAAGAGTGGTGGCTCTAACCCTGACTTTTCCCCAGGTCATCAAATCACGAGGGCAATGCTTTGACCACTATGCCACCTGACCCCCCCCCCCCCCCCCTATAAGAATGAAGCTTAGAGGCTGCTTTTCTTTGCTCAATGAGTTAACAAACAAAAGCAGCTGTGTTTACAATGGGGTTTGCATTTACCAGCTTTATTTTTCAATGAAGAATGGTTTGAAAAGAAAAGCTATTTTTGTACTGGGCATATCAGTAAATTTTAGGGAAGTAGGATAGCTTAGTGCTTATGATCTGACAGCTGAGGATAGAGCCAAGAAGAAGACTACAAAGAAGACTACAAAGAAGAATGCAAAGAAGAAGAAGAATGCAAAGAAGAAGAAGAATGCAAAGAAGAAGAAGAATGAGAAGAAGAAGAAGAAGAAGAAGAAGAAGAAGAAGAAAGAAGAAGAAGAAGAAGAAGAAAGAAGAAGAAGAAGAAGAAGAAGAAGAAGAAAGAAGAAGAAGAAGAAGAAGAAGAAGAAGCAGAAGAAGAAGAAGAAGAGAAGAAGAAGAAGAAGAAGCAGAAGAAGAAGCAGAAGCAGAAGCAGAAGCAGAAGAAGAAGAAGAAGAAGAAGAAAGAAGATGGAAGAAGAGGAAGAATTGCAAGAATTGCAAGAAGAAGACATCATCATCATCATCATCATCATCATCATCATCATCATCATCATCATCATTATCATCATCATCAACAACAACAACAACAACAACAACAACAACAACAACAGCAACAACAACATTGTTCCCATAACCTATGTGGTCACTGGGGAGCGATATATCAGAGACCTCAGCTTTTCCAGGTAACAGCCCATCTCCTCTCCCTCACTGCTTTCTTTACCTTCCCTGTCTCTAAAGAGGGTAGGTACCCAGTGACAACTGGGTGAACTGTGAGACTGTAGTGAAACCAAGGCATGTAAACGGTCACCAATGGCCCATCAACTTGGTAACCCAAGCTCAATGCTGCTTAACCTTAGCTTGGGGAAAGCAAGTGCTCTGACCAATGAGCTCTCCCATCTAAAACAACATCAAATAAAGAAGACCCAAAAACCTAATAATTTTAGATTTTAGCTGTTCTTTATAATATAACATTAAGTGAACATTCGTCTTTCTAATTGAATCTTTAAGAATCTTGTTCTGTTTCTTGTGGGGTTTTTTCCAGAATAGTCCGGGTTACTTGAGACCGGGGATGCAGTATGGACAGCTTCACCGTGACGCCTATCGTCTGCAAAGTCACCTGACTTCCTGTCCCAGCTGTCTGAGTGAGTAGTCCCCCTTTTCCTGCTATGGCTTCACTTCTCTTGTAACTTCTTCGAAGTGTCGTTGGCACACTGTATACTACTACTACTACTACTACTACTACTACTACTACTACTACTACTACTACTACTACTACTACTAAAAATAACAACAACAATGATAATAATGATAATGATGATAATGATAATGATAATAATAATAATAATAATAATGATAATAATAATAATAATAATAATAATAATAATAATAATAATAATAATAATAATAATAATAATAATACAATATCAATACATGGAATTTAAATAGCGCTATATCATGCAAAAACAAATCAAAGCGCTTGCATTCGACCTATACAACACACAAGCAATCAATGACGATTAATAGTTTGAGCAAATTCGAATGTACACACACACACGCACGCACGCATGCACGCACACACACACACACACACACACACACACACACACACACACGCACGCACGCACGCACGCACGCACGCGCGCGCACGCGCTAAATTTGATAAAGGTTATACACCTTGGCAGGGTAAATGGGGATTACAGTTGTTGCAGGCAGGGACAGATAATCACGTGCTCATTGATAAAATAGAATGGAAGCATGACATACTATGAAATGATCATTATATTCTGTGGTGAAATAAAGCAGCACCGTGACGTACCTCACCACCATAAACCCTATGATAATTCAATTCAATTCAATCTAATTCAAATGGTATATTATTTTCTCACTAATAAAGATAAACCAGAATGACACCATAACATACCCAATCATGACATGTAACACGATGAAATAGAATGTCATCACAACACTCCCAGTAATCACATTCTCTATAATAAAAAAAAAAATGACACCATAACATTTCAAATCATCACAAGCTCTATGATAAAAAAAAAAACAACTACGACAACGAAAACAACAAAACCATGACATTCCCTTATAGAGCCCCAGCTCTTTCAGGAATATGCCCAGAATATATTTTTTTTTCTTCTTTATTTTAATTTCTCGGCTACAGCTGCAAAGTTCATCAATGGTAAGATTTTGCATACAATATATAGAACTGTTTTTGCCCACCATGAAAATAACTGCATTCCCACTTAAAGAATGTATTCAGGGTATATTCGAATTTCAGTAACCCATCAAATGCTGACAGGAATCACATGAATCTTTACCACGCATATTTGTGACGCTCCACCACGAAATGAGTCGCTTAGCACATTACCCAATTTTGCGCTAGGAGCCATTAAAGGCAGGTGGGGGTCAAGTTGTCAATTTTGAGATTTTGATTTACTATTAAACTATATCCGTCATTCTACCTTGTAGTGAAAGATCAAGGCATAATATGCATTCCTTTTGCTTTTAAATGTGTTTTGAAAATACCCACGCCCTCATTCTGACAACCCGTTACAAAAATAAACTTGCCCGTTTCTCATTTTGTCACATCCTGCAGTCTATCATTTCAATTTGTAATAACTTTTCACAGAATTTTCCGATTTTAAATTTGTTTTTTTGCATTGAATAGCATTTTTATTGCAAATTAAAAACTTTACAATAGCTAAAAATTGACCTCTGGTGCAATGCGACTTCTTATGTGATGGAGCGTCATATTAAAATTTTGTTCTTCTGGATGTATGTATAAAATAGATATTCTTTATCATTGCAGGGGGTGTAACAGCTCAGTGATAAGAGCGCTCGTTTTCCCCCAGTCAAGTTAAGCAGCGTCGAGCGTGGTTACCCGATGGATGGGTGACCGTTTGCGAGCCTTGGCTTCAGTGCAGCCCCCCCCCCCCCCCCCTTAGTTCCCCCAGCTGTAAATGGGTACCTGCCCTCTTTAGGGCCAGGGAAGGTAAAGCAGCGAGGGAGATAAGATGGGCGCCACCCTCAATATGCTGGCCCCTAGAGAAGCTGAGGTCTCTGATGCCTCGCTCCCCTGCGACCGTATTTGTATCTTGTATTTTGTACCACTTTATGTCACAGCAGATTTCTCTGCGTGGAAATTCGGGCTGCTCTCTCTCCCAGGGGAGAGCGCGTCGCCACAAGTGCAGCGCCTACCCATTTTTTTTCTTTTTCCTGCATGCAACTGCATTTGTTTCCATATCGGAGTGGCTTTTTTCTACCAGAATTTTGCCAGGGTCAACCCCCTTGTTGCCGTGGGTTCTTTTACGTGCGCTAAATAGTGGTGTGTAACACACGGGACCTCGGTTTATCGTCTCATCCGAAAGACTAGCGCCCAGACCACCACTCAGGTCTAATGGATGGGGGGAAAAGTTTTGGGGTACGAACCACCGCACACTCCAACCGGGAGGGACTTTTTGCTTTCTAGGCAAGGTGCGTTACGTTACCACCTAGGCCACCGATCCACTAGGTTATGGTATAGGTTATGGGACGTAGTAGGCACCCATCAGTCTCGAAAGACTATGGAGTTGCGCTCTAGTCTTTAAAGCTCAAAGCCTGGGCATGTATGCATGGAGGGCAAGCTGTTAGTTATGGGACACCGTTACCTTTACCTTTACCGTGTGTATAGGGAACAGATCTTCCTTGTGATTGCAGGACTGCAGAGCCCGGCTGTGCTGTGCCCTGTGCACGAGATGGGGGTGGAGATCGACACCTGGGCCTCCCAGCTGAAGGATGTGCTCAGCTACGGCTGCTCCATGGGTAGTAGAGGGGTGACCCCTCTGGTCTTTCTGTGTCTCTTGTTTGTTCGATCCTCCATCTAGTTTTGTCTGTGCCTCCGTTGTGTATTTTTATTTATTTGTTTGTTTAGTTATTTGTTTATTTATTCATTTGTTTACTTATGTATTTATTTATTCATTTATTTTTTAAATATGTTTATTTATGTATTCATTTATTTAGTTACTTTTATAAGTCTATTTCATATTCTTAAAAATTAATCTATTTATTCTTTCTTTCTTTCTTTATTCTTTTATTTTAAGGATGACTGAATAAGCACTCTTGTAGTTTTTGACATCCAGTCTCCGTGTGTATGGAGTTTTGTAGCTTTTGTCATCAATACCCACTGTATGTTGTATTTTGTATTTTGCACCACTTTATGTCACAGCAGATTCCTCTGTGTGAAATACGGGCTCCTCTCTCTCCCCGGGGAGAGCGCGTCGCCACAAGTGCAGTGCCTACCCATTTTTGTTTTTCTTTTTCCTGTCTGCAACTGTATTTGTGTCCCTATCAGAGTGACTTTTTTTCTACGGATTTTTGCCAGGGACAACCCTCTTGTTGCCGTGGGTTCTTTTACGTGCGCTAAATAATGATGTGTAACACACGGGACATCAATTTATCGTCTCATCCGAAAGACTAGCGCCCCCGACCACCACTCAAAGTCTGATGGATGGAGAAAAATTTTGGGCCCAAACGGGAATCAAACCACGGCACACTCCGACTAAATATGCACACGTGTTATTTCTGTGGGAAGACAGGCATTGATTGTGAAAAAAAAAGTAGTTGTTGTCTGAGTGTTCAATAACAAAAAAAAGAAGACGAATTGTAGCTAATCTGGAACTGTCACAGGCCCAATGGACCAGGAGAGATGCTGCATCAATGGAGATTCTACAGTGATGGAGATACTACGAGACATAACACAGCGTGTTCGGGACGTTTATCACGTGCTGCAGACGTCTTGTGCCAATTGTCCTAGTGAGTCAACGCTGTCCAGTTGTTTTGTGTGTGTGTGTGTGTGTGTGTGTGTGTGTGTGTGGGGGGGGGGTGATGTGTGTGTGTGTAGTGTGTGTGTGTGTTTTGTGTGTGTGTGAGGGGGGGGTTGTGTGTGTGTGTGTGTGTGTGTGTTGTGTGTGTGTGTGTGTGTGTGTGTGTGTGTGTGTGTGTGGTGTGTGTGTGTGTGTGAAGGTGTGTGTGTGTGTGTGTGTGTGTGTTGTGTTGTGTTTGTGTAATATGTGTAGTGTAGTGTAGTGTTGTGTTGTGTGTTTGTGTGTGTGTGTGTGTGTGTGTGTGTGTGTGTGTGTGTGTGTGTGTGTGTGTGTGTGTGTGTGTGTGTTTGTGTGCGTGTTGTGTTGTGTTGTGTGTGTGTGTGTGTGTAAGTGTGTGTGTGTTGTGTTGTGTTGTGTAATATAGTGTAGTGTAGTGTTGTGTTGTGTGTTTGTGTGTGTGTGTTGTGTTGTGTTGTGTTGTGTGTGTGTGTGTTGTGTGTGTGTGTGTGCGCGCGCGCATGCGTGTGTGTGTATGTATGTGTGTATGTGTGTGTGTGTGCTATTTCTGTGGGAGGTCAGGCATTGTATTGTGCCATATTGTAGTGCATTGTAATACAATATTGCAATACAATTGAGTTGTAATGTACTGTTATGTCGTACGTTATGATATGATGTGATGTGGTGTTGTGTGGTAGGGTGTGGCAAGGTATGGTATGGTATGGTATGGTATGGTATGGTATGGTATGGTATGGTATGGTATGGTATGGTATGGTATGGTTTGGTATGGTATGGTATGGTATGGTATGGTATGGTATGGTATGGTATGGTATGGCGTGGCGTGGTATGGTATGGTATGGTATGGTATGGTATGGTATGGTATGGTATGGTATGGTATGGTATGGTATGGTGTGTGATATGATGTAATGTAGTGTGGTGTGGTGGGGTGTGGCGTGGTATGGTATGGTGTGGTATGGTATGGTGTGATGATGTTATGTAGTATGGTATGGTGTGGTGTGGCGTGGTTTGGTATGGTGTGGTGTGCTGTTGTGTGGTATTGCATGGTATGGTATGGTATGGTATGGTATGGTATGGTATGGTATGGTATGGTATGGTATGGTATGGTATGGTGTGATAATGATGTAATGTAGTGTGGTATGGGGTGGTGAGGTGTGGTATGGTGAGGGTTGGTGTGGTGTAGTGTGATGTTGTGTGGGGTGGCATGGAGTGGCATGGTGTGGTATGATGTAAAACGGTGTGGAATTGCGTGGTGCTGTATGGTATGGTGTGGTGTGCTACATTATGTTGTATTGTACTCCTATATGCTGCATTGTGCTGTATTGTATGTGTTATGTTGTATTGCACTATATTGTACGATACTGCAATGTGTTGTATTGCATGTTTATGTTGTATTATAGGGCATTGTATTGTATAATATTGTAATGTGTTGTATTGTGTTGTGCTGTGTTTGGGCTGTTGTTACATTGTGTTGTGTTGTCATGTTTTGCATTTCATTTCTTTGCATTGTACTGAATCATAACGCACTGTGGTCCACATTATCAGATTTCGTTTTATTGCATGACATCACATGGCAAATAAACTTAAATTTTTACCCAGAAATGATTAAAAAAAAAAGATAATCACAGCAAATACCAACAGAAACAGACATAAAAAGATAAAACAAAGCAAAACAAAAAACTCTAATCCTACAATCACAGCAAAAACCAACAAAAAACAGACATAAAAATAGATAAAATAAAAACAAAGCAAAAACAAAAACTCTAATCCTACTTTTCTTCATGGTTTCTCTCACATTTCTTCTTTTTTGTTTTTTTGTCCAGAGGATGGATTTTGGGCGGAGTGGTCACACTGGACCCGGTGCAGTGTCACGTGCGGAGCAGGAAAACGTGAAACGTAGCAGGACTTGTACCAATCCGATCCCGAGTCACGGTGGAAGAGACTGTAACGGTCACTCTAAAGAAGAACTGGACTGCTACACTCAGGGTCAGTACACTCCTCACCTTGGCTGGGGGACGGGGTAGCCTAGTGGTCAGAACATTGCGCTGGCAATTTGACGACCCGTGTTCGATTCCCGTTGAAGGGGATTTTTCCCGTGGAGTTAACATCAGTGCTGACTCCACTCTCCCCAAAAGTCTTTCGGATGAGAGTGTAAACCGAGGCCCCGTGTGCGAACGCACGCAGGACGTCTTGCGCACACGTTAAATCCTGTTTTGCTTTTCGTGAGAGTAGGCCATTGTGTGCCGGTGGGAACAGATGACAATATTTACACAACTGCATACACACGGGGACTGGATGAAAAAAAGCCCATGAGTGCT
>CM060339.1:9470424-9482924 GCA_030674155.1 Stramonita haemastoma | reverse complement strand
ACAAGAGACAGAGACAGAGGGAGAGCTCCATGCCCAATGCTCTAGCCACTACCCCCTATCCCAGCCCCTAGATCCCTGCATGGATCGCTAGCTGTACTCTCTTGTGTTCCAGAGGACGGGGTGTGGGGCCAGTGGGCCCCTTGGGCCCGTGCTCCGTCACGTGCGGGTCAGGTGGGGTCAGACAAAGGTCAAGGTTGTGTGACAGTCCCCAACCGAACCAGTGAGTATTCTCAACATGAATCAATTAATTTTTATTTCAGATGGTACATTGAATAAGCATTGATTTGCTTTTGCTTTTTTACATCCAATCCCCGTGTGTATGCAGTTTTTTAAATGTCATCTGTTCCCACCGGCACACGATGGCCTACTCTTTCGAAAAGCGGAACAGGATTTAACGTGTGCGCAAGATGTTCTGCGTGCGTTCGCACACGGGGCCTCGGTTTAAAGTCTCATCCGAAGTGTGCGCTGTAAGGGTACGTACGGTACGGGATAGCCTAGTGGTCAGAACATCACGCTTGCAATCTAACGACCCGGGTTTGAATCCTGTTCAAGGGAATATTTTCGCCTTGGAGTTAACATCAGTGTTGACTCCATTTTCCCCCAAAAGTCCTTCTGTTGAGACTATAAACCGAGGCTCCGTGTGCGAACGCACGCAGAACATGTTGCGCGCACGTTAAATCCTGTTCCGCTTTTCGAAAGAGTAGGCCATTGTGTGCCGGTGGGAACAGATGACAAAATTGACAAAATTGTATACACAGGGGGACTGGATGTACAAAAGCACACGAGTGTCTATTCCATTATCCTCAATATAAAATAATAAATAAATAAATAATAAAAAGATAATGAATTGTGTGTACGTGCTCACAGGAGAACAGACATATACACACTAACGCTCACGCACATGCACGCCCCCACGTACACACACACACACACGCGCGCGCGCGCATCCACACACACACACACACAACACACACACACACACACACACACACACACACACACACACACACACACACACACACACCAACCACAGATGCACATACATTCACACACACACATGCATGGTATTTAAATGCCTGCAAAAAAAGTCTGATTTCTATATTAAGAAAACTTTTTTTCTATATTTTACCATAATAATAATGAGCATATCTAAAAATACCAACGGATATGATACACCATATAACTTATCAAATATAACTTGAAAACTTGTTAGATTAAAAAAAAAAAATCAAAGTCCCATAAAGAGCACCACATTTGGTTGGGTTGTTTCCCTTGTGTGGATAATTCACTTTTAAAGGTAAAGGTGTTTCTATAGCTATGGGATAGCTCAGTGGTCAGAGCGCTCGCTTTCCCCAGCAAGGTTGAGCAGCGTCGAGCGTGGTTACCAATTGGATGGGTGGCCGTTTGCGCGCCTTGGCTTCAGTATAGTTCCCCCAGTTCACACAGCTGTAAATGGGTACCTGCCCTCTTTAGGGTCAGGGAAGATAAAGCAGCGAGGGAGAGGAGATGGGCGCCGCCCTCAACATGCTGGCCCCTAGAGAAGCTGAAGTCTCTGATGCCTCACTCCCCTACGACCACATAGTTTATGGAACAACATTACCTTGACCTTTTTTTTTTTTTTTTTTTTTTTTACAGATGTGGCAAGCCTTGTCCTGGCGAAAGGTCGGAATCTGTTTCTTGCAACTGCAAACCCTGCTGTGGTATGTAACGCAACGTAATTTGACGTAACTTATTTTAATGTAATGTAACGTAGTATAGTGTAATGTAGTGTAATGTAGCCCATTTCCCCATTTCTTCCTTCCTTCTTTTCTTCCTTCCTCCCTCCCTTCCTTCCTTCCTTCCTCTCATCCATTCATTAACTCATTAACTCATTCATTCATTAACTCATCCATTCCATGTTCTTTCTTTCTCCAGTTCCGGACACGTGGGGCTCTTGGGCTCCTTGGTCCCTGTGTTCCGCCACGTGCGGGAGAGGTGAAAGGTCAAGGTCGCGCCAGTGCGTGCAGAACCCCCTGAACCCTTGTCGACAGGGTTGCCCTGGCCAGGCTTTGGAGAGCAACCCTTGTGACGGCGGGGACTGCTGTGGTGAGGAGGCTGATTTGTCTGGAGTCTGGATTTGTTATTTTGACTTTGTTGGTTGTTGTTGTTGTTTTTGTTGTTGTTGTTTGTGTGGTGGTGGTGTGGTGGTGGTGGTGTGGTGGTGGTGGTGGTGGTGGTGTGGTGGGTGTGGTGGTGGTGGTGGGTGGTGGGGTGGTGGGTGGGGAGGAAGTAGGGGGAGGGTGAATGTGGAGAGGCAGAGAGAGAGGGGAGAGGGGGGGGGAG
Source organism: Stramonita haemastoma (assembly GCA_030674155.1). Lineage (NCBI taxonomy): Eukaryota > Metazoa > Mollusca > Gastropoda > Neogastropoda > Muricidae > Stramonita > Stramonita haemastoma. Next base: position 9,480,602 of record CM060339.1, on the reverse strand, counting down.
GGGGGGAGAGAGAGAGGGAGAGAGGAGAGAGAGAGGAGGGAGAGAGAGAGGGAGGGAGGGAAGAGAGGGGAGGAAGGAGAGAGGGGGGGGAGGAAGAGAGGAGAGAGAGAGAAGAGAAGAAGAGGAAGAAGCAGACAGAAGAGAGGAGAGAGAGAAGGGAGAGAGAGAGAGACAGACGAAGACAGACAGACAGACAGAGAAGAGACTGACAGAAGACTGACAGACAGACAGACAGAGAGGGGGAGGGAGAGGAGAGAGGGGGGAGGGGGAGAGAGAAAGAGAGAGAGAGGAAGAGAGAGAGAGGGGAGGGGCGAGAGAGAGAGAGAGAGAGAGAGAGAGAGAGAGAGAGAGAGAGAGAGAGAGAGAGAGAGAGAGAGAGAGAGAGAGAAGAGAGAAGACAGAGAGAAGAGATAGACAGAGACAGAGACAGAGACAGCACTTCACTCACTCATTCATTCAATTTACTCACTCTCTCATTTATTTACTCATTGAATGGATGAAAAAAAATATAAACCATACACACACGGGGACTGGGTGTAAAAAAAAGCACACGAGAGCTTATTCTATTATCCTCGAAATTAAAGAATAAATGAACAAAAATAGAATAAAATGAAATAAATTACTCACTCACTCACTCCCTCCCTCCTCCCTCCGGACTTATAGCCTAGTGGTCAGAACATTGCGCTCGCAGTTTGACGACCCGGGTTCGAATCCCGTTTGAGGGGATTTTTCCCCAGGAGTTAACATCAGTGCTGACTCTACTCTCCCCAAAAGTCCTTCGGATGAGACTATAAACCGAGGCCCCGTGTACGAACGCACGCAGAACATCTTGCGCACACGTTAAATCCTGTTCGCTTTTCGTAAGAGTAGGCCATTGTGAGCCTGTGGAAACAGATGACAAGATTCACAAAACTGCATACACACAGGGACTAGATGTAAAAAAAAAAAAAAAGCACAAGAGTGCTTATTCCATTATCCTCGACATAAAAGAATAAATGAATAGATAAATAAATATATATATATAATTTAATTAATTGATAAATGAATGAATGAATAAATAAATGAATAAATAAATAAATAAATATTTTTTTATGGACAGTCCCCAACAACTGGGGGATTTGGGCTCCTTGGTCGCAATGTTCGGTCACGTGCGGTGGAGGTCACAGGTCGAGGTCGCGACTGTGTGTCAAGGACGAATTCAACCCCTGCCAGCAAGATTGCCCTGGTCAAGGTCACGAAATTCAGCGTTGTGGGGTCAGAGGTTGCTGTGGTGAGTTAGGACTAATGTTCTTGTCTGTCTGTCGGTCTGTGTTTTTATCTCTGCTGTCTGTCTGTCTGTCTGTCTGTCTGTCTGTCTGTCTGTCTGAGTTTTTATCTTTATCTGTTTCTGTCTGTCTGTTTCTGTCTCTGTCTGTCCGTCTGTCTTTGTATCACTGTCTCTGTCTGTCTGTCTGTCTGTCTGTCTGGTCATGGTGGGTAATAAAAAGTTTGCATACACATAATTGCTTTACTGGTGAATCTCAGAACTCTACTCAAGGAATGAAAACACTCAATCAATTAATCAAAACCAACCAACCAATCAATCAATAAATCATATCAATTAATCAATCAGCCAATCAATCAACAATCAATCAATCAATCAATCAATCAAATCAATCAATCAATCAATCAATCAACCAATCAATCAATCAACCAATCAAATAATCAATCACTGAATTAGCCAATCAATCAATCAATCAATCAACCAATCATTCACCTCTCATTCCTGTTCTCCTCACAGTTCCTAACAACTGGGGTTCCTGGGCACCTTGGTCCTCGTGTTCCGTCACATGCGGTCGAGGTGACAGGTCAAGGTCACGCCAGTGTGTCAAGGACGCTCAAAATCCGTGTCAACAAGACTGCCAAGGTGAAGGTCACCAGATCCATCAATGTGAGGTCAGAGATTGTTGTGGTGAGTATTTGTTGCTGGTTTTTTTTTTTTTACAAACTTTTTAGTGCAGTGTAGTGTGTAATATAGTTAATAGTTATTGTGTGTAGTGTAGTGTAGTGTAGTGTAGTGTAGTGTAGTGTAGTGTGTAGTGTAGTGTAGTATGGAGTGGAGTGGAGTGGAGTGGAGTGGAGTGAGTGCAGTGCAGTGCAGTGCAGTGCAGTGCAGTGCAGTGCAGTGCAGTGCAGTGCAGTGAGTGAGTGAGTAGTGAGTGCAGTGTAGTGCTAGTGCAGTGAGTGCAGTATGTAGTGAGTGAGTGGCAGTGGAGATGTGGGAGTAGAGTGGACTGGAGTGGAGTGGAGTGGAGTGGTTGTGGAGGGTAGTGCAGTGCAGTATAGTGGAGTGGAGTGGAGTAGAGTGGAGTGGAGGGTAGTGCAGTGCAGTGCAGTGCAGTATAGTGGAGTGGAGTGTAGTGGAGTTGAGGGTAGTGTAGTGGAGTGTACAGCAAGGGCCAGATGCCATAAAATGAAGGTATGTTCATACTTACTTGTGAGCCTTAAAAATAGAGGTCCTCAGTAACTGAATAAACCGAATAAATGAGTTAATGAATGCATGAATCAAGGAACCTATCAATTAATCAATGGATCAATTAATCAATCAATCACTTAAACAATCAAGCAACCAATTAATCAATCAACCAACCAACCAATCACCCAATCAATCAACCAATCAATCAAGAAACCAATCAGCCAATGAATCAATGAATGAATCAATCAATCAACCAATCATTCACCTCTCATTCCTGTTCTCCTCACAGTTCCTAACAACTGGGGTTCCTGGGCACCTTGGTCCTCGTGTTCCGTCACATGCGGTCGAGGTGACAGGTCAAGGTCACGCCAGTGTGTCAAGGACGCTCAAAATCCGTGTCAACAAGACTGCCAAGGTGAAGGTCACCAGATCCATCAGTGTGAGGTCAGAGATTGTTGTGGTGAGTATTTGTTGTTGTTTGTTGTTTTTTTACAAACTGTTTAGTGCAGTGTAGTGTAGTGTGTAATATAGTTAATAGTTATTGTGTGTTAGTGTAGTGTAGTGTAGTGTAGGGTAGTGTAGTGTAGTGTAGTGTAGTGTAGGGTAGGGTAGGGTAGGGTAGTGTAGTGTAAGGGTAGTGTAGGGTAGTGCAGTGCAGTGCAGTGCAGTGCAGTGCAGTGCAGTGCAGTGCAGTGCAGTGCAGTGTAGTGTAGTGTAGTGTAGTGTAGTGTAGTGTAGTGTAGTGTAGTGTAGTGTAGTGTAGTGCAGTGCAGTATAATGGATGGATTGGAGTGGAGGGAGTGGAGGGGAGTGGAGGGGAGTGGAGGGGAGTGGAAGGGAGTGGATTGGATTGGAGTGGATTGGAGTGGAAGGTAGTGGAGTGGAGTGGAGTGGAGTGGAGGGTAGTGCAGTGCAGTATAGTGGAGGGGAGTGGAGGGTAGTGCAGTGCAGTATAGTGGAGTGGAGTGGAGTGGAGTTGAGGGTAGTGTAGTGGAGTGTACAGCAAGGGCCAGATCCAAAAATGAAGGTATGTTCATACTTACTTGTGAGCCTTAAAAATAGAGGTCCTCAGTAACTGAATAAACCGAATGAATGAGTTAATGAATGCATGAATCAAGGAACCTATAAATTAATCAATGGATCAATTAATCAATCAATCACTTAAACAATCAAGCAACCAACCAATCAATCAACCAACCAACCAATCACCCAATCAATCAATCAATCAATCAATCAAGAAACCAATCAGCCAATGAATCAATGAATCAAGCAAGCAATCAACCAATCATTCACCTCTCATTCCTGTTCTCCTCACAGTTCCTAACAACTGGGGTTCCTGGGCGCCTTGGTCCTCGTGTTCCGTCACGTGCGGTCGAGGTCACAGGTCAAGGTCACGCCAGTGTGTCAAGGACGCTTACAATCCATGTCAACAAGACTGCCAAGGTGAAGGTCAAGAGATCCATCATTGTGAGATCAGAGATTGTTGTGGTGAGTATTTTGTGTTTTTTTTACAAATAGTGTAGTGTAGTGTAGTGTAGTGTAGTGCAGTGTAGTGTAGTGTAGTTTTAGTGTAGTGTAGTGTAGTGTAGTGTAGTGTAGTGAGTGTATAGTGTAGTGTAGTGTAGTGTAGTAGTGTAGTGTAGTGTAGTGTAGTGTAGTGTAGTGTAGTGTAGTGTAGTGTAGTGTAGTGTAGTGTAGTGTAGTGTAGTGAGGTGTATTAGTGTAGTGAGGTGTATTAGTGTAGTGTAGTGTAGTGTATGTAGTGTAGTGTAGTGTAGTGTAGTGTAGTGTAGTGTAGTGTAGTGTAGTGTAGTGTAATGTAGTATAGTGTAGTGTAGTTTAGTTTAGTGTAGTGTAGTGTAGTGTAGTCTGTGCGGTGTAGTATATTGTAGTGTAGTGTAGTGTGATGTAGGGTAGTGCAGTGCTGTGCAGTGTAGTGTAGTGTAGTGTAGTGTGGTGTAGTGTAGTGTAGTGTAGTGTAGTGTAGTGTGGTGTGATGTGGTGTGGTGTGGTGTGGTGTGCTGTGGTGTGGTGTGGTGTGGTATAGTGTATGTAGCGTAGCGTAGTGTAGTGTAGTGTAGTGTAGTGTAGTGTAGTGTAGTGTAGTGTAGTGTAGTGTAGTGTAGTGTAGTGTAAACTTGTGCGGTGTAATGTATTGTAGTGTAGTGTGATGTAGGGTGTAGTGCAGTGCAGTGCAGTGCAGTGCAGTGCAGTGAGTGTAGTGTAGTGTAGTGTAGTGTAGTGTAGTGTAGTGTAGTGTAGTGTAGTGTAGTGTAGTGTAGTGCAGAGTAGTGTAGTGTAGTGTAGTGTAGTGTAGTGTATGAGTATGTAGTGTAGTGTAGTGTAGTGTAGTGTAGTGTAGTGTAGTGTATGTAATCTTGTGCGGTGTAGTGTATTGTAGTGTAGTGTGATGTAGGGTAGTGCAGTGCAGTGCAGTGTAGTGTAGTGTAGTGTAGTGTAGTGTAGTGTAGTGTAGTGTAGTGTAGTGTAGTGCAGAGTAGTGTAGTGTAGTGTAGTGTATGGAAGTGTAGTGTAGTGTAGTGTAGTGTAGTGTAGTGTAGTGTAGTGTAGTGTAGTGTAGTGTAGTGTAGTGTAGTGTAGTGTAGTGTAGTGTAATCTTGTGCGGTGTAGTGTATTGTATGTAGTGTGATGTAGGGTAGTGCAGTGCAGTGCAGTGCAGTGCAGGGCAGGGCAGTGCAGTGTAGTGTAGTGTAGTGCAGTGTAGTGTAGTGTAGTGTAGTGCAGTGTAGTGCAGTGCAGTGTGGTGCAGTGCAGTGCAGTGCAATGCAGTGTAGTGTAGTGTAGTGTAGTGCAGTGCAGTGCAGTGCAGTGCAGTGTAGTGTAGTGTAGTGTAGTGTAGTGTAGTGTAGTTTAGTGTAGTGTAGTGTAGTGTAGTGTAGTGTTGTGTAGTGTAGTGTGATGTAGGGTAGTGCAGTGCAGTGCAGGGCAGTGCAGGGCAGGGCAGTGTAGTGTAGTGTAGTGTAGTGTAGTGTAGTGTAGTGTAGTGTATGTAGTGTAGTGTAGTGTAGTGTAGTGTAGTGTAGTGTATTGTAGTGTAGTTTAATGTAGGGTAGTGTAGTGCAGTGCAGTGCAGTGCAGTGTAGTGTAGTGTAGTGTGGTGTAGTGTAGTGTAGTGTAGTGTAGTGTAGTGTAGTGTAGTGTAGTGTAGTGTAGTGCAGTGCAGTGTAGTGTAGTGTAGTGTAGTGTAGTGTAGTGTAGTGTAGTGTAGTGTAGTGTAGTGTAGTGTAGTGTAGTGCAGTGCAGTGCATGTAGTGTAGTGTAGTGTAGTGAAGAATGCTGCTTACTTACAGCAAGGGCCAGATGCAAAAAATGAAGTTATCTCCGTACTTATTTGTTAGCCTTATAATCAAAAGTTCTCAGTAGCTGAACGAATTGAATAAATGCATTAATAGATGCATGAATCAAGGAACCTATCAATCAAACAATGGATCAATTAATCAATCAATCACTTAAACAATCAATCAACCAACCAATGAATCAACCAACCAACCAACCAGTCATCCAATCAATCAATCAATCAAGAAACCAATCAGCCAATGAATGAATGAATGAATGAATGAATGAATGAATGAATGAATCAATCAATCAATTAATCAATCAATTAACCAATCAATCAATTAACCAATCAATCAATCAACCAACCAATCATTCACCTCTCATTCCTGTTCTCCTCACAGTTCCTAACAACTGGGGTTCCTGGGCACCTTGGTCCTCGTGTTCTGTCTCGTGCGGTCGAGGTCACAGGTCAAGGTCACGCCAGTGTGTCAAGGACGCTTACAATCCATGTCAGCAGGACTGCCGAGGTGAAGGTCATCAGATCCATCATTGTGAGATCAGAGATTGTTGTGGTGAGTATTTTGATTTTCAATAGTGTAATTGTGTAGTGTAGTGTAGTGTAGTGTAGTGTAGTGTAGTGTAGTGTAGTGTAGTGTAGTGTAGTGTAGTGTAGTGTAGTGTAGTGTAGTGTAGTGTAGTGAATGATAATCCCTACTTACGGAAGAGCCAGATCCAAAAAATTAAGGTATCTTCGTGCTTAATTATTAGCCTTATAAATAAAGGTTCTCAATAACTAAATGAATTGAATAAATGAATAAATGAATGAAATAATCAATCAACCAATCAATCAACCAATGGATCAGAGAATCAATCAATCAATCAATCAATCAATATCAATCAACTAATTAACCAACCAACCAACCAGCCAATTGATCAATCAATCAATTAACCAATCAATCAACCAATCATTCACCACTCATTCCTGTTCTCCTCACAGTTCCTAACAACTGGGGTTCCTGGGCACCTTGGTCCTCGTGTTCCGTCACATGCGGTCGAGGTCACAGGTCAAGGTCACGCCAGTGTGTCAAGGACGCTTACAATCCATGTCAACAAGACTGCCAAGGTGAAGGTCAAGAGATCCATCATTGTGAGATCAGAGATTGTTGTGGTGAGTATTTTGTGTTTTTTTTACAAATAGTGTAGTGTAGTGTAGGTGTAGTGTAGTGTAGTGTAGTGTAGTGTAGTGTAAGTGTAGTGTAGTGTAGTGTAGTGTAGTGTAGTGAGGTGTATTAGTGTAGTGTAGTGTAGTGTAGTGTTAGTGTGTGTAGTGTAGTGTAGTGTAGTGTAGTGTAGTGTAGTGTAGTGAGTAGTGTAGTTATGTAGTGAGTGTAGTTAGTGTAGTGTAGTGTAGTGTAGGTAGTGTAGTGTAGTGTAGTGTAGTGTATGTAGTGTATGTAGTGTAGTGTAGTGTAGTGTAGTGTAGTGAGTGTAGTTAGTGGTAGTGTGTGTAGTGGTTAGTGTAGGTAGGTAGTGTAAGGTAGTGTAGTGTAGTGTAGTGTAGTGTAGTGTATGTGTAGTGTAGTGTAGTCTTGTGCGGTGTAGTATATTGTAGTGTAGTGTGATGTAGGGTAGTACAGTGCAGTGCAGTGTAGTGTAGTGTAGTGTAGTGTAGTGTAGTGTAGTGTAGTGTAGTGTAGTGTAGTGTAGTGTAGTGAGGTGTAGTGTGTGAGTGTAGTATAGTGTAGTGTAGCGTAGCGTGCGTAGCGTATGTGCGAGTGTAGTGTAGTGACGTAGTGTAGTGTAGTGTAGTTAGTGTAGTGTAGTGTAGTGTATTGTGCGTGTAGTGTATTGTAGTGTAGTGTAGTTGTAGTGTATGCAGTGCAGTTAGTGCAGTATAGTGTAGTGTAGTGTAGTGAGTGAGTGAGTGAGTGTAGTGAGTGAGTGAGTGTAGTGTAGTGTAGTGTAGTGTAGTGTAGTGTGTAGTGTAGTGAGGTAGTGTAGTGTAGTGTAGTGTAGTGTAGTGTAGTGTAGTGTAGTGTAGTGTAGTGTAGTGTAGTGTAGTGTAGTGTAGTGTAGTGTGTATGTAGTAGTGTATTGTGCGATGTAGTGAGTAGTGAGTGTAGTGTCAGTGTAGTGTAGTGTAGTGGAAGAATGTGTTATTTATCAGAAGGGCATAGATGTTAAAATGAAGTTTTATTCGTGATTCTTTGTTAGTGTGTATAATTATAAGATCTAGGGATGAAGTAATTGAATAGATGTATGTATGCAAGTATGCAGTGCAGTGATATAAGAATCTGCTTACTACAGCAAGGCCAAGATCAAAAAATAAGTATCCATCATCTTTACATTTAAAAATTCAATAACCAACCAAATAAAGATCAGCAAACAAACCTATCATCCAATGATCAATTATCAATCAATCACTTAACAATCAATCAACAACCAATCATCAGCCAACCAACATCCCAAATCAATCAATCAATCAATCATCAAAACCATCACATAGAATGAATCAATCATCAATCAACCAATCAATCAATCAACCAACCAACCAATCAATCAATCAACATCATCATCATTCACCTCTCATTCCTGTTCTCCTCACAGTTCCTAACAACTGGGGTTCCTGGGCACCTTGGTCCTCGTGTTCCGTCACGTGCGGTCGAGGTCATAGGTCAAGGTCACGCCAGTGTGTCAAGGACGCTTATAATCCATGTCAACAAGACTGCCGAGGTGAAGGTCATCAGATCCATCAGTGTGAGGATAGAGATTGTTGTGGTGAGTATTTTGATTTTTACAAAATTGTTGTAGTGTAGTGTAGTGTAGTGTAGTGTAGTGTAGTGTAGTGTAGTGTAGTGTAGTGTAGTGTAGTGTAGTGTAGTGTAGTGTAGTGTAGTGTATAGTGTAGTGAATGATAATCCCTATTTACAGTAAGAGCCAGATCCAAAACATGAAGGTATCTTCGTGCTTAATTATTAGCCTTATAAATAAAGGTTCTCAATAACTAAATAAATTGAATAAATGAATAAATGAATGAAATAATCAATCAACCAATCAATCAACCAATGGATCAATGAATGAATCAATCAATCAATCAACTAATTAACCAACCAACCAACCAGCCAATTGATCAATCAATCAATTAACCAATCAGTCAACCAATCATTCACCTCTCATTCCTGTTCTCCTCACAGTTCCTAACAACTGGGGTTCCTGGGCACCTTGGTCCTCGTGTTCTGTCACGTGCGGTCGAGGTCACAGGTCAAGGTCACGCCTGTGTGTCACGGACGCTTACAACCCGTGCCAACAAGACTGTCGAGGTGAAGGTCATCAGAGTCGTCATTGTGAGGTCAGAGATTGTTGCGGTGAGTATTTGAAAAAAAAAATCATTTATTCTATCCTTTGTAGATAAATGACTATCATGCGTAAGAGACGTTGTCATGTGCTTTCATTTGATCATGGATGGACATTGACATTGTAGGTACACATCATATACATGCAAGCATACATACATCAGACAGACACATACGTACTTACATGCCAACATGCATACATGCCAACATCCATACATGCCAACATCTACATCAACATGCCAACATGCCAACATGCAACATGCATGAATACGTACATACATACATACATGCATGCATGCATACATACATACATACATACATACATACATACATACATACATACATACATACATACATACATACATCATACATACATACATACATACATACATAACATACATACATACATACATACATGCATACATGCATGCATACATACATACATACATACATACATACATACATAACAACATACATACATTCATACTTACATACATGCATGCATGCATGCATACAGACAGACAGACACCGACAGACAGAGACACACTGACACACAGACACAAACACAGACACACAGACACACAGACACACACACACACACACACACACACACACACACACACACACACACACACACACACACATACCACCCCCCTCCCCCCCCCCCCACACACACACACATCCGAAGAAGAAGATATGGCAAGAAAAGGAAGAAGAAAAATTGTAAAGAATTAGAAACTCAATGAAGAAGAAGAAGAAGAAGAAGAAGAAGAAGAAGAAGAAGAAGAAGAAGAAGAAGAAGAAGAAGAAGAAGAAGACGAAGAAGAAAAAAGAAGAATTGCGAAGAAGAAGAAGAATTGCGAAGAAGAAGAAGAATTGCGAAGAAGAAGAAGAAGAAGAAGAAGAAGAAGAAGAAGAAGAAGAAGAAGAAGAAGAAGAAGAAGAAGAAGAAGAAGAAGAAGAACAACAACAACAACAACAACAACAAGGGGAAAAAGAAGATTATTAAAAAAGAAGAAAAAAGAAAAAAAATAAATAAATAAAAAGAAAAAAGACCAAAAAAAACCTGTCGC
>CM060339.1:9465424-9467924 GCA_030674155.1 Stramonita haemastoma | reverse complement strand
AATCAACTGTAATAACTTGCTGCAGTTGTGTGTTTATACTCATTTTTCCTTGTTCATCCCTCAAGTTTATTTCTTTTCTGTTTATACCCTCCTGTGAGAATGGGAGGTGGGAGGGGGGGGGAGCTGTCAGTATATCGTTCCTTTATATCGAAGATAATGGAATAAGCCCTCATGTGCTTTATTTTTTACATCCAGTCCTTGTGTGTATGCAGTTTTGTAAATCTTGTCATCTGTTCCTACTTGCACACAATGCCCTGCTCTTACGAAAAGCGGAACAGAATTTAATGTGTGCGCAAGATGTTCTGCTGTGTGTTTGCACACGGGACTGTGATTTATAGTCTCATCCGAAGGACTTTTGAGGAGAGTGGAGTCAATCAGCACTGATGTTAATTTACTTCAGGGGAAAAAAAATCCCCTCAAACGGGAATCGAACCTGGGTTGTCAGATTCCGAGCATTACCACATTCTAAACATTTACTGTTTTAGGAAGAGTTTCTCTTTTCCATCCTTCCCTTTGTTTCTGCCTTCTTCCTTTTCTTCCTGTCACCCCCCCCCCCCCCTTCTTGTCTTTTCCTCACCCCGCTGTGGAATGACATGTTGTTTTTGTTGATGGTGTTGTTGTTGTTGTTGTTGGTTGTGTGGTGGTGGTGGTGGTGGTGGTGGTGGTGGTGGTGGTGGTGGTGGTGGTGGTGGTGGTGGTGATGGTGGTGATGGTGCAAGGTGGTGGTGGTGATGGTGGTGATGGTGGTGGTGGTGATGGTGGTGGTGGTGGTGGTGGTGGTGCACAGGTGGTGGTGGATGTGGTGATGGTAGTGTTGTTGTTATTGTTGTTGGTGTTGCTGTTGTTGTTGGTGGTGGTAATGGTAGTGTTTTGGTTTTGGTGTTGTTTTTGTTGTTGTTGTTGGTGGTGGTGTGGTGGTGGTGGTGGTGGTGGTGGTGTGGTGGTGGTGATGGTGGAGGTGTTGATTTTGGTGGTGGTGGTGGTAGTAGTGCCGTCGTTGTTGTTTTTGTTCTACGTTCCCAAAATTAAAATCTGGGAGGAGTTACTCAGAACATGCACGTACCACTCTGTCTCACTCAAATCCCACCTGGGAATCACTGTGAGATTGAAAGTCCACACTGGATGAGAAGTATGCGTGTTGGACTGTTTTCACGAATTTCGTCACGTAGGTAGCTGTATTCCGACTTCAGAGGTTTTATATATATATATATATTTTTTTTACTCCTTTTAAAGGAGATGCAGATTGTACTGCTAAGAGCTTGTCGTAGATCAAGAAATCTTAATCGAACTTATTGTTTTCGTGTTGTTGTTGTTGTTACTGCTTTTACTAAACCATAGCTTTTTGATATGGACCTTTTTGAAATAGGCTCCTGCGACGGTACTGGAACCATTCGTATCGGTCATTGCCTTTCCAATGATCATTCCAGTGGCTGGAGAGGGGGGGGGGGGGGGGGGGCGGGGGGGTCTGCTGCATGGGTAACAGCTTGCCTCCATACTTACTTACCCAGGCTTTGCGCTCTGAAGACTAGAGCGTAACTCCATAGTCTTCCGAGACTAATGGGTGGCTTCTACTATGTAATTAATAGACCTGTCTAGGAAATGAGAAATGTCCGTTTGATCCCCGTTTGTGCCAAAAAAAATTTCCTTCTTCCACTGTGCCGTGAGTGTAATGGTGGTCTGGGTGCTGGTCTTTCGAATGAGACGAAAACCGAGGTCCTGTGTGTTGCCACACCCATTCAGTGCACGTAAAAGAACCCAACAGCAACAAGAATGTTGTCTTCTGGCAAAATTTTGTAAAGGAAAACAACAACACATTTTCATAGGGAAATAAGACTACACTTGCAACACACATCACACACACACACACACCACACACACACACACACACACACACACACACACACACACACACACAAACACAACACACACCACAGTGGCGCGCCCCCCCCCCCACCACACACACACCACCACACACACACACACACACACCACACACACACACACACACACACACACACACACACACACACACACACACACAACACACACACGACACACACACACACACACACACACACACACATACACACACACACAAAACACACACAAACACACACACAACACAACACACACACAACACACACACACACACACCCACACACACACACACACACACACACACACACACACACACACACACACACACACACACACACACACACACACAAAAGTGGTGCTACTCTTGTAGCGGCGCAACTTTCTCCGGGGAGACATTGGCCCAAACTTCAAGCAGAGAAATCTGCCGGGACTGAAAGTGGTATTCAATTCAATTCAATTCAATTCAATTCTAGACCATTCCATTTCAATTCCAAGGGTCGATGAAGTCGTGGGTTCAAATCTCGTCGGCGTTTGGTGAATAAAGGGTGGAGGTTTTTACCATCTTTCAGATAAACGTCGAGTGCGAACCTGCCAGTGTCTGAAATCCCTGCATGTTTGTTTA
>CM060339.1:9450424-9460424 GCA_030674155.1 Stramonita haemastoma | reverse complement strand
GGCTACCTCAGTGGTTGCCTAGTGGTCAGAACATTGCGCTTGCAATTTGACGACCCAGGTTCGATTCCCGTTCGATGAGATTTTTCTCCTGGAGTTAACATCGGTGCTTGACTCCACTCTCCTCAAAAGTCTTTCGGATGAGACTATAAACCGAGGCCCCGTGTGCAAACGCACGCAGAACATCTTGCGCCCACGCTAAATCCTGTTCCGCTTTTCATAAGGGAAGGCCATTGTGTGCCGATGGGAGCAGATAGTGAGATTTACAAAACTGCATACACACGAGGACTGCATGTTAAAAAGTACACGAGTGCTTATTCCACTATCCTCAGTATAAAAGAATAGATCAATAAATAAATAAATAAATAAATAAATAAAATGGACAGAAAAAACCCAAAACGGTCACCACATATTCAAAATCTCACCATTTTTGGTGAACCTCATAGTTTAAGCCGAGAAAACGGGACAAAAATCCAGCATAAAAATTCGTAATTTTTTTTTCTCTTTTTTGTTTTGTTTTCAGCATACTGCTGAATTCTTCTTCTGTGGAAGACAAAGAGAACAACCCCCTTCACGAAAAGAAGAAAGCGAAGAACGAAGACAAGAAGACCTTGAAGAAAGCCTACAGTTCACCGGACAGCAGAAAACACGAAAACCTGGTTCTGAAAAACGAAATCAGCAACGACCAACCTGAGCTGAAGAATCGAACACACAACACCCTAGCTCCCCGCCACAACATGTCCTCACTACCTGACAACCCTCAGACCTCCGAATCAAAACTAGGGGGAGCTCCTCAAAACGGTTCAAACCCAGAGGCGAAACCTTCTTCGAAATCAGAGAGAAAGAAATACCTTGACAATGATGATGATGATGATGATGATGATGATGAGGAGGAGGAGGAGGAGGAACACCACTCTGAAAAATCAGAAGCCTTTGATATCTCTAATCACCATTCTTCGCAGAGAAAGACCAATGAAGCCTCTAGTACAGATGCTGCTCCCACGTCTGTAACAGACAAAGCACTTGAAGAGCAGAAACAGACAACAGATGAAACTCCAGTGCAGAAACCCGCAGCGGATGAGGATTCTGAGCAGAAACCGACGACCCAGAGGGAAATGAGAGAGAAACCTCAGAGGGAAATGAGAGGGAAATCTCGAGGAAATGAGAGAGAAACTCAGAGGGAAATCAGAGGGAAACCTCAGAAGGAAATGAGAGGGAAACCTCAGAAGGAAAACTCGAGCTAGGGTCTGCTTCAGGAGGTTCTACAGCCAAACACAAGCTGCGCCATCACGGCAAAAAACACCTGACACATCTCTCCAAGATGGCTGCTGTTCCCTGCCACGCGGATTGCCAGGGTCTGCGGAGAGGGAGGAAGTACCCGTCGTGTCAGGGTTGCCGGTTCTACCTGGTGTGCCCTCGCCACGGCTCGGCCCACATCAAGCGGTGTCCGGGACGCCGGGAATGGGACCAGGCCCTCCAGAGGTGCAGGAGACACTCCGGCACGTGCAGACACCGCGAGGAGAATGAGGTGGTCAAGGAGATGGGGGCAGGGTCTTCTCTGTCTGGGAAGGGAAAGGCTTTGCTTCTTCTTCTTCTGATTCTTCATCTTCCAAGCCTGCTATTTTGGGTATTAGAATGGGAGAAACAGGATGAGGGGTTTTGTGTTGTCTTTGGAAGGGATTTTTTGTTGTTGTTCGGTTAAGTGAAAGTGGGTTGGTGTTGTTATGAGGGTTTGGTTGTTTGTTGTGTGTGTGTCAAGTTATGTCAAATTTTTATTTCCAGATGGTGTGTGTGTGTGTGTGTAGTTTTTGTGTGTGTGTGTGTGTAGTTTTTGTTGTTGTGTGTGTGTGTGTGTGTGTGTGTGTGTGTGTGTGTGTGAGAGGAGAGAGAGAGAGAGAGGAGAGAGAGAGAGAGAGAGAGAGAGAGAGAGAGAGAGAGAGAGAGAGAGAGAGAGAGAGAGAGAGGAGAGAGAGAGAGAGATGTTTGGTTGGATGGTTGTGTGTGTGTGGATTGGTTGTTTGTGTGTTGTGTGTGTGCTTTGGTTGTTTGTGTGTGTGTGTGTGTGTGTGTGTGTGTGTTGTGTGTGTGGCGCGCGCGCACGCGTGTGTGTGTGGTTTGGTCGTGCGTATGTGTGTGTGGTTTTGGTTGGTTTTGTGTGTGTGTGTGTGTGTGTGTGTGTGTGTGTGTGTGTGTGTGTGTGTGTGTGTGTGTGTGTGTGTGTACGTGTGAGATTTGGTTGTGTGTATGCGTATGTGTGTTGTTTGTGTGTGTGCGTGTGTGTTCTCGTGTATTTCTCTCTGTGCGACTGTATATCTGTCAGTCCAGGGATATCTGTCTATTTGCCTCTGTTCTGTGTAAACTTCAACATGACAATGTCGATATAATTATGATTTGACAGAGCACATAGCACAGCACGAGTACTGTACTGCTTTGTTTTTTTTTTTAGCTATGTACGATCAAAACAGATAATTATGTGCAAAGCAAGAGGGCTCCAGATGGAAATAACCATTATCATGGAAGGTTATCTTCACTAGGAAAGTATTCTGAATAAGGTAAAAGTAAAAGTAAAGGTGTCCCATAACCTGTGTGGTCGTAGGGGAGCGAGGCGTCAAGAGACCTTATTGAGGGCGGCGCCCATCTCCTCTCTCTCGCTGCTTTACCTTCCCTGACCCTGAAGAGGGCAGGTACCCATTTACAGCTGGGGGAACTGTACTGTAGCCAAGGCGCGCAAGCGGTCACCCATCCTTGGCAACCAGGCTCGACGCTGCTTAATTAACCTTGGCTGGGGGAAAGCCAGCTCTGACCACTGAGCTGAATAAGAGTGCTTGGTTCATTTTGTTGTTGTAAATCACTAGATTGCTGCCGTACATATTTCATCTTTGAATGATCGTTTGAGATCAAACTTTCAGCATGCTTTCTTTCAGGGTTCAGTTTTCTTTAGGCTAACATTTAAAAAGAAAGTATGATTGTAAAGATTCTAGAAAATAGATTATAAAGTCGAAGGGAAGCGAATTATCACAACTAAACAACAACATAATAAAGGAAGGGGCAATAAAACTGAACAAACAAGACACCTTTAGGTAGGTGTGTCGTTGTTCATATTTACAAAACTACTTACGTTTCCCGTTTGTGTTTTTTCTTGTTTTGTATAGGGACGCGTTACATTTCTTCCAAGTTTTTTGTTCTAAGTTTATTTCTCACAAAATACGCTCAGTGTACATAGGAAAGTAATCCGGAGTTTAAAGCTTTGTTTTAAATTTCTCCTTCATTTGCTTTGTTCGATATTTAAAATTTTTCTTAACTTTTTCCCTCAATTTTTTTTTTTCATTTAGCTTTACTGGTATTGCTTTTTTGTGAAAGTCAGAAAAAAAAATTAACGTGCGCGCAAGATGTTCTGCGTGCATTCACACAGGAGGCCTCGGTTTATAGTCTCATGCAAAGGACTTTGACATTCAGTTTGATTTTGTCGTTAAACTGGGAAGAAAAGGCAAATCTGAGATTCGAACCCAGAACCTCAAGGTTTATTTGTTAGGCAGGTGAACGTCTTGGCCGTCCTGCCAACTTCCTTCTTTTATGTATTTTGTACTTAATCTTCCCTTTTTGCAATTATCCTTCATATTCATACTTTGCCATCTTCAACTTTAAGTAATTTGTACTTAACTTTTTCTAAGTAATCATCCTAAATATTCATACATTACCGTCTTCAATTATTCACGTGATTTTACTTAGTCTTTTTTCTCATCAAGAATTCTAAATCTTCATTCATGACTGTCTTCAATTATTCATGTATATGAACTTACAAGGCATTTACCTTAAAATAATACTTGCACATTACTGTTTTCCATTGTTTCTGTAAGACTGTAAGAGTACTCACGCTTCCTCCTTGATAAGAAAAAAGAAAAGGTAAGGGTGTCCCATAACACAGGCGGTCGTGGGGGGGGAGGGGGGGGGGGGTGTGAGGCATCAGAGACCTCGGCTTCTCTGGGGGCCAGCATATTGAGGGCGGCGCCTATCTCCTCTCCCTCGCTGCTTAACCTTCCTTGACCCTAAAGAGGGCAGGTACCCATTAACGGCTGGGTGAACTGGGGGATTGTACTGAAGCAAAGTTGTGCAAAGGGTCCCCCATCCACTTGGTAACCATGCTCAGTGCTGCTTACCCTTAGCTTGGGGAAAGTGTGCTATCCAATAGTGAGCTATCCTTTCCCCTGCCATGATGATTATCCAAAGTATTCAAACATTACTGTCTTGAACTATTCATGTGATTGTAATTAGTCTTCTTCTTCAGTAATTATCCTTAGTATTAATACATTACTGTCTTTAATTATTCATGTGATTGCACATAATCTTCTTCGGTAATTATCTTGGTATTCATACATTGCTGTCTTTAATTATTCATGTGATTGTAATTAGTCTTCTTCTTCGGTAATTATCCTTAGTATTAATACATTACTGTCTTTAATTATTCATGTGATTGCACATAATCTTCTTCGGTAATTATCTTGGTATTCATACATTGCTGTCTTTAATTATTCATGTGATTGTAATTAGTCTTCTTCTTCGGTAATTATCCTTAGAATTAATACATTACTGTCTTTAATTATTCATGTGATTGCACATAATCTTCTTCGGTAATTATCCTTGGTATTCATACAATACTGTCTTTAATTATTCATGTGATTGTAATAAATCTTCTTCTTCGCTAATCATTCGAAATATTTACACATTACTGTCTTTGATTGTTTATGTGTATGTACTTAGTCTTCATTATCAATCAATATTTTTATTACTTATACAATATTTTGCTTGTAGGCCTATAATTGTTCTCAGTTTCCTTTCAAGAAAATTGTCTTAATAAATACGACTGCACCATTTTCCTCCATTGTTTATGTAGGTTGTTCTTCAGCAATCTTTTTTTTTCAATATTTATCCGAAATATTTGTCGTTGTTTTTCTTACGATCTAAAGGGTTTGTTCGTATGTCCATGCTTTACATACATGCATAGTCATATATATATATATAATATATATATATATATATATATGTGTGTGTGTGTGTGTGTGTATGTGTGTGTGTAAGGGAGTGCGTGCGTGCTTGCGTGTGTGCGTGCTTTCGTACGTAGAGGAATTCGTTTTATACAAATGTATAGGCCCTACGGTTTTGTTTTGTTTTTTAGCTGTAGACAAAATCAGAGCCTTATGCCATGCACAATCTTCTTTTTTTTTTTTTTTTTTTTTGCTGCCTCGTCTTCTGTGACGTTCCCGTACTGCTGTTACCACGCCGCTCGTTTCAATCTCCCCGCCACAGCCATACCCAGATTCGTTGTGTCTCATCCCCGGGGTCAGGAGTCCACAGGGAGCTCATCAATATTAGGCCGCTGCGGGGCCACCAGCCAGAGGGGCCCTGCACTTCTGCTGGGTCACTTTGGTGGTGTTCAGTGGTGCCTGTTCTGAGCTAACATACGCAGGACACCACCTACTAAGCCCCCTACTAACGACAGTATTAGCTCAGTCGCGGAGCCAGACTGAGTGAGTCACCCACCCAAGGTGGCGACCACCACAACGTCCCTCCAACGACCGCCTCCCCACGAACCCCCAACCCCAAAGGCTTTGACACAAATTCACCACAGGCACAGAAGCGTATGGGGAAACCGAATCTGAGGTCACCATGAGACCAGAGCAACGGAGGCCACCAAATCAGAGGCAATTTTTATTATTGCATGATGATCAATGATGATGAGGATGATGTAATGATGCTGCTGTGGAGGTGCATCCGCTTTGAGACTACTTGACAGGGTTGTTCTCTACGCTTACTGTCATAATATATCCCGGCGTCAACCAGGCCCGAGAGATACAGACACCTGCAGTGTTGGTCAGGTAATTTGAGCAACACTCTCAAATTCGCATCCGTAAAGTGGATGAAGCTCGACTGTGTGGTCCCAGTCTCCCCACTGAGCCCACAGCACACTCACTCTGGGTAGGAGCCGGCCGGAGCCCGAAAAAATCCCTATGACTTATGGGATTCGAACCCGCGACCTTCCAGTCCGGAATCCACGGCGCTAACCACTGCGCCATGGCGGCTGGTCACAATCTTCTTTTAAGAGTACTTTTCATTCATTTATTAATTCACTTATCTACGTCTGTTCTTGTGTAAGCCAAGTGTCTATCTATTCGTCCACTTAAATTCTACTTATTTGTTATGATTATACCCGTAAAATCCCTAGCATAAGACCACCATCTAGCAAACGCCCACACCCCCCACTTTGGGCCAAAAGTTGTGCACAGGAGTAACTACCCAGCAAACGCCCACCCTGCTTTTTTTCAAAGAGACTATGCTCACTTTCACTAGGATTTGTGCAGACTGTTCTAAGTCATCTTTTCCCCCTTCTTTACCTTTTCGTGTTTCTTTCCTTTTTTCTTATTCTTTGTGCCCTCTCCTCACTCCCACCCATCCCTAGAATTAAAATTACATGGTTTTTTTCCACTGACGTCTTTTGTCTGTCAGTGACGTACCTGTACTTTGACGCTTCCTGATGGCCGGAAGTTGGTTCTTGAATCTCTGTGTGCCATTTTTGCAAAATGCCGAAGCGACAGTCTTACACTGTATCTTTTAAATAGGAAGCCCTCCAGTATTAGGATCACTCAATTGCACGGTTGAGCACAAAAATTACTTTTTGCAAAGGGGTCTATCCCTAGCAAACGCCCACCCCCCAATTTTGCCCTAAATCAGTGCGCAGGGGGAGGGGGGGGGGGGGCGTATGCTAAAGATTTTACGGTATATGTATATGTTCAATTTGGAGGGGAGTTAACTACATCGCTTTTTTTTTTTTTTTTTTGTCTTCCTTGTGCTAAATGTTTCGGTTTTTTAACTTTGACAGTTTCTGAAGTAGAAACTTCTTTTTAATTACACTTTTGTTTGCACTTTTAGAGGGCTGCACTTTTTAAGAGCTTTTTTTTTTTTTTTGTAAATAGGTCTACTGTAATCGAAATCATTTATTTCTTTATAGAAAAAATAAGGCAGAGAGGCATTGTGTTTGCTGTTAATGCGTGCCAGTTTGAGTCATTTGGGGGGGGGGGGGGGGTTATTCCTTGTGGTATTTTCATATATCTTTTGGTTGTTTGTTAAGTTTATATCATTTAAGTTTCAAAATAAACGTTATGTGCGAAATCACATAAGAATCTTCATTCTTTTTCATTTGATTTGATTTATTCTTTTATATCGACGATAATGGAATAAGCACTCTTGTGCTTTTTTTTTTTTACATCCAGTACCCATGTGTATGCAGTTTTGTAAATGTCATCTGTTCCCACTGGCACACGATGGCCTACTCTTACGAAAAGTGGAACAGGATTTAACGTGTGCGCAAGGTGTTCTGCGTGTGTTCGCACCCGGGGCCTCGGTTTAAAGTCTCGTAACATTGTGTGGTATGCAATGTGTCATAGATGTCATGTTTGCAAAGAAGTTATAAAACTCTCCCATTCCTGAAGTCGGAATGCGGCTACATTAATGGCGGATAAAAACGGTCCATACTTAAAATGTCACCATTGGAGAACCTCGAAGCTGTGGCCCACGAACACCCTCCCCCCCCCCCAAAAAAAAAAAAAAAAAAAAAAAAACAAAAAACATAAAAAAACAATCAAAAAACCCAAGCAAGCAACAACCAAACAAAAAAACAACACTTCACTCAAAGTTCAGTTAGTCAAAGTCTGTCCCGAGTCTAGGCTCACAGGCGTGCTTATCCCGGGTTTCTGTGGCGTTAGCGACTGAGAGTCATAGGACGCCAGTCTATAGCAGGGTTAACCCCCAACACAAGGCTCGTATCCCCTTTTACACCTGGACTTCACTCAAAGAGTAGGACAACACTCAACTATCTACACGTATGTATAATAGCACCCCACCACCTTCTGGAAATTCTGTGCTCAGAATTCCCTCTTATCTATCCCTCTCTTTGTTTTTTGCCTTGTTCCTTTTTTTTTTTTTCAATTCCTGTCACCTCCTTCTTGTCTATTTTCTGCCTTTCTTGGTCCATTGTCCTGTCTTTATTTCTCCCCCAGAAAGATAACAATTCTCTACCACTCCGGTCAGATGATGTGCTAGGCCTGACGAACAGGGCAACAATTTTCATTCATATGACAGATAAAATTGCTGTCTGATCTGAGTGTCGACGATAACGAAGAAGAATAAGAATAAGAAGAGGAGTGTGTGTGTGTGTGTATGTGTGTGTGTGTGGTGTGTGTGTGTTGTGTGTGTGTGTGTGTGTGTGTGTGTGTGTGTGTGTGTGTGTGTGTGTGTGTGTGTGAAAGTCAAAACTTTATTTCCAACGGTACATTGAGAAAGCAATAAATTTGCTTTTTTTTTCATCAAGCTATCTATCTAGCAAAAACAAAAACACTAAAACCAAAAAATCCAACACTTAAACAAAATGATATCAATCCTAACACTCTAACCAACCAAAAACTTCAAACCGACAAATCACCTTAATGACAATGATACAATTTTACAACAACATTAATCACCCATCACCACCTAAAGCAACAAACAACAACAACCAAAATACAAATGAAATAAAATAAATAAAATTGAAAATAAAACGATTGAAAGGGACTGGGGAAAGGGGTATTGAGGAGGAATGGAGGAGCACAAACAATCAGCCAACAAAGACAATGACAACAACACAAGTTCTTCAAACAATCAAGAACCCCCACCTAATAGTAATTTAAAAAAATTCAGTCAGCTAGACTACAAACCAATACAATAACAATTACATCAATACCAATAATCCCATCATTAAAACAATCCACGACATTCATCTCCAAACCTGTCAAACTGGATTTAAAAAAAAAAAAAAAGGAAGGATGACAAAAAAATATCAAGTCACAATACCATCACTTTATCCATTTGGATTTTTCCTTTCCAAACTTATAAAATTTGTAAATAATGCATGTGCTTGTTTTGATTAATCGCAGGCTTTCTTAGCATTAACAATAACTAAAAATATAAAAAATCCACCACAATAACAACAAAACCCAAACAGACAAAAAAAACCCTCTCACTCTTCCACCTCTCTTCCACAATTATGCACAAAGCATGTAACAGTGCAAAATTTCTAGTTCCTAAAATCACATCTAAAATATGTTTAAAGGATTGAGAAAGTGCTGCTTCATTTGTTCAATCATGGTTGAATTGATTTATAATTTAGTTCCTAGACATTTTCTCATTAAGTGATTTTTCATCTGTCTTGAACTGATTTTGTTTTTGATACATTTTAATACTTCTGGGAGTTTGCTCTATAGATCACTTCCTGAATATAAGAAGCTTGTTTTGTAGAGATCATTTCTGGGGTCTTGGAAATGTTAGTAGTGATTATGCCTGTTCTCATTGATTTTGAAGCAAGTAGTGATTTTGAGTGGCGTTTCCATTGATAACTTTCTGTGACAAATAGGCTTTATTGAAATGAAGTCTGTTTTGGGAAAGTTAGAATATTTATTTGCTTATAATCGTTGATTGTTAGGGAGCTTGTATATTTGGATAAGTAGATAAAAAAAACAAGTTTTAGTCCATCTTGTGTATAACTAAATCGATGAATGAATTTCAAATTTGTTTCACTATAGCTGTCCCAAAGAGATAAGCATAGTCCCTGATAGGCAAAGTATGGCCACAAAAAAACAGTTTGCTTGAATGGTTGTTCAGGAAGTGTTTTATTTTAGATAACTGAACTATCTCGTTGCCAAGACTTTTCCTAGTGCCATCACAGTTCAGTCCAAGGATGATTTTTGTCAATAATGGCACCCAGAATTTTGTGGGAGTTCAACTTCTTCCATTACTCTCTCATCTATAAACAGAGGTAGGAATTTATTTTTCATTTTTTGCCTTTTCTGTCTTGCTAGTACATACATACACTTAGTTTTTTTTTGTACATTTAAGGACATTGGTTATAGAGTCTGTCAATACTGTTTGGAAGTTTGAGTGTTAGTCTGTGGGGGTCAAATCACTACAACAGAGGGAT
>CM060339.1:9430424-9447924 GCA_030674155.1 Stramonita haemastoma | reverse complement strand
TCATTTCACATTCAATGTCATTCCAAAAGAAATCTTCCTACACACTTTCCATACCATCATACAAACTGTGCTATTTTTCTGGTCAATTTACATCATCCTCATATAATTTTTTTTTTTTTTTAAAAAGGAAAACAAAAACAAAAAACAAAAACAGCCACACATAAAATTACATCAAAAATTATCTTTCACATACAGTTGTGTAAAATGTCTTGGTGTAAAATCTGCCATCAATCTCCCAGCAG
Source organism: Stramonita haemastoma (assembly GCA_030674155.1). Lineage (NCBI taxonomy): Eukaryota > Metazoa > Mollusca > Gastropoda > Neogastropoda > Muricidae > Stramonita > Stramonita haemastoma. Next base: position 9,447,682 of record CM060339.1, on the reverse strand, counting down.
AAGATCAATTCACACATTTGCCACCAACATCAAACAAAAAGACTCCTTCTCCCCACACACTTTCCATATCTTCATACAAACTGTGACATTTCTCTTGGCAATTTACATTTGATCTCAATATTTAAAAAAAAAAAAAAAAAAAAAAAAAGAGAAAGAAAACAGTCATTCTTTACCCACTACTATACGAAAAAAAAACCCAGACACCATTAGTTTATCACATAAAGTGGTGTAAAATGATCTTATAACATTGTATTCATAGAGGTGTGTGTGTGTGTGTGTGTGTGTGTGTGTGTGGTGTGTGGTTGTGTGTGTGTGTGTGTGTGTGTGTGTGTGTGTACCCGCATGTGTGTGAGTGCGAGTGCGTTTGTGCTATTTTTAATAGAAAAGAAAAGGGAAAAAACAGAAAAAAACATCACTAACACTTTCCCACTATTATACATAAAAAAAATCACATGCCATTAGTCTTTCAATTACAGTTGTTAAAGATGTGTTGTTGTAAAATCTGCCATCAATCTTCCAGCAGAAGACCAATACACACATTGACCACCAACATCCAAAAATTCAAAACAAAAAAAGACCCCTTCTCCCCACACACGTTCCATACCATTATACAAACTTTGACATTTTTGTCAATTTACAGTTGATCCCAATATAAAAATACAGTCATACTTTACCAACCACTATACTTAAAATTACATAATCATATTTTACTTACAGTTGTGTAAGATGTGTTGGTGTAAAATCTACCATCAATCTTCCAGCAGATCAATACACACATTTGCCACCAACATCAAAATAAAATAAAATACAACACTTTCTCCCCACACACTTTCCAATAGCATCAAACAAACTATGACATGTTTCTTGTCAATTGATATTTTTGATCTCAATATCAAAAACAAAACAAAAAACATAAGTCACTTAGTACTATATTAAAATCATAGAAATCATCCTTCACATACAGATGCGTAAGATGTGTTGGTGTAAAATCTGCCATCAATCTTCTAGCAGAAGATCAATTCACACATTTGCCACCAACATCAAAAAGACCCCTTCTCCCCACACACTTTCCATCCCTTCATACAAACTCTTGACATTTTTCTGGTCTATGTACATTTCATCCCAATATCAAAAAAAGAAGAAAAAAAATTACAGCCATACTTTACCCACTAATAAATTTAAAATTATATTTTGTAAAAAGTGTTGGTGTAAAATCTGCCATCAATCTTCCAGCAGAAGATTAATTCACAATTTGCCACCAACATCAAAATAAAATAAAAAATAAAATAAGACCCCTTCTCCCCACACACTTTCCAATCCGTCATACAAAATATGACATTTTTTTCTTGTCAATTTACTTTTGATCCCAATATAACAATAACAGAAAAAACAGTCACACCTAACCCAGCACTATTCTAAAATCATATGGAAATAATCTTTCACATACACTTGAGTAATCAATATGACTGTGTTGGTGTAAAATCTGCCATCGATCTTCCAGCACAAGATCAATACACACATTTGCCACCAACATCAACTCAAAAAATATCTCACAATATCTATGTCAATCACATGACTAGACTTGTTATTCATTTCACATTCAACCAGATTTAAAAAAAATAATAATAAAGACAACTTCTCCCCACACACTTTCCATATCATCATAAAAACTTGTCAATACACTTGTAAATATACATTTGATCTAAATTGAGAAATACGAAGAAAAAAAAGTCAAAAGAATCATATATGAATTCTCTTTCGCATACAGCTATGTAAGATGTGTTGGTGTAAAATCTGCCATCAATCTTCCAGCAGAAGATCAATACACACATTTGCCACCAACATCAAAAAAAAGACACCTCCTCCCCAACAATGACATTTCTTATCAATTTACATTTAATCCCAATATCTAAAAGAAAGAAAAAAGAAAAAGAGAAAAGAAAAACACAACACAGTCATACTGTATCCAATACTACAATCAAAATCATACACCATACATTAGTCTATTACATAAAGTTGTGGAGATGAATTGGTGTAAAATCTGCCATCAATCTTCCAGCAGAAGATCAATTCACACATTTGCCACCAACATCAAACACAAAAAGACCCCTTCTCCCCACACACTTTCCATACTTCATACAAACTGTGACATTTTTCTTGTCAATTTACATTTGATCTCAATATCCAAAAATAACAAAAAGAAAAAAAGGAAAAAAGTCCACTTTACCCACTACTGTACATAAAAAATCATATACCATTAGTCTTTCACATACAGTTGTTAAGATGAGTTAGTGTAAAATGTCTATAAATTGATTTATTGGTGTGACGTGCGTGCATGTGTTGTGCATGTGTGTGTAATTGTGTGTGTGTGTGTGTGTGTTGTGTGTGTGTGTGTGTGTGTGTGTGTGTGTGTGTGCTCGCGTGTGTGTGTTGTGTGAGGTGTGATGTGTGTGTGTATGTTCTGTGTGCGCGTGTGTGTGTGTGTGTGTGGTAGGTGTGTGTGTGTGCGTGTGTGTGTGTTGTGTGTGGTGTGTGGTGGTGTGTGTGTGTGTGGTGTGTGTGTGCGTGTGTGTGGTGTGGTGTGGTGGGGAGATGGAGGTGAGTGAGAGAGAGAGAGAGAGAGGAGAGAGAGAGAGGAGAGAGAGAGAGAGAGAGAGAGAGAGAGAGAGAGAGAGAGAGAGAGAGAGAGAGAGAGAGAGAGAGAGAGAGAGAGAGAGAGAGAGAGATGTGTGTGGTGTGTGTGTGTGTGTGTGTGTGTGTGTGTGTGTGTGTGTGTGTGTGTGTGTGTGTTAGCTGAAAATTATATAGAAATCATCTTTCCTGTACAGTTGTGTAAAATCTGCCATCAATCTTCCAGCAGAAGATCAATTCACAGATCTGCCACCAACATAACAAAAAAACAAAGACCCTTTCTCCACACACACATTCAATACCATCATATGAACTATGAAATTTTTCTTCTCAATTTTTTTTTCATCCCAACATCCACTAAAAAAAATATAAACAAAACTCGTTATTTACCACTATTTATTTTTAAAAAATCATATACCATATATATTTCACAAATTAATAGTTTTGTAAGATGTGTTGGTGTAAAATCTGCCATCAATCTTCCAGCAGAAGATGAATTTGCACATTTGCCACCATACATAAAAAAGAAAAAGACCCCTTCTCCCCACACCATCATACAAACTCTGACATTTTTCTTGGCAATTTATATTTGATCTCAATATTTAAAAAAAAAAAAAAAAAAAAAAAGAGGGACACTTTACCCACTACTTTACCATTAGTCTTTCACATAAAGTTGTGTAAGATGCATTGGTGTGAAATGGTCTTAATACATTGTATTCATAGGTGTCTCGTGTGTGTGTGTGTGTGTGTGTGTGTGTGTGTGTGTGTGTGTGTGTGTGTGTGTGTGTGTGAGTGTGCACACCACGCATGTGCGTGAGTGTGTGTGAGTGTGTTTGTGATATTTTTAATAGAAGAAAAAAAGGGAAAAAAAGAAAAAGCAAAAAAAAACATAGTCACACTTGCCCACTATTATACATAAAAAATCATATACCATTAGTCTTTCATATACAGTTGTTAAAGATGTGCTGGTGTAAAATCTGCCATCAATCTTCCAGCAGAAGATCAATTCACACATTTGCCACCAACATAAAAAAGACCCCTTCTCCCCACACGTCCCATACTATCAAACCAACCGTGACATTTTTCTTGTATATTTATATTTCATCTCGATAAAAAAAATAAAATAAAAAACCCGAATGACAGCAATACTTAACCCACTAATAAACTTAAAATCATATTTTATAAAAAGTGTTGGTGTAAAATCTGCCATCAATCTTCCAGCAGAAAATCAATACACACATCTGCCATCAACACAAAAATCATCTGATAATATCTATGGCAAATTACATGACCAGACTTGTTGTTCATTTCACTTTCAATCTGATTGAATACAAAAAAACCCCCCAAAACCCCAAACAGACCCATTCTCTCCACACACTATCCATACCGTTATACAATCCGACATTTGTCTCGTCAATTTATTTTTTTATCCCAATATGTTTTTTAAAAAAGCCCACCTTTTTTAATAAAAAAAATTAAAGGAAAAACAAAAACACATTCACACTCTACCCACTACTATACTTACAATATTGTATACCGTTAGTCTTTCACATACAGTTGTGAAAAATGTGTTGGCGTAAAATCTGCCATCCATCTTCCAGCAGAAGATCAATTCACACATTTGCCACCAATATTAAAAAGAAAAAGACCCCTTCTCCCCACACACTTTCCATACCATCATACAAACTGTTATTTTTCATGTCAGTTTACATTTGATCTCAATATCTTAACAAAAATGAAAAAGAAAGAAAAGAACAAAATGAAAACGCAGCCATATTTTACCCACTACTATACATAAAAACACATACCACTAGTCCTTCACATACAGTTGTGTAAGATGTGCTGGTCTAAAATTGTTGTATAACATTGTATTCATCAGTGTGTGTGTGTGTGTGTGTGTGTGTGTGTTGTGTGTGTGTGTGTGTGTGTGTGTGTGTGTGTGTTGTGTGTGTGTGTGGTGTGGTGTAAATGTGTGTGTGTGTGTGAAAGTGTGTGTGTGTGTGTGTGTGAAAGTGTGTGTGTGCATGTGCACGCGTGTGTGTGTTGTGTGTGTGTGTGTGTGGTGTGTGTGTGTGTGTTGTGTGTGTGTGTATGTGATAGTTTTAATAAGAGAAAAAAGAAAAAAAAAGAGAAAGGAAGAAAGCACAGTCACACTTTACCCAATTCTATCCATAAAAAATCATACACCATTAGTCTTTCATATAGTTGTGTAAGATGTGTTGGTGTAAAATCTGCCATCAATCTTCCAACAGAAGATCAATACACATATTTGCCACCAATATAAAAAAGACAAAGACCCCTTCTATAAAAAATGCTGTCATATTTTACCCAAGACTCTCCTAAAATGATATAGAAATCATCTGAAGACCCTTCTCCCCACAAACTTTCGATACAATCATTCAAACTCTGACATTTTTCTTGTCAATTTACATTTCATCTCAATACCCCCCTAAAACAAAAGAAAAAAACACCAAAACCATCACACTACTATACATAAAAAAATCACATAACATCAGTCTTTCACATGCAGTTGTGTAAGATGTGTTGGTGTAAAATCTGCCATCAATCTTCCAGCAGAAGATCAATTCACACATTGCCACTAACATAAAATAAGAAAAAGATCCCTTCTCCCCACAAACTTTTCATACCATCATACAAACTGTTATTTTTCATGTCAATTTACATTTGATCTCAATATCTTAACAAAAATGAAAAAGAAAGTAAAGAACAAAATGAAAATACAGTCATACTTTACTCACTACTATACGAAAAAAACACCCAAATACCATTAGTCTTTCACTTACGGTTGTGTAAGATGGTTGGTGTAAAATCTGCCATCAATCTTCCAGCAGAAATCAATTCACACATTTGCCACCAACATCAAAAAAGCAAAAACAAAAAATTCCAAAACTGAATACCCCTTCTCCCTAACCACTCTGCACACCATCTTCCAAACGGTGATATTTTTCTTGTCATATAACATACTTTATCCCAATATAAAAGGAAAAAAATAGTCATACTTTACCCGATACTATACTTAAAATCACAAAGCAATCATCTTTCACATAGTCCAGTTGTGTAAAAAGTGTTGGTGTAAAATCTGCCATTAATCTTCCAGCAGAAGATCAATTTGACACCAACATCAACTCAAAAACTTTATCACAATATCAATCACATGACCACCTTTGTTATTCATTTCACATTCAATCCTTTTTTTCTTTTAAAGAAAAAAAACAACAGCTGACCTCTTCTCCCTACACACTTTCCTCTCTCCATAAAAACTGACTTTTTTGTCAATTTACATCGGATCCCAATATAGAAAAAAAAAAAGAAGAAGAGAAAGGAAAAAAACACATTCACACTTTACCCATTACTATACATAAAAAATCATACACCATCAGTTTTTCACATACAGTTGTGTAAGATGTGTTAGTGTAAAATCTGCCATCAAATCTTCCAGCAGAAGATCAATTCACACATCTGCCACCAACATAAAAAGACTCCTTTCCCCACTTTCCATACCATCACACAAACTATGACATTTTTCCTAGCAATTTACTCTTTTTTTTTACAGTAAAAAAAGGAAACCCAGTCACCCTTTACACACGCATTACTATACTGAAAACATCAGTCACCATTACTCTTTCCTGTACCTTGTGTTGGTTAAAATGGTCTGACAACATTCTATTATCGGTGTGTGTGTGTGTGTGTGTGTGTGTGTGTGTGTGTGTGTGTGTGTGTGTGTGTGGTGTGTGTGGTGCTGGTGGTGTGTGCTTGCGTTGTGTGGTGTTTGGGGTGTGTGGCGTGCGTGCGGACGTGCACACATGCATAAATGATAAGTCTATATGTCTTTTCTAGTCAATGGTCTTAAGAACATTGTATTCCTACATTGGTGTGTGTGTGTGTGTGTGTGTGTGTGTGTGTGTGTGTGTGTGTGTGTGTGTGTGTGTGTGTGTGTGTGTGCGCGCGGCGCGCGCGCGCGTGCGTGCGTGTGCGGCGCGGGTGTGTGTGTGTGTGTATGTGTGAGTGTGTGTGTGGGGGGGGGAGTGTGTGTGTGTGTGGGGGGGGGTGTGTGTGTGTGTGTGTGTAAGTGTGTGTGTGTAAGTGTGTGTGTAAGTGTGTGTGTGTGTGTGATGTGTGTGTGTTGAGTGAGTGTGTGTGTTGTGTGTGTGCACACGATCCAGCGTTCATGTATGTGTGTGTGTTTGTGATAATTTTAATGTTAGAACAAAAGGGGAAAAAGACAAAGAAAAACAAACACGGTCACACTTTACCAACTACTATACATAAAAAATCAGATATTATTCATCTTTCACATATAGTTGTGTAAGATGTGTTGGTGTAAAATCTGCCATCAATCTTCCAGCAGAAGATCAATTCACACATTTGCCACCAACATCCAAAAAAGAAAAAAAACAACAACAAAAAAGATTCTCCCCCCCCCCCCCCCCCATTTTTCATACCATCTTACAAACTGTGACATTTTTCTCGTCAATTTACATTCTTTTTCCCAATTGAAAAAAAAGAAAGAATATAGTAGATACTTTACCCACTACTATACTTAGATTTATATAGAGATCATCTTCCACATACAGTTGTGTAAGATGTGTTGGTGTAAAATCTGCCATCAATCTTCCAGCAGATCAATTCACACATTTGCCACCAACATAAAAAGAAAAAGATCCCTTCTCCCCACACACTTTCCATACCATCATATAAACTATGTCTTTTAATTGTCAATTTACCGTTGATCGCAATATCTAACAAAAACCAAATCCAAAAAACAAATAAAAAAAGAGTCATGCTTCACCCACTACTATACATAAAAAAAATGATAGACCATTAAGTCTTTCACATACTGTTGTGTATCTGTGTTGGTGAAAAATGGTCTTACCAGCATTGTAGTCATTGGTGTGTGTGTGTGTGTGTGTGTGTGTGTGTGTGTGTGTGTGTGTGTGTGTGTGTGTGTGTGTGTGTGGTGAATGTGTGTGTGTGATGTGTGTTGTGTGAGTGTGTGATGTGTGTGTGGAGTGTGTGTGTGTGTGGTGTGTGTGTGTGTGTGTGTGTTGTGTGTGTGTGTGTGTGTGTGTGTGTTGTGTGAGTGTGTGAGTGTGTGTGCGCACGCGTGCGCGTGTGTGTTACGCTTTGACATTCTATGCCAAAAGTATTAAAGAGAACCAAGGGGGAAAAAATCTAGCTTCAAGTATGGTTTTGGACTATAAGGGGGAAAAAAAACAAACAAAAAACCCCCACAAACCCTTCAAGTTAAAAATAACAGTAAACAAGAACTTAACCATTTACTAACAACAGGAACTATAACATGCAGAAAAATTTTGGATTTTGGATACATTTACACACACTGATGTATATAATGTGCGCAAAGTTGGGGGGGGGGGGGGAGACTAGAGCTATTGGAGAGGTATACAGAACAGGTCATAAAGAATTTATGTGTGTGCGCGCACTGTGTTTGCATGTGCGAGAGTGTGTGTACACGCATAATAATAAGTTAAGTTACTGGTCTTAATAACATTCTATTCCTACATTGATGTATGTATGTGTGTGTGTGTGCACGCGCCCACACGCGCAGCACGTGCGTGCGTGCATGTGTGTGTGTTTCTGAGATTTTTAATGGAAGAAAAAATGGGGAGAATAAAAAAGGGAGAATAAAACAGTTACACTTGACCACTACAATACATGAAAAATTATATACCATTTATCTTTAGATACCGTTGTGTAAGAGGTGTTGGTGTAAAATCTGCCATCAATCTTCCAGCAGAAGATCAATTCACACATTTGCCACCAACACCACAACTATCTGATATATCTATGTCAGTCACATGACCAGCTTTGTTATTCATTCCCATTCAAGCAGTATTAAAAAAAAAAAAAAAGACAAGACCCCTCTCCCCACACAATTTCCATACCATCATACAAACTTGTCAATTAACAATTGATCCATATTGTCAAAGAAAAAAGTAACAAAAATATTTTTTTTAAAACCTCACACAAGTCACAATTTAAGCACACATTACTATATTAAAAAATCATATACCATTAGTCTTTCACATATAGTTGTGTAAGATATGTTGGTGTAAAATCTGCCATCAATCTTCCAGCAGCAGATCAATTCACACATTTGCCACCAACATAAAAAAGAAAAAGACCCCTTCTACCCACACATTTTCCATACCATCAAACAAAATATGACATTTCTTTTATTAACTTAAATTTGATCTCAATATCAAAACAAAAAACACAGTCACACTTTACCCACTAGTATACATAACAAACCAGATACCATTAGTCTTTAACACACAGTTGTGTAAAATGCGTTGGTGTTAAACGGTCTTAAAAAATTATATTCATTGTGTGTGTGTGTGTGTGTGTGTGTGTGTGTGTGTGTGTGTGTGTGTGTGTGTGTGTGTGTGTGTGTGCGTGCGTGGCGCGAGTGTGTGTGTGTGTGCGTGCGCGAGTGTGTGTGTGCGTGCGCGATGTGTGTGTGGTGTGTGTGTGTGTGTGTGTGTGTGTGTGTGTGTGTGTGTGTGTGTGTGTGTGTGTGTGCATGTGATGTGTGTGTGTGTGTGAGTGTGTGTGTGCATGTAAGTGTGTGTGCATGTGAGTGAGTGAGTGAGTGAGTGAGTGAGCGAGTGTGTGTGTGTGTGTGTGTGTGTGTGGTGTGTGTGTGTGTGTGTGTGTGTGTGTGTGTGTGTGTGTGTGTGTGTGAATGTGTGTGTGAATGTGTGTGTGTATGTGTGTGTGTATGTGTGTGAGTGTGTGTGTATGTGTGTGATTGTGTGTGTGTGTGTGGTGTGAATGTGTGTGTGTGTGTGAATGTGTGTGTGTGCGTGTGTGAATCTGTGTGTGCGTGTGTGAATCTTGTGTGTGTGTGTGTGTGTGTGTGTGTGTGAATCACTCTGTGTGTGTGTGTGTGTGAATCACTCTGTGTGTTGTGTGTGTGTGTGTGTGTGTGTGTGTGTGTGAGAGAGAGTGTGCGCACGCGCGTGAAAGTGTGTGCATACATACGTAACTAATATCTCTTATAGTCATAGATCTTAATAACATTTTATTGCTACATTTGTATGTGTGTGTGCGTGCATAAGTGTGCATTTCTGACATTTGCATTGTCTGTTATCTTAGAATGTTTAGACCAATCTAAAATGTAGCTATCTTGTGTCTATTGAGATTAGGAATCGTATCAAAATGCCTGTCAGCATTGTAATTGCCTGTCATGGGATGATTTAAAGGTTTTTGACTCGACTTAAACTCAGATAGAAATCATCTTTTCAATACAGCTGTGTAAGATGTATTGGTGTAAAATCTGTCACCGATCTTCCAGCAGAAAATCAACACACATTGGCCACCAACATAAAAAAACTTTAAAACAGACCCCTTTACCCAACAAACCATGACATTTTTCTAATCAATTTACATTTGATCCCAATATCAATTTTTTTTTTAAAAAGGGGAAAAAAGAAAAAGGAAAAACAAAAAGAAAAAGGAAAAACAAAACACAACCGTACTTTACCGACTACTACTCACATAAAACATTATATAGAAATCATTGTTCACAAACAGTTGTGTAAGATGTGTTGGTGTCAAATCTGCCATCAATCTTCCAGCAGAAAATCAATTAACAGACTTACAATCAACATCAACTAACGACCTTCCCACCCACTTTCCACAGCCTCATAAAACTATGAGATTTGTCTTTTCAATTAACATTTCATCCCATTATCAAAATAGAAAAGAAAAGAAAAAGGAAAAAAACCCAGTGATTCTTTATCCACTACAATACTTCATATCATATACCATTAATCTTTTGCATACAGTTGTGTAAGATCATCCATCCATCCAAAGCCTTTTAATGCCTTCTTGGCATGTAGGGCAGCAACAAAGTTTTTTTCCTTTGTTGCTGTTTCTGTAACAATCTTTATTTTTACAGAACAGGGTTGTTAGCCCTGTGTCCAACCCCCTACCTGGGGGAGTGGGGCCACCTTAGTCGCCTCTTACGACATGCCTGGCTGGCGGGCAGGGACCCTATTCTTGTAATGCTCGCTTTGCAAGCATTCCCCGGGAGTCCCACGGGGGTTGTGTAAGATGAGTTGGTGTAAAATCTGCCATCAATCTTCCAGCAGAAGATCAATTCACACATTTGCCACCAACATAAAAAAGAAAAGGACCCCTTCTATAAAAAAAAAAATACTGACATATTTTGCCCACTACTATACTTAAATCATATAGAAATCATCTGTCACGTACAGTTGTGTAAAAAGTGTTGGTGTAAAATCTGCCATCAATCTTCCAGCAGAAGATCAATTCACACATTTGCCACCAACATCAAAAAGAAAAAGACCCCTTCTCCCACACACTTTCCATACCATCATACAAACTGTGACATTTTTCTATATCTACATTTGATATCAATATTAAAAAAAGGGAAACAAAATAACAGCCATACTTCACCCACTAATAAACTTAAAATCATATTTTGTAAAAAGTGTTGGCGTAAAATCTGCCATCAACATCAACACAAAATTTATCTGATAATATCTATCAATCAAATGGCAGACTTCTTGTTCATTTCACTTTCAATCTGATTGAAAAAAAGCAAACCAAACCAGACCCCTTCTCCTCAGATACTATCCATACCATTATACAAACTCTGACATTTTTCATGTCAATTCATTTTTTATCCCAATATGTTTAAAAAAACCTTTTTGATAAAAAAAAATTTAAAAGGAAAAACAAAACGAAAGTCACATTTTACCTCCTACTATACTTAAATTATGTACCACAAGTCTTTCGCATACAGTTGTGTAAGATGTGTTGGTGTAAAATCTGCCATCAATCTTCCAGCAGGAGATCAATAAACACATTTGCTACCAACAATAAAAAAGACAAAGACCCCTTCTATAAAACAAAAAAGTCATATTTTACCCAAGACTATCCTTAAAATGATAACGAAATCATCTTTTACATACAGTTGTGTAAAAAGTATTGATGTTAATCTTCCAGCAGAATATCAATTCACATATTTACCACCAACATCCAAAAAAAAAAGACCCCTTCTCCCCACACACTTTCCATACAATCATTCAAACTCTGACATTTTTCTTGTCAATTTACATTTCATCCCAATACCCCCCCCCCCCCCCTAAAAAAAAAAACCCACAAAAAAACAAAACCATCACACTACTATGCATAAAAAATCACATATCATCAGTCTTTCTCATGCAGTTGTGTAAGATGTGTTGGTGTAAAATCTGCCATCATTCTTCCAGCATAAGATCAATACACACATTTGCCACCAACACAAAAAAGAAAAAGACCCCTTCTCCCCACAACACTTTCCATACTATCATACAAACTGTTATTTTTCATGTCAGTTTACATTTGATCTAGATATCTTAACAAAACTGAAAAAAAGGGAAAAAAAGGAAAACAGTCACTCATTACTATATGAAAAAAAAACCCCAGATACCACTAGTCTTTCATATACAGTTGTGAAAGATGTGCTGGTGTAAAATGGTCTTATAACATTGTTGTTCTTCAGTTTAATGTCTATTCACATAAATGATATTAGACAAAAAAAAAAAAAAAAAAAAAAACTTGTAAAAACTTTTAACCAATGGTAGAAACAAAAACACAAAAAGTGAACACTAAACGCTGAACAATCAATCAGAACTTTTTAGAAAATTAAGAAAGAGCACAAGATTAAAGTCTATGTCTCTAAACAAGCTACTAACATGTTCATAAGCACTATAGTAAACTGTCAATTGGACTCTTCTTCAGCGATAAGGCAAGTTCACACAGCATCACACAGTTACTTAAAATACTGTCCAGAGAGTTCTCACGTATCCATCAATGTGTGTGTGTGTGTGTATGTGCAAGCATGCATGCATGCATTCATGCATCACTTTATGTGTGTGTATGTGCGAGTGCAAGCATATAAATTGTAGATAATAAGTTTATATAACTTTTCTTGTCAGTGGTCTTAATAAAATTGTATTCCTACATAGATGTGTGTGTGTGTGTGTGTGTGTGTGTGTGTGTGTGTGTGTGTGTGTGTGTGTGTGTGTGTGTGTGTGTGTGTGTGTGTGTGAGTGAGTGAGTGAGTGAGAGTGTGTGTGTGAGAATGTGTGTGTGTGAGTGAGTGTGTGTGTGTGTGTTTTATTTATTTATTTATTTATTTATTCTTTTATATCGAGGATAACAGAATAAGCAATCATGTGCTTTTTTTCATCCGGTCCCCGTGTGTATGCAGTTTTTTGTAAATATTGTCATCTGTTCCCACCGGCACACGATGGCCTACTCTTACGAAAAGCGGAACAGGATTTAACGTGTGCGCAAGATGTTCTGCGTGCGTACGCACACGGGGCCTCGGTTTAAAGTCTCATCCGAAGGACTTTTGGGGAGAGTGGAGTCAGCACTGATGTTAACTCCAGGAAGAAAATTTCCTCGACCGGACTCGAACCCGGGTCGTCAAATTGCCAGCGCAATGTTCTGACCACTAGGCTATCCGTCCCCCCTGTGTGTGAGTGAGTGAGTGTGTGTGTGAGTGAGTGAGTGTGTGTGTGTGTGTGTGAGTGTGTGTGTGTGTGTGTGTATGTGAGTGTGTGAGAGTGTGTGTGTGTGTGTGTGTGAGTGTGTATGTGTGGTGTGAGTGAGTGAGTGAGTGAGTGAGTGAGTGAGTGAGTGAGTGAGTGAGTGCGTGAGTGAGTGTGTGTTGTGTGGTGTTGTGTCTGTGTGTGTGTGTGTGTGTGTGAGTGAGTGAGTGAGTGAGTGAGTGAGTGAGTGAGTGAGTGAGTGAGTGAGCGAGCGAGAGTGCGTTGTGTGCGTGCGTGCGTGTGTAAGTGTGTGTGTGTGTGTGTGTGTGTGTGTGTGTGTGTGTGTGGTGTGTGTGTGTGTGTGTAAGTGTGTGTGTGTGTGTGTGTGTAAGTGTGTGTGTGTAAGTGTGTGTGTGTGTAAGTGTGTGTGTGTAAGTGTGTGGTGTAAGTGTGTGCGCGTGTGTGCGTGTATGTTTGTGATATTTTTAATGAAAGAAAAAAGAAAAAAAAGAGAAAGGAAAAAAACACAGTCACACTTTACCCACTTCTATTCTAAAATCACATAGAAATCATCTTTCACAAACAGTTGTGTAAAAAGTGTTGGTGTAAAATCTGCCATCAATCTTCCAGCAGAAGATCAATTCACACATTTGCCACCAACATCAAAAAAGTAAAAACAAAAAACCCCAAATTGAAGACCCATTCTCCCTAACCACTTTGCATACTGTCCTACAAATGGTGATATTTTTCTTGTCAATTTACATACTTTGTCCCAATATAAAAGGGAAAATTTACAGTCAAACTTTACCCACTACTATACTTAAAATCACATAGAAATCATCTTTCACAAACAGTTGTAAAATCTGCCTTTAATCTTTCAGCAGAAGATCAATACACACATTTGACACCAACATCAACTCAAAAACTTTCTCACAATATCTATATGAATCACCTGACCAGCTTTGTTATTCATTTCACATTCAATCCAAATTTTTAAGAAAAGAAAAGAAAAATAACTGACCTTTTCTCCCTACACGTTTTCCTCCCTCCATAAAAACGGACCTTTTTTGTCAATTCACATCGGATCCCAATATCAAAAAAAAAAAAAAAAAAAAAAGAAGAGAAGAAGACAAAGGAAAAAAACCAGTCACATTTTACCCAATACTATACATAAAAAATCATATACCTTTAGTCTTTCACATACAGTGGTTAAAGATGTGTTGGTGTAAAATCTGCCATCAATCTTCCAGCAGAAGATCAATTCACACATTTGACACCAACATCAACTCAAAAACTTTCTCACAATATCTATATAAATCACCTGACCAGCTTTGTTATTTATTTCACATTCCGATTCAATCCAATTTAAAAATTAAAAAAAAAATTTTTTTTTTAAACTGACCTCTTCTCCCTACACGTTTTCCTCCCTCCATAAAAACTGACTTTTTTGTCAATTTAATTGGATCCCTATTTTTAAAAAAAAAAAAAAGAAGAAAGAAAAAAAAAAAGTCACACTTTACCCACTACTATACATAAAAAAATATACCATTTATCTTTCACATACAGTTGTGTAAGTGTGTTGGTGTAAAATCTGCCATCAATCTTCCAGCAGAAGATCAATACACACATTTGCCACCAACATCAAAAAGAAAAAGACCCCCTTCTCCCCAAAACAACTTTTTCCATACCATCATACAAACTGTCATTTTTCTTGTCAATTTTACACTGGATCCCAAATTTGAAAACAAAGAATAAGGAAAAACAAAACACAGCCACACTTGACCTACTAGTATATTAAAATCAACAAAAACAATAACAACAAAACCAATCTTTTTGGCATGTGATTTCGTTAAAAAAAAAAGAAAAAGAATTTTCCTGCCCTCTTCTCATTCCCACTGATCTAGTTTTTGTGCACAGATTGGCTCCCACATATGCAAGCACACATGCATGTAAAACCTCCTGTCCCATAACATCATGTGTGTGTGTGTGTGTGTGTGTGTGTGTGTGTGTGTGTGTGTGTGTGTGTGTGTGTGTGTGTGTGTGTGTGTGGTGCGTGTGGTGTGGTCGGTGGTCTAGAGGTAGCACCTGTCTAGAAAGCGAAAAGTCCCGGTCGAGTGTGCGTGGTTCGAATCTATTTAGACCAAAACTTTTTCCCCTATCAATTAGATATGAGGTGGTCTTGGGTGTGTCTTGTGTGATGATGACGATAAACCGAGGTCCTGTGTGTTAGTATCATTATTTAACACAGGTAAAAAAAAATTTAAAAAACACGGAAACAAAGGATTGTCCCTGGCAAATTCTGCAGAAAAAAGCCACTCCCAATATGAAAACAAACACAGTTGCAGACAGGAAAAAGAAAAAAAATGGGTAGGCGCTGCACTTGTGATGAAGCGCTCTCCCTGGGAGAGCAGCCCGAATTTCACGCAGAGAAATCCGCTGTGACATAAAGTGGTATAAATAAATAAAATAAAATAATAAATAATTCCCTCTCCTGGGAGAGCACCAAGAAATCGCTGTGACATAAAGTGGTATAAAGAAATAAATAATAAATAAAATATTCCCTCTGATCCGAGTAGTTTTTGTGTACAATGGCTCCACACATGCAAGCACACATGCATGTAAACTCTCCTGTCCCTTAACACCACTGCTGTCACATTAATTGACCTTTTCCCCAGCCAGTTACAAATCTATATACAAAAACGCAATCAAACTTCTTGATCTTTTCATTACACAAGGGTACAACGGAAAATCAACAAAACCTGGGTATACTTTTGCCTGCTGGAGAAACTTCAACACTCTGGCCAATCTTGTGATACCACAGACCCATGTCATTTTAGCAGGTATTTCGTCACCATCACAACATATAAACATCTTAACAAAAAAATAGAATAAGAAAACAGAGGTCGGTGGTACAGAAAGCATTGCAAAGCTCATGTCCACATTGTAAACTTAAAATTCACACACACTGTTGCGCACACCTGCACATGCAAACATACACACACATGTACACGCGCACACACACGCATTCACAGGACGAGATAGCCTGGTGGTTAAAGTGATGCCCTCGCATCTATTGATCCGGGTTCGAATCTCGTTTAAGAGGATTTTTCTTCTGGAGTTAACATCAGTACCGACTACTCTTCCCCCCCCCCCAGCCCCCAAGTCCTTCAGATGATACTTTAAACCGAGGTCCCATGTGCATACGCACACAGGACATCTCACCCTCATGTTGAGACCCATTCCGTTTTTCGAAAGAGTAAACTATAAGGTATGGATGACAAAATTAACAAACACGTGCTTATTCCATTATCCTCAAAATCAAAGAATAAAAAAACGAATAATAAAATAATAATAAACACACAGACACTTATGCACATACATGCGCACACACACATTCATGCACACACATACATTCACATACACACACATTCTTGTACACACACATGCGCAGACATGTACGACCACACACCACACCACACCACACACACACACACCACACCACACACACACACACACACACACACACACACACACACACACACACACACACACACACACCACTTCCCTTACTCCCTCCCACAGCCCTAACAAAGCTAACTCCCACCCACCCCCTTCTCCTTCCTCCTCCTAAAACTCTTTCCCTAAATTTCCACCCCCACCCCTATTCCCCCCAAAACAACTGTTGCCATTGTATCAGTCAGCCTGTAGCCTATCATCTGCCTGCCTCTGTGTCCACATGAGGGCCAGGGTTGGTTAGAGTAAAGTAGGGTTAGAATCAACAGTTAGCATGCAAACAGGGCAAGCATGCAAAAAGGGCAAGCATGCAAAAAGGGGGAAGGGTTGTCGTCAGTCTGTTGGTCAGTGTGAGACAGCATGTGGACACAGCAACAGACAGAATTGATGGTACATAGCTGTGGACACAATGATGCGGAGCTTTCACTACATGACAAATCCTATTTTAAAATTAGCCAGAAACACGTGGACACTACTACAACTACTACTTCTACTACTACCACTACTACTACTACTTACTAACACTACTACCACTTCTACTACTAACTACTACAACTACTACTACTA
>CM060339.1:9402924-9425424 GCA_030674155.1 Stramonita haemastoma | reverse complement strand
CTAGCCCCATCATGGACTGTTAGCGTCATTTTGCGTTTATTCCGCGTCTTTCTTTGCTTGTAAGTGTGTCAGTTCGATCTGTTTTTCCACGAAAGTCTACACTACTTTCCGCCATTTTGTTTTGAAAGAGATGCTGTGCGCATGCGCTATAAGGGGAGACAACTGAACGATAGGATCTAGCAGACGACATAATGCATCTCATCGCTTAACGATAGAAGACTATATTTTTGATTTTCGGATTTTTTTAATGACAAAAATTGGATTTTTATTAATTAAACTGTATTTTCTTATTTTACAACTTTTTCCGAACAAATACGGAAGGTGCACAGGTCTGCACAAGGTTGCACACCACTTTTTGCGAAGCAAAGCGATCACATTTCCAAGGGAGGCAATTACTATTACCTCCCTTTACGAAATAGGTGGCCCGACGCGAGTAGCAGACGACAAGCATTCTATCAGCGATAATACGATCTTCGGACACGCTTCTCGGATTTATTTCTCCAAAGTTTTATTTTGAATATATATTTTTTAATTTTTAAAATAAAATCTCACACATGACTTCCATTTTTAGGGCTTTTTAGGGCCTCCAGGGCAATATGTCTCATTTTTAGGGCTTTTTAGGGGCCCTATTTTGGCTTTCCCAAAATTAGGGCTTTTTAGGGCTTTTTAGGGACTGTGCGAACCCTGGTGTGTGTGTGTGTGTGTGTGTGTGGTGTGTGTGTATATATTCGAATTTGCTAAAACTATAAATTGTTATTGATTGCTTGTGTGTTGTATAGGTCGAATGCAAGCGCTTTTGATTTTATTTTTTTTTACAAGATATAGCGCTACATAAATTCCATGTATTATTATTATTAAAATTACCTGGTCAGGTCCTGCTGACTGACATGTGGTGACTGATGACGTGTCTGTTCTATGGCACTTGATTCCAGTCCTGGAGCTCCTGAAAGCTGTGAAGAAATCATCAGTGACAGGGAAAAGGTTCACAGTTCTACAAGCTTTAATCTATTTATTTCTGGGTTTTTTTTTATAATTCTTTTATTTCAATGACAATGGAATAAGCACTCATGTGCTTTTTTTACGTCCAGTCCCAGTGTGTATGCAGTTTTGTCAATTTTGTCATCCGTTCCCACCAGCACACAATGGCTTACTCTTCCAATAAGCAGAACGGGTTTTAAAACGTGCGCAAAATGCATCTGTGTGCGTGCGCACACGAGACCTTGAATGACAGTCTTCTCTGAAGAACTTGTAGGGGTGTGGAGTCGGCACTGATGTTTACAAAGTGTACCCCTAATGCCCATTTACTTTACAACCGCAAATATCACTGGTTTAATGTTTTTAAACATTACATTTGGAACATGTACATAAGATTGTATTTTCCACAATCAGTTGAATGCAGATTTTTTTAATTTGTTTTTAACGAATCAATCTGCTAACATTTACATAGGGAAGCAGAAAGTAGGTCGACTAAAACAGACCTGGCACAGAGGCATTGAAGCAGAGACGAAGGCAGCTGGAATGACGTGGGCCGAGCTGAAGAGGATCTCCCAGAACCGAGTCTGATGGGGCCTTTTGTTCCCCAGGGAATTCATAGGTATGTCATGCACAGGTAATGTAAACCACAAAAATACTGTTTAATTTTTTAACTTAATTTTGATATGTGTGTGTGTGTGTGTGTGTGTGTGTGTGTGTGTGTGTGTGTGTGTGTGTGTGTGTGTGTGTGTGTGTGTGTGTGTGCATTCGAATTTGCTATTTTCTATAACTAGTAATTGATGTGGATCGTTTGTGTGTTGTATCGGTCAAATGCAAGCGCTTTGATTTGTTTTTGCAAGATATAGCGCTATATAAATTCCATGTATTATTATTATTATTATTATTATCATTACTATCAAAATGAGGGATACAAGGTAATTTAGAGCAGAGAATGATGGACACGATAGCCAAGTGGTTTTAAGGCTGTTCAACTTCAATCTCATGGTCCATGACGTTGTTTGTTCAAATCTTGGCAGTGTCTGGTGAATTTAGGGGGGGGAATTTTTTAATGATCTCCCAGGTCAACTTCAAGTGCAGACCTGCCAGTGCCTTAGTTCCCTAGGTGTACATATGCTTATGCAGAAGATCAAATATGAATGTTAACAATCCCATAACTCATGTAAATATTTGGTGTATTACTAAATTTTAATAACTAATAACTAAATTTTATTTTTACTGGATTTTTTGTGCTTTGATTTATGTGCTCTACAAGATTCAGCGCTATATAAATTCCATATATTATTATTATTATTATTATTGTTATTATTATTAAAACATAAACACACCCAGCATACATCCCTAAAACAGCTACTTCAAAGGGGGGGGCGTCAAAACAGTCGCATACGCAAAAATCTCACAGTTGGTCAGTCTCGGCGCTCTAGTTGAGAAATGGAAAAAAAACGCAAAAATTAAACAATGATTTGGCTACATCAGTAATTTTCTCACCTGGGTCCTGATTCAGCTTCATGCAGGCAGGTGTTGGAGCCTGCAGTCGTGATGCTTCCGTCCTTCAGTGACTGGTGGATAGCACTGGACCTGCCTGGAGCTGTTCTGGTGATCTGCCCTTGGCACAGGCGATGCTTCCTGTTGTTCAATAACTGACAGCACCAGACTTGAAATATTATGGCTTTTCTTATACACGGTCAAACAGAAGCAAGTCCCAAAACTATAGAAATGACAAAAATCTGCAACCGTTAGAACTGAACAATAAATTTACATATGTGTATGACAAACATAAAACAATGTGTCAGCTGCCATAATGTAATAAAATTAAAAAAGTATACTGGATTCTTTGCTGTTAGGCTGAGGGTCCAAATCTTGTATGTAGCACAGATTTCATGTCATTATTTTTACATAGGTATTAATTATCATTCACAATTCCTTCAGTGAGCCTTTCTCACTTTATCACTTTGGTCAGATTTGAACACATTAAGAGCGCTGAATGATTAAATTCATAGACACTCATGGACCATAAAATTATTCAAACTAAATATATATTCTTTTCAAATTAAAGATTTGCAAACAAGCTCAATAGAAACAAAAACGGAAGGGTACAGCGTTTTAAGAAAATGTGTGTTTTCTTTAAACCATATAGCTATAGCAAATAAAATGTACCCTATGCATAGACATATAGTTATAGCAGACCCCAAAATATACTTTCCTATGCATAGACTTACCGAACACAACAGCCTGTCATATGTAACACAGTCATTCCACTGTGGGTGCAGCTTCTATGTACTTACAGTGCAAGGTCTTGATGGGGAAACAATCTCCAGATCAGTGCCCCATTTCTGACGAGTTGTCTCCCACGTGATCCACATGATGACTAGCCAGGTTAGGACCCTTGTGGAATATAGGGTGGGAAGGAAAAAGCTGAAGGAAATGCTCTGAAAATGTGAGGGGACGGCAGAGTCACACTCCCTCATACCCACTGTCCCAAAGACCAAGCAACACTCCCTCATGACCACTGTCCCAAAGATGAAGTCACACTTCCTCACAACCACTGTCCCAAAGATGCCAGCAGGTGACAAAAAGTCACACCTCCTCATAAATCACAGTCCCAAAAGATGAAGCCACACTCCCTCATACCCAAAGATGAAGCCACACTCCCTCATACCCAAAGATGAAGCCACACTCCTTCATACCCAAAGATGAAGCCACACTCCCTCATACCCAAAGATGTAGCCACACTCCCTCATACCCAAAGATGAAGCCACACCCATACCCAAGTAGCCAATCATACCCAAAGATGAAGCCACACTCCCCTCATACCCAAAGATGAAGCCACACTCCTTCATACCCAAAAGCCTCAAAGATGAAGTCACACTCCCATACCCAATACTCAATTAGCCTCAAAGATGAAGTCACCTCCCCCATACTCAATGCCTCAAAGATGAAGTCACTCTCCCCCATACTCAATGCCTCAAAGCCTTTGTAGGTGGTGGTCTTTTCAGACACCAAGACATCACTGTCACCCACATTACTCTCCTTTGATCTCTTGCGCCGTTTTTTTACCCTAGTTTAAATCTAGTTTTTTTTTTGGTTCCTATTTTTAATGCTATGCTATAATTTATACCCTATTTTTTATCATTTTTGGGCTACATTTGATTCTATTCTAATTTATTCTAAGCTGTCCTATTCTAGTTTAGTCTTTTAGCAAAGATCAAGGATGCAATCAGGAATTTGGTGCCCGGTGATAGTACAAAGGTGACGGACAGAACCGTCCAATGGCAAAGATGTCCAACTAAAAAAAACAAAACAAACAACCCCCCCCAAAAAAAAAAAACCCCACACACATAAACCCCCCCCCAAAAAAAAACTTTGTTGGAAAAATCTGCATGGCCAGGAATCTGAATTTCTACCATCGTAGACATCCCAATGTTGTTCCGTGCCCTTGTAGTCATGTGAGGTCATGTACACCCTCTCTTGGTAATGTGCACACCGAAATGACTACTTGAAAAAACCTCGGGGATAGCAGAATATCTCCTTTCTGAAAGCCTGGGGGATAGCAGAATATCCCCTTCTGAAAACCTTGGGAATAGAATATCCCCTTTCTGAAAACTTTGGGGATAGCAGAATATCCCCATTCTGAAAACCTTGGGGAAGCAGAATAACCCCTTTCTGAAACCTGGGGAAGCAGAATATCCCCTTTGAACTGGATGCAAACCTTTCTGAAAACCTGGGGGATAGCAGAATAACCCCTTTCTGAAAACCTTGGGGATAGCAGAATAACCCCTTCACAATAAACCACCTTGGGAATTATGAATATCCCCAATCAAAACTTTGGGATACGCAATCCCCCTGGACAAACTTGTGAGGCGATCGCAATTCCTGCCCACTTGGGCTTATTCAGCATTCCTCCCACCCGCCAGTATCAGGGTTCACATCAGGCAGTGTGGGGCGCGAAGGGCCGATGTTGGTGGGAAATTTCTGATAACAAAGGACAAATAAAAAATGTGATGAATATGACTTTAGGAAGAGTAAGAGTAGAGGTGTACGTTGTGTGTGTGTGTGTGTGTGTGTGTGTGTGTGTGTGTGTGTGTGTGTGTGTGTGTGTGTGTTGTGTAAGTGTGTGTACATGTGTGTGTAAGTGTGCACATATGTGTGCGTGTAAGTGTATGTGTGCGTGTGATTCGTGTGTACTCACGCGTGCGTGCGTGTGTGTGCCTGCGCATGCTTGCATGCGTCCACATGTGCATGCGTGTAGGCGATCATGAGCTGCTTGTGAATGCCTGCCTGTCAGCATCCATCCACACAATACTATAATATCCAATCCGCTGCAAAAGCTTGATCGTGAATACTCACACTGAGATTGTCCAAGTTGCACCTCACCCAGTTTTCTCAGGGGGGGCAAGTTGTGCTTCCACTTCTGCTCCTGTCGTCTGCTGCTGCCATGTTAGCCGCTGGTCACAGGTCACCACAGGTAGGTGGAGTCAAAGGTCACCCCAAGGTAGGTGGAATTGGTCAAAGGTCACCCCAGGTAGGTGGGATCAAAGGTCACCCCAGGTAGGTGGGATCAAAGGTCACCCAAGGTAGGTGGGATCAGTCAAAGGTCACCCCAAGGCAGGTCGGATCAGTCAAAGGTCACCCCAAGGCAGGTCGGATCAAAGGTCACCCAAGGTAGGTGGGATCAAAGGTCACCCCAAGGTAGGTGGGATCAGTCAAAGGTCACCCCAGGTAGGTGGGATCATTCAATAGGTCAACACCCCAGGTAGGTAGAATCAAAGGTCACCCCAGGTAGGTGGGTTCAAAGGTCACCCCAGGTAGGTGGGATCAAAGGTCACCCCAGGTAGGTGGGATCAGTCAAAGGTCACCCCAGGTAGGTGGGACCAGTCAAATGTCACCCCAAGTAGGTGGGATCAGTCAAAGGTCACCCCAGGTAGGTGGGATCAAAGGTCACCCCAGGTAGGTGGGATCAAAGGTCATCCCAGGCAGGTGGGATCAAAGGTCACCCCAAGGTAGGTGGGATCAGTCAAAGGTCACCCCAAGGTAGGTGGGACCAAAGGTCACCCCAAGGTAGGTGGGATCAGTCAAAGGTCACCCATGGTACGTGGGATTATCAAGCAAGGTCTGTCCTTAGATGAGCAAAGGGGGCTTCTATCCGTTGTTGAGAGGCTGAAGATGGTGTATTCCTCTTCCTGATGCCTTCCTGTAAGCACAGGTTTTTCATAGCTATAACTAGCACTTCATTCTAATTGGCTATTAGCACTATGTATTTCTGGGCTTTGTCGCATCTCATTTCTACTTCTATTTTAATTCAGTGTTTGCATATGTATATGTGGGTGCACGAGTGTGGTGTGTGTGTGTGTGTGTGTGTGTGTGTGTGTGTGTGTGTGTGTGTGTGTGTGTGTGTGTGGAGAGAGAGAGAGAGAGAGAGAGAGAGAGAGAGAGAGAGAGAGAGAGAGAGAGAGAGAGAGAGAGAGAGAGAGAGAGAGAGAGAGAGAGAGAGAGAGAGGGAGAGCGCGCTAGCTTCATGTGCATACTTGTAAATAAAATGTGCATACGTGTCATGTGTCATATGCCTGCGTACGTGTCGACACGTGTGTTGGGCATGCATGCATGCGCATACATGTATGAAGCGTTTTGCTATTAATGATAAGCCTTTACTTCATTCTTATTTCTGTCTTTTCTGCAAGTCTCCAGGTAAATAAAACTCCCCATGAAGTCGTGGGTTCGAATCTCGACGACATCTGGTGAGGTAAGAGTGGGTTTTTTTTCACGATCTCCCAGGTCAACTTCAAGTGTAGATTCGAATGTACACACACACACACACACATCTCTCTCATCACTCACACACACACACACTCTCACCACCACACACACACCCCACACACCGCGCGTGCGCCGCCCCACACTCAATCACTCACTTTCCCAGGATCTAACAAAGAGTACCGACTAGCCTACGCACAGCACACAAATCCAACACCACTCCGTCAAGAAAGCTAAATTTAGGCCTAGCCTAGTGCGCCCCTTCCCTTGACCTAGTCGCAAGTGTGGTCAATTCCTTGAGCGCTATAAATAGCACAAACCGGCTCCATCTGGGATGGGATAAGATAGATTAATTAATAAGCGACTGAGAGAGCTGAAAGCGGCAGAAACTGACAGCTGTGGACTCCATTTTCCCCGAAGTTATTAATGCCAGCCTTCTTTACAAGGCGCCATAGTCTAGCTACAGGTGTGCGATCGAGAAATTTATATATTTAGCCTACGACTCGCTTCCTTACCACGTGCAAGACGGACAGTACCACTCGAGTCTTCAGCATGTCGGCATGCATTGAATGTTAACTATTACCTACTATTGCATTGAATGAAACAACCTTCGTGCAGACTCTTACCTCCATTCATTTCAGAACTTGTTGGAGGACGGCAAGGAAGACCAACTGGCATGGTGTTAAGCCTTCACATTATTCTCTCAACTGCAAGCTGAATTCGCGCTCACGCCATTTTCACGCATGTCCAGTGCTAAGGCGGGATAACTCTGCTCAATTTTCAGTAGGCGGCTGGTTCTATATTTAGCCGACCAGTGACGAGCTTTGACATACTGGGATTTTTTTCCATCAGAATATTTTGCGATTTTTACTTGCACAATACATGTTTAAGCCGTTTGATTCATACAATTCTTATAAAAAAAATGCTTCCCTTATCTATTTTCATTTCAGCTATAATCTATACATGCTTTTTTGTTTTGTTTTGTGATACTGTCATAATTTATCTGTTACATGTTCAACCACACTCCACAAATAAAAATTATGTGTTTATTTTTTTTTTCTTTTATATCGATGAGAATAGAATGAGCACTCGTATGCAGTTGTGTAAATATTGTCATCTGTTCCCACCGGCACACAAGATGTTCTGCGTGCATCGCACACGGGGCCTCGCTTTACAGTCTCATCCGAAAGACGGTGTGTGTGTGTGTGTGTGTGTGTGTGTGTGTGTGTGTGTGTGTGTGTGTGTGTGTGTGTGTGTGTGTGTGTGTGTGTGTGTGTGTGTGTGTGAAGGAGTGGGGTGGCTCTCTCCACCTGACTCACTCTCCTAGGAAATCCAGTTTACAGATTCTTTTTCCTATTAAGGGTCAAAGATAATGGGACGGGATCGCTCAGTGGTCAGAGCGCTTGCTTTTCACAAATTAAAGTTCAGCAGCATCCAACGTGGTTACCAAGTAGATGGGTGACCGTTTACACGCCTTGGCTTTAGTACAGTTCCCCATGTCCACCCAGTTGTAAATGGGCACCTGCCCTCTTTAGGGTCAGGGAAGATAAAACAGCGAGGGAGAGGAGATGGGCGCCGCCCTCAATATGCTGCCCCCCTAGAGAAGCTGAGGTCTCTGACGCCTCGCTCCCCAACGACCACCTAGGTTATGGGACACACACCTTTAAAGATCAATGCTATGGACACCTTTACCTTTAAAGATCAATGCTATAGACACCTTTACCTGTGATCAATGCTATGGAACCTTTACCTTTAGTGATCAATGCTATGGACACCTTTACTTTTAAAGATCAATGCTATAGACACCTTTACCTGTGATCAATGCTATGGTCACCTTTACCTTTAATGACCAATGCTATGGTCACCTTTACCTTTAATGATCAATGCTATGGTCACCTTTACCTGTGATCAATGCTATGGTCACCTTTACCTGTAATGATCAATGCTATGGACACCTTTACCTTTAATGATCAATACTATGGACACCTTTACCTTTAATGATCAATGCTATGGACACCTTTACCTGCAATGATCAATGCTATGGACACCTTTACCTTTAAAGATCAATGCTATGGTCACCTTTACCTTTAATGATCAATGCTATGGTCACCTTTACCTGTGATCAATGCTATGGTCACCTTTACCTTTAATGATCAATGCTATGGTCACCTTTACCTTTAATGATCAATGCTATGGTCACCTTTACCTGTGATCAATGCTATGGACACCTTTACCTTTAATGATCAATGCTATGGACACCTTTACCTTTAATGATCAATGCTATGGACACCTTTACCTTTACTAATCAATGCTATGGACACCTTTACCTTTAAAGATCAATGCTATGGACACCTTTACCTGTAATGATCAATGCTATGGACACCTTTACCTTTAATGATCAATGCTATAGACACCTTTACCTGTGATCAATGCTATGGTCACCTTTACCTTTAATGATCAATGCTATGGTCACCTTTACCTTTAATGATCAATGCTATGGTCACCTTTACCTTTACTAATCAATGCTATGGACACCTTTACCTTTAAAGATCAATGCTATGGACACCTTTACCTGTAATGATCAATGCTATGGACACCTTTACCTTTAATGATCAATGCTATAGACACCTTTACCTGTGATCAATGCTATGGTCACCTTTACCTTTAATGATCAATGCTATGGTCACCTTTACCTTTAATGATCAATGCTATGGTCACCTTTACCTGTGATCAATGCTATGGTCACCTTTACCTGTAATGATCAATGCTATGGACACCTTTACCTTTAATGATCAATGCTATGGACACCTTTACCATTAATGATCAATGCTATGGACACCTTTACCTTTAATAATCAATGCTATGGACACCTTTACCTGCAATGATCAATGCTATGGACACCTTTACCTGTAATGATCAATGCTATGGACACCTTTACCTTTAATGATCAATGCTATAGACACCTTTACCTGTAATGATCAATGCTATGGTCACCTTTACCTGTGATCAATGCTATGGTCACCTTTACCTGTAATGATCAATGCTATAGACACCTTTACCTGTAATGATCAATGCTATGGTCACCTTTACCTGTGATCAATGCTATGGTCACCTTTACCTGTGATCAATGCTATGGACACCTTTACCTTTAATGATCAATGCTATGGACACCTTTACCTTTAATGATCAATGCTATGGACACTTTTACCTTTAATGATCAATGCTATGGACACCTTTACCTTAAATGATCAATGATCAGGGAGATTTTCAGCTCAGCCAGACTGCCATCGCCCCCCCCCCCTCCACCCCCCCCCCCCCCCCCCCACACACACACACACACATACACACACCACAGAGCTAGCTATTAAGCAGCCAAGGGGGATTTGGGTTGAGTTGAGTTGATTTGATTCATTCTTTTATATCGAGGATAATGGAATAAGCACTTTTGTGCTTTTTTTACATCCAGTCCCCGTGTGTATGCAGTTTTGTAAATGTCATGTGTCCCACCGGCACACGATGACCTACTCAGGATTTAACGTGTACGCAAGATGTTCTAGACTTTTGGGGGGAGTGGAGTACAGGGTTGAACAGGGGACAGGCAGGAGGCTATACTACAGGGTTGAACAGGAGACAGGAGACAGGAGGCTATACTACAGGGTTGAACAGGAGACAGGAGACAGGAGGCTATACTACAGGGTTGAACAGACAGGAGACAGGGAAGGACAAGGAGGCTATACTACAGGGTTGAACAGGAGACAGGAGACAGGAGGCTATACTACAGGGTTGAACAGAGACAGGAGACAGGAGGCTATACTACAGGGTTGAACAGGAGACAGGAGACAGGAGGCTATACTACAGGGTTGAACAGGAGACAGGAGACAGGAGGCTATACTACAGGGTTGAACAGGAGACAGGCAGGAGGCTATACTACAGGGTTGAACAGGAGACAGGCAGGAGGCTATACTACAGGGTTGAACAGGAGACAGGAGACAGGAGGCTATACTACAGGGTTGAACAGGAGACAGGAGACAGGAGGCTACACTACAGGTTGAACAGGAGACAGGAGGCTATACTACAGGGTTGAACAGGAGACAGGAGACAGGAGGCTATACTACAGGGTTGAACAGGAGACAGGAGACAGGAGGCTATACTACAGGGTTGAACAGGAGACAGGAGACAGGAGGCTATACTACAGGGTTGAACAGGAGACACACACACACACAACATACACACACACCATTAAAACTTTATAATACACTCTCTAGCCCCACTCCCACCCCCACCAACAACAAATACCCAAACAAACAAAACAAAAACAAAACAAAACAACAAACACAACCCCCAAATGATAACACAACCTGGCTTGTCATTTTCACCCTTTTACTATTTCTGTTTGAAGCGAAACTCCAACCGTTTCAAGACTCGTTGTCTCTGAACCTGTCTCCTCCCTTCCAGCACTTTATTCAACACATAAAGATACGGCGTCACGGCCGAACCCACAAATATAAACAAAACCGAAGTTGAAAACCCTACGTCACCGGGGACCCACACCTCCCGTGACGTCAAAACGGCCCATAACGTCACGAGGCCCCAGAAACAAGCATCGGCTGATGACGACATTGATGACGCAACGTGTGGAAATGAGGTCACGGGTTTTGTCGTCATTGACGAAGAGAGCTAGAGGGTCGGTATGGATGAGGGTGTAGATGTAAGCCTGCCCTATCACCGCCACTCCCATCAAGACAACGTTCACCACCACCACCACACTAAACATGAACCATGCCCTCCGGGCAAATCCCTGGGTAAGGTAGCGGAACGCACAAACTCGTTCGGCTAAACTCCTCGAACGATGCTGCTGCTGCAGCTACAGAGGGTATAACAGAGAGACAGACACCTGCCAGCCACGCGCAGAGACAGAGAGGCAGGAGTCTGGCTTGTCTCTTCTTCTTCCTCTTCCACTTATCTCTCACCTTGACATGGCCAGGTGAGAATCAGGCATCTCTCCACGGTCAGGCCGAGGTCCAGGAAAACCGCCACCTGGCAAGACAGCAGGAAGAGACCCGCCAAGCCCTGGCAGAGAACGCCTGACCGCCAGTCCCTGTCCTTCCACAGGTAAGAACCGCTGTACACCTGGTCTCCCACACACAGAGCAGACAGGTAGACCCCCATCAGGAACTTAGACCCGCACAGGTGAGAAACGAACGCTTTGATATCCCTGTCCACTTTCTCTCCTCGCAAACTCAATCCTACAACAACGAAGAGGTTGCCTAGTAAAGTAGCAGGTGTCAGAAGGTAAAACAAATTCTCTGGACTTAGTTCCTAGAAGATGTTCGCAGGAGGAGACTGAGGTAAAGGTGCGTGACAAATGCGTTATTCGAAACGGTGCGGCAAGGATTTGGAGGCAGCACAGCCTGAAATCGTCAGCGTAGAGTTCTTTCAGCTTGGTCAGTCCCTTCAGCGCACGGTGAGGAACCTCCAGCATCGCGTTGTTCCTGAGGTCGAGTTTGATCAGTGCAGGAAGAGGCAGTCTGTCTCCAGACACTCTGTGTATCCCCTGCCAGACAAGTTCAGAGAAGACCAGCCGGGAAAAAGGCGGAAAGATCTGAGGTCCAGGTGAGGCATCTCTACAAAGCTCAAGGTCCATGATCCTGAGATTGGGAAAGGTCAAGGTTTGCGTTGAACGTCTGAGAATAGAGAATTCAAAGGGTTGTTTGTGAGAATGAGGTGATTCAGGTTGCTGACGTTTCTGAGAGATTCCAGCAAAACCGCTTCAATACGGTTGTGACTCACGTCCAGAATTTTCACGTTAGGAAGATTGGGAAAAAACAGCTCCGTCAAAGAACAGTTTGTCAAGTTGACGTATACCAACATCGTATTCTTAAACAGATGCTCCGCTTTCATCCCGCTACCAGACCCGTCTAAGTAACGAACATCTGGGTACTCTCCCAGAAACGGGTATCCACAGGTCAAAGCCAGACCCTGACAGGAACACGGGTCGGACAGCTCCAAGAGCAGAACCACTCATCATCCTGGTGAGGACACTGTCGCCTGCCGTCACACACGTGGTCCGGGTGCAAACATACCCGGGACTGGCGGCAGCGAAAGTACCCCGGACAAGCATAGCTCTCACACCTTCCTCATCTTCCCTGTAAGGACAGTCAGAAACGCCGTTGCACCTCACGAACACCGGGAGGCGGTACGCCACGGAAGGACACTGGAAATGGGTGGCAGGACACCCGGAGCCTGGCTCAAAGTCTTCGTAGCGGATGGAAAAGGTCATTTGGTCGTAGAAATCCACCCGGGCTGGAGGACCGTAGTCGGGCAGGTGGTGTTTCTTGCCCCCGGAGAACACGTAGCTGTGGGAAGCGTAGATGCAGCGATCCACGTCCACGGAGTTTCTGCAGTGGGCGTGGAATCGGAGGCAACGACCTCTGTTGCTAACGCACTGCCGAAAAACAAACAAACAAACAAACAGAAAAATCGGTTGCATACGCTAAACTTCTCTCTCTCACTATATAGGTGTGCCTCAGAGCTTTAGAAGAAGAATGAGTGAAAACATACACACTGTAAAAAATGAAAATTTCAAAAAAAATTTAAAAGGGTCACATACGCGAAATATCACCACTGTTGAACCTATGAGCTCTAGCCGAGGAAAGAAAAAAAAACCCAACAAAACGGATACACTGTAAAAACCGTCGCATACGCAAAAATCTCACCACATGTAAGTTTTAGAGTTTTAGCCGAGGAACAGGGGGAAAAAACAAACCCGAAAACATTGCAAAAATGGTCACATACGCAAAGTCTTAGCATTTGGTGACCCTCAGAACTCTAGCTGAGGAACAAGCCCCTAAAGGGACACACTGTATAAAGAATCACATACGTAAACTCTCTCCATTGGTAAGCCTTGGAGCTGTAGCCAAGGAACGAACAAAACCTAAAGCAAAACAACATAAGCAAACAAAAACCCAGCAAACACTGTAAAAAGGGTCACATACGCAAAACCTCACCATTTCGTGAGCCTGGGAGCTCTAGCTGAGGAACGAACAAAAGGAACAACTTTGACACACTGTAACCTCTTTGCGGACAGACAGACAGACAGAGGGGCAGATTGAATGTTAGTCTTCTCATTACTGTTATCTTACGTCACAATGACGAAAAATAGAGCCACAGTTGGTATTCTGACCCCCTGAGTTAAGTCTTACGTCACAGTGACGCCAAATAGAGCCATAGTAGACTTCTAATGTGTCAGTACAAAAAAAAAAAAATAGACGTCATAATGACGCAAAACAGAGCCACATTCGTCCTTCTGACGTATGTGTTATAGATCTGACACCATAGTGACGCAAAAAGCAACCAACGCCTATGTTGTGACTAATTGGTTATCTACGTCACGATGACGCTCACTGAAGCTGGCCATGAATCGTGTTGGAGGCTGTAACAATTGTGTTGTGTTGTCGTGTCGTGTCGTGTTGTGTCATTGTCGTTATCGTGTTGTGTTGTGTCGTGTTATGTGGTTTGTGTTGTGTTATGTTGAGTTGTGTTGTATTATGTAGTATTGTGTTGTGTCTCGTTGTTTTGCATTATATCATATTGCGAAATAAGACAACTGCGTTTCCAATGGATCATTCCAGTGGCGCGGAGAGGGGAGGTCTGCTGCATGGGTAACAGCTTGCCCTCCATACTTACCCAGGCTTTGTGCTCTAAAGACTATAGCCAAACACCATAGTCTTCCGAGACTTATGGGTGCCTACTACTGTTGTAGTGTAGTGTAGTGTAGTGTAGTGTAGTGTAGTGTAGTGTAGTGTAGTGTAGTGTAGTGTAGTGTAGTGTAGTGTAGTGTAGTGTAGTGTATCGAATCGCATCATATAGTATTGCATCACATCGCATTGTATAATGTATTGCATTGCATTATATTGTATTGCATTTCGCTATATTGTATTGTATTGTATTGTATTGTATTGTATTGTATACCACTTTCAGCCTCGGCAGATTTCTCTGCGTGAAATTCGGGCTGCTGTCCACCGGCGAGAGCGCATCGCCACAAGAGCAGCGCCACCCATTTTTTCTTTTCCTGTCTGCAAGCTTGCTCTATTTGCTTCCATGCCAGAGTGACTTTTTGTCCACTGGGGTTCTGTTTACATTAAATCTGTGTGCTACTTCTTCAATATTCTATGACAGTTGTCATGATTTTTTGCCACGAGTTATACCTTAGTCTTGTATTTACAAGCATTTACAGCAGATATTGTCATGTTAAAAGTAAGTGATTGTATGCCAGTTGCCAAACGAAATGTGCAATGCTCTGCCATTGGGGCACACTATAAACCGCTGGCTTGTTGCCATTGCACATGGATCAGTGGTCTATGTATTGCGCTGGCAATTTTACGACCCGGGTTTGAGTCCGGTCAAGGAAATTTTTCTCCTGGAGTTAACATCAGTGCCGACTCCACTCTCCCCTAAAGTCTTTCGGATGAGACTTTAAACCGAGGCCCCGTGTGCGAACGCACGCACGCAGAACATCTTGCACACACTTTAAAATATCTGTCCGTTTTTCGTAAGAGTAGGCCATCGTGTGCGGTGGGAACAGTTGATAAAATTTACAAAACTGCATACACACGGTGACCGGATGAAAAAAAGCACATGATTGCTTATTCTGTTTTCCCGATATAAAGAAAAAACTGTGGTGACGTGCCTTGCCTAAAAGCAAAAAGTCTGGGTTGGAATGTGTTCTAATCCCGTTTGGGTCCAAAACTTTCCCCCATCCATTAGATCCTGAGTGGTTGTCTGGGCGCTTCTCTTTCGGATGAGACGATAAACCGAGGTCCCGTGTGTTACACGTCATTATTTAGCCCACGTAAAAGAACCCACGGCAACAAGGGGGTTGACCCTGGCAAAAGTTTGTAGAAAAAAAAGCCAATCTGATTGGGAAACAATTATAGTTGTATGCAGGAAAAAGAAAAAAAAAAAAGGGTAGGCGCTGCACTTATGGCGACGCGCTCTCCCCGGGGAGAGCAGCCCGAATTTCACGCAGAGAAATCTACTGTGACATAAAGTGGTACAAAATACAAAATACATTATATTTGCACGTATAATAACCATAGTTTTTCGGTGAATAAACCTGACTTTAAACAATACACTGACCTGCCCGCTGCTTCCGCATCGCAACAGCCTATCCTCAGGACACGGCGGATGAACACAAAAGTCCTCATCACTCCCATCGAAACAGTCCGCGTGGTAATCACACACCAACGTGAAAGGCACGCGCTCTCTACTTCCGGAACACACAAAAAGCATCACCGCCGACTCTGACGCGTTGAAAACTGCGCAACTGGATGACGTAAACACCGTCATTGCGTCATCAGAACGTCGAAACTCAGCGTCTTTTTATCTAATGCCAGCAGTGATTTGGTAGACCACAAGCTAAACTTTTGGAGTCCACGAGTTATCAGGACAACGGAGAGAAGGAAAGGGGGAGGGAAAGGTAGATGTAGACAGGTTGGATAAGGTGATGCGTGGGTTATCCTTTCCTTGTTGTTGTTGCTGTTGTTGATGGGGGTCAGGGTTTTGTAGAGGTCGGTTGGAGCCGGCTGCATTGTCGAATTCGCACAAGTAGTAGTAAGAGAAGGGTTGGTTGCATGTTTTGGACATCACTACCCCGAACCTGTAAGAGTTTCGTATGACGCTACACAGCGGTGGAACGATGTGTATGTGATGGTCGATTATTGTCGCTGTGGAATGAGAGATCAAAGCATACCAAATCAACATTATTTCATTTTACTGTTCGTACACGCTGCTTAACATTGGCTTGGGGAAAGTGAGTGCTCTGACCACTGAGCTATCCTGTCCCCTATGTTCACAAGGGAGAATGTAAAAAAAAAAAAAAAAAAAAAAGACAAGCACACGAGTGCTTATTTCATTATCTTTGAAATAAAAGAATAGATAAATGAATAGAATAGACAAATAACTATACTACAACACGCCACTTCACTACAATATAACACAATGCAAAACAAAACATAACGACACAAAGTCAAATTTAACAACTCAACATGCACCATGAGCAGCTCTGCGGTGGTAAGTTACACTACACTACGCTACACTTCACTACACTACACCACACTACACTACGCTACACTACACTACGCTACACTACACTACACTACACCACACTACACTACACTACACTACATTACATTACACTACATTACACTACACCACACTACGCTACACTACACTACGCTACACTACACTACACTACACTACACTACATTACATTACACTACATTACACTACAATACACTATACCACACTACACTACACTAAAATACACTACACTAAAGTACACTACATTATACTACACTAAAATACACTATCTCACTCACTCACTCAGTCCCATGTCCCAAAGGACGTAAGGGGGACATGAGAGAAGACGCAACAGAGATCTTTTTCCATGCTTCACGATCCTGTGTGGCTAGTAGGAGGTGTTGCAGGGGTTGGGCGGTCCAGTCTTTGATGTTGTCAACCCATGATTTCTTTTGGCGGCCTCTTCTTCTCTTGCCCTCGACTGTTCCTTGCAGGATGGTTTTTGCTAGGGTGTTGTGTCTTGTGGTGTGACCAAACCAC
Organism: Stramonita haemastoma; assembly: GCA_030674155.1. NCBI lineage: Eukaryota > Metazoa > Mollusca > Gastropoda > Neogastropoda > Muricidae > Stramonita > Stramonita haemastoma. The sequence continues at coordinate 9,408,063 of CM060339.1, read as the reverse complement.
ATCAGCTTTCTCCTCTTTATGGTGGAGAGCAAAGGCTCTTGGGGGCCCACACGCTTTTTGATTTCTTCTTTCACATAGTTATTGGTCTTGTGTTCTTTGTATGATATTTTGAGGAGTCTTCTGTGGCACTTGTTCTCGAATGCTTGGATTCTCCTCTCTAACTCTGCTGTCAGAGTCCATGATTCACAGCCATATAGGAGGATAGATATCACGAGGGATTTGTAAAGGTGGTATTTGGTGCAGAAGCTGATGTTGTTGCTTCTGATGATCTTCTCGAGTCTGACTAGAGCAGATGTTGCTGTTGCAATGCGAGCTTTCACTTCATTGTTTGATGTGCCATCTTTTGTTAGGATGGAGCCTAAGTATTTGAATTGGCTCACCTCTTCTAGTGTTTCTCCATTCATCTTTATTTCCGTGATGTCATTACTCGCGCTGTTGACCATGATCTTTGATTTCTCTGTACTGACCTCCATGCCGTATGCGCTCGCTCGATCTGTTAAATTGTCTGTGAGGATTTGCAGTTCTTGTTTGCTGCTGCCCATGAGGTCAATGTCATCTGCAAATCTGAGGTTGCAAAGGGGTCTTCCACCAATGGAGATGGAAGTGTGGTGGTTTTGCAGTGTCTCTGTCATGATGTTTTCGAGGAAGAGGTTGAAGAGTACAGGTGAGAGAAGGCAGCCCTGGCGAACCCCAACCGTGGTCTTGAAGAACTCGCCCACGTGATTATTCATAAAAACTGCACTTTCTGCGTTCTCGTACAGAGCTTTGATGACTTCAATTAGACAGCTGTCAATGTTGAAGTGCCTGAGTACTTGCCAGAGGCCGTCATGCCATACCCTGTCAAAGGCCTTTTTGAAGTCTATGAAATTGTGGTACAAGTCTTTTTGGTGTTGGAGATGCTTCTCTATCAGAATTCTCAGATTGAAAATTTGTTCCATTGTGCTGCGTTTTGGTCTAAAGCCCGCTTGTTCTTCTGCCAGGAGTTTTTCCGCTTGGTTTTTCAGTCTGTTGAGGACTACCTGCAGCATGATCTTGCTAGGATGACTTATGAGACTGATGGTTCTGTAGTTCTGGCATTGTTTGAGGTTTCCTTTCTTTGGCAGGGGTATTACAAGAGACTGTGTCCATTCTTTTGGCCATTCTTTGGTGTCGTGGATCTTCTGGCAAAGTTCTGTGAATCGCCTTGCTGTTTCATTCCCTCCATTTTTTATGAGTTCAGCTGGGATGTTATCGATTCCAGGGGACTTCCCCTTCTTCAATTGTCTAATAGCTGCATCTACTTCACACCTTAGTATTGGTGGGTCTTTATCTTGGTGTTCAGGGGGTTTGTCAGAAACTATGTTGGTATCTGGGCGTAGTGGGTAGTTGTACAATCCCTCACAGTATTCTGTCCAGCGTTGGAGGATGGCATTGTTTTCCGTTAAAAGATTTCCTTCTTTGTCTTCAATAACAGAGGCTTTAGGCTGTGTGGTTTTCGTTAGTGCTTTCAAAGTGTCGTAAGCTGTTTTGCTGTTTCCCTTGGTCATTCCAGCTTCGATGTTGTTGCATTGTTCTTCTATCCACGCTTCTTTGGCTTCTCTCATCTTTTTCCTCACTTCTCTGTGGCTATCCATGTACTTCTTGTAAGCTTCTTGACTTGTGAACTTTTGTTTCTTAAGTTCTCTTCTTTTGTCGCAGAGGTCAAGAACCTCATTTGTCACCCAAGGTTGTTTCTTTGTTCTGCTTCTTCCTAATGTTTCTTCTGCTGCTGTCGTTAGCACTTCTTTGATGTTGTTGGCCAATGTGTCCACATCATTGTCGATGGCTGTGAGTGCGGCGAACTTTCCTCCAATGTTGGCTTGGAAGATCTCAACCACTGTTGGGTCTTTCAGTTTTTCCAGGTCGAATCTTATGCGTGGGCTTTTTGGCTGTTGTTTTGCTTTCAGTTTCAGCCTGATGGTGGTAAGTACAAGGTCGTGGTCACTGCCAATGTCAGCTCCTGGGAATGTTCTTGTGTTTGCCTTGTTTATGCTGGATTTGAATCTTTGGGGTGACAGAATGTAATCAATTTGATTATGAATCAGACCACTATACTACACTAAAATACACTACACAAACTACACTGCACTATACTACACTCCACTCCTCTCCAATCCAATCCACAACACCACACCAACCCAGACCACACCATACCACACCTCACCACAATACACCACACCACAACACCATTCCACACCACACCACACCACACCACACAACACCACACCACACCCACACCCCACCACTCAACACACCACACCACACCACACAACACCACACCGCACCACAACACAACACATCACCTCACCACACCCCACCGCAACACCCCACCACACCCCACCAAACCACACCACACCACACCCCACATCCCACCACACCACACCATACCACTCCAACACACCACAACACAAAACAAAACGACACCCAAGTCCAGTTTCACCCCAAACTAAACCACTCACACTCATCATAAGCTGCTCTGGGGTGGTAGGCTATGGTTTTGTCTCCCCATTGAAACAACAGTTTGTACCTGCACACAGCCACGTCACGTCACGTCACGTCACTATCATTATCGTCCCTTTAACATAATAACAGCAACGACGATGAAAACAGTATTACATCAACATGAGATAACGACAACACATATCGGCATCATCGTTATCGTTATCGTCCTCGACACCATCATCGTCATGCTCCTCCTCATCGTAGTCGTCATCATCGTCATCGTCGTCGCAGTCGTCGTCGTCGCAGTCGTCGTCATCGTTGTCATCGTCGTTGTCGTCGTCATCGTCGTCGTCGTCATCATCATCATCATCATGTGGTATAAAATAAAATAAAATGAATAAGTGTGTGTGTGTGTGTGTGTATGTGTGCATGCGCGACTCTCTCTCTCTCTCTCTCTCTCTCTTCTCTCTCTCTCTCTCTCTCTCTCTCTCTCTCTCTCTCTCGCTCTCTCTCTCTCTCTCACAACACACACACACACACACACACACACACACACACACACCGCGCGCACACACATCCCCCACCCCTATCCTAGCCCCCCCCCCCCCCCCAACACACATCCTTCTTCAACCCCCATCTACCAACCCCCACCACCCCACCCTCCCCCCATCCATCCTCCCACCACCCCATCCACCACCCTCCCCCCCACACCCCTCCCCACCACCTCCCTCCACCCCCACCCCCTATCCACCACCCCCCTCCACCCACCCCCACACACTCCACACCCCTCCAAACCCCTCCCCCACACCTACTCTCTCACTCACAAGGGCTGTAACTGCAGCTAAAACATAGTCAATCCTACATAAACCTCTCGGTTTCTTTTCCGTTCCAACATCGCTGTCATCACAGCACCACACCACCCAGCCCCCACCACCCACACACCACCCTCCCCCACCACCACCCTCACCCCACCCGGCACCCTCCACCCCTCCACCCTCACACCTCTACTCTCTCACTCACAAAGGTTGCAACTGCCGCGAAAACATAGTCAACCCTACATAAACCTCTCGGTTTCTTTTCCGTGGCCACATCGCAGTCATCACAGCCTCCATCTCCCCTTGAGTGTTGAAACTGGCCAAGTAGCCACCCTGAGTCATACACAGGCCTCTGGCATCGTAATAGGTGATGGGCTCTGAAGGTCTGCCCAGCAGATAGCATCGACCCTGGACCTGAAAGCCTTGGTGCTGCTGACATAGGGGGTAGTAGTGGTGACTGCATTCGGCCTCGTCCTGGGCGGCCTCACACTCTGGTAGGAGGTTGCAGGAGAGGTGAGGTTTGAGGAGAGGCCAGGAAAACGTGGAGCAGTTCCACCTCGAGGTGTGTTCAGGGAGTTTCTGGGGTGTGGAGGATTTCTGTGGAGTTATGTCGGGTCGGGTCGGGTCGGGTCGGGGTTGGGTCAGGTCAGGTCAGGTCAGGTCAGGTCAGGTCAGGTCGGGTCGGGTCAGGTCGGGCCAGGTGAAGTCAGGTCATGTCAAGTAAGGTCAGGTCAAGTAAAAAAAACAAACATTTCAATCATCCCATGAAAGGGCAATTATACGGACACCACGTTGCAACAGACATCATAATTATGCGTGTGCGTACACACTCGTGCGTGCGCACACACAGCACATGCACACACGTAGATACACACACACTCCACAAACACCACCACCATCTCCACACCACACACACATACACACTAACCCTCCCCTACACATACCCCCTCGATTCCTCCCGCCCCTCCACCCCCAAGCTCTCCCCTCACCCCCTGTCACACACACACACACACACACACACACACACACACACACACACACACACACACACACACACACACACACACACCACAACACATCCCCTACAAATAGCTCCCCTCCCCCCCTCCCTGCGCCGTAAGAGAGAGAGAGAGAGAGAGAGGAGAGAGAGAGAGAGAGAGAGAGAGAGAGAGAGAGAGAGAGAGAGAGAGAGAGAGAGAGAGAGAGAGAGAGAGAGAGAGAGAGAGAGAGAGAGAGAGAGAGAGAAGGGGGAGGGAGAAAGAGAGAGAGAGAGAGAGAGAGAGAGAGAGAGAGAGAGAGAGAGAGAGAGAGAGAGAGAGAGAGAGAGAGAGAGAGAGAGAGAGAGAGAGACAGACAGACAGACAGACAGACAGACAGACAGACAGACAGACAGACAGACACACACACACACACACACACACACACACAACACACACACACACACACACACACACACACACACACACACACACACACACACACACACACACACACACACACACACACAGAGTACAAACAAACACAAAGACAGAGACACACACAACGTGTAAAAAAAAAAACAACAACCCCAAAACCCAATCATCACCTCAAAAAAACTGTAGACCATCCTGAATCCGTTAGACCAGACATGTCCCCGAGACCTCACCTCCAAAACGATCTCCCGCACACCCTCTACCGCTGAGGGCACAGGAGGAACGGTGCCACAACCCTTCCAGTGCAGCCGTTTCTGGGCCACGGTGACCAGAAAAACAAGCACCATTTCCTTATCCTGACAGTACAGGTCTAGGTAGCGAAAGCTGAACATCACTGTCCGGTTGGTCGGGACTCGCAAGGACGTGGCGTAGTCATCGTGTTCTGTTCTGGA
>CM060339.1:9392924-9397924 GCA_030674155.1 Stramonita haemastoma | reverse complement strand
GATATAAAAGTATAAAAGAATAAATAAATAAATAAATAGATTGTCGGTGATGGGATGATGTCTTTTTTCAGTTGCTTAACTCTTTTTGTTTTCTCGTTTGTTGCTTGCTTATTAGTGCGTTTATTTGATTGGGTTTTTTTTCTTATTTCAGTTCCAAGTGTGTGTGCTTTTTATTATTTTATTTTTGTCTTTCTGTCCTTGTTTCTTGTCTTTTGTTTGTTACTGTTGTTGTCTCTTGGTTTTGTTATTTGGTTTATTATCGTTGTTGCTGTTTAGTAAGAGGTTGTTGTTTTTTTTATCTTGCTGTTATCCCTGATAAGGGTGGGGAGTAGATGTAAAAAAATTTTTTTTTAAGCACTCGAGTGCTTATTCATTATCCTGGAAATAAAAGTTGACTTAAGTTTCTTTGAAGTTGAATGAACAGTTAAAAGGAAGCAACTCCACGCAAAGAGAAATCATTGACCTAATGGTACAAGTAGCTTCCCTTTGATTGTTAACTTTTTAAAAATTTATTATTATTAACTTCATAAACTATGCCATAGCTAGGGCTACGGCACGTGATTTGTCACGCCAATATTCTACTCTCTTTTTTTTTCTCGCTGCCTCATCTTCTGTAAAACGCCGAATCAGAGACAAATTACTTTTATGACATGATGATCAATGACGATGAGAATGAAAAAACAATGCTGCTCTGAAAATCCTTTTGCTTTTGAGACTTCATGACAAGGACTGCACTCTACGCTTCCTGGCATAATATCTCAACCGGACCCGAGAGATACAGACACCTGCCGTGATGGTCACATAATTTGAGCAACACTCTCAAAATTGCACCCATAAAGTGTTATTACCCTTCATGGGTGAAGTGTTTGATTTGACTTGACTTTGGCTTGAAGCTTGACTGTGCAGTTCGGGTCTGCCCAATCTCATTACCCAGCAAAATCAGAGTCCGAAAAATTACCTGTGACTCTTGTGGGATTCGAATTTGCGACCGTCCAGTCTGTAACTCAAGGCGCTAACCACTGCGCCATACGATGGTGGCTGTCCATTCTCTCTCACCTGCCACCCCTGTGGGAATGCCAGAGGCTCTGTCAATATGAATAGCATCCCCATCTTCTGGAAATTCTGTGCTAGACATTTCCTCTTTTCTATCTCTCTTTGTTTCTGTCATTCTCTATATATTTCTATAATTATCTTGTACTTATTTTCTGCCTTCCCAGTCCACTCTCCTGCCTTTTTTCGAGCAACTCTTTCAAACAATTTTCTGATTTCATTATATGGCACTCTGCCTGTGTTTTTTTAATTTCTGTCGACCAGGTAGTGAGATTTAGACACTGGAATGGGCACAGGATGTCCATTCTGCAGTGGTATTTGCCCATGTGGCACTTTTTATGTATATCTTTGTACTTAAACATAATTATTTGTTAGACTTTTTTACGTTTTTTTGTTATCTGTGGCTGATAAATTAAGCGGAATGGCTGGCGTCCTCAGCACAGCCTGGTTTATTTGCATCAAGGAATGAAATAATTTAGATATTTTGTCATTTAATGTTGTTGTTTTTTCATATGGACGGTGTTGTTAGATATCCGAAAGTATTAGGAGGTGTTAGTTGAAAACCTGAAGTTAAAAGTTACTGGAGCCACGGAAACTGTATGAGGTGACAGCCCTGATATGGCTTTCGTGGTCTGTAGGGCTATAAACAGCATTATGGTAAACAATATATGTAAACAATATTATGTAAACAATATTATGTAAACAATATAATGGTTATGGTCTCACCTGCCAGGGCTCTGATGTCCGCAGGAGCCAAAGAAGGCCACGAACATGACAGCTCGGACAGATGTAGTTCAGCCACATCACGTTTTTCTTCTTCCTTTCTAGGCTACAACTCGAGGTTAACTAACCTGCATACACCTGCATGCATAGCATAACCTGTTAATTAACTGCATACACACGGACTGGATGAAAAAAGCACATGATTGCTTATTCTGTTATCCTCGATATAAAAGTTTTCTTTTTTAATTAAAAAAAAACCCAATGGTGAGAGTGTTGTTTTTTTGCGTATGCGACCGATCAGTTTTTCTCCACTATCATGAAGGTAGCTGCATTTCTGACTTCGGGGATGTATGCTGGGTATGTTCGTGTTTCTGTAACACACCCACCGAACACTGGCATGAATAACGGGGGATCTTTAACGTGCATATTTAATCTTCTGCAGGTGTCTATATACAAGAGAAAATTAAGACACTGGTAGGTCTGCAATTAAAATTGACCTAAAATACCGTAAAACTCCCCACCTTTAATTTACCAGACGCCGCCGAGATTCGAACCACTGACTTCGTGGATCTATGGGATTGAAGTCAAATGGTCTTAACCGCTCAGCAATAGTGTCCACGGTAACATTTCTTTGTGCGTTTTGTCTCCCTCTCTTTGGGGATGGGGGGTAGGGTAGAGGGCAGCTATCGTCTGTCATAGGAGCAAAAATGCGTTTGACTGCCTTTAAGCGCCTGACAAGTCAGCCCCAGGACATCCGAACTCGGTGCTAGATAGAATTATCTTTTAAACTTTTTACAAAAAAAGTAATAAAGGCAGGAGATTGGACTAAGAAGGCAGAAAGTAGATAAGGAGGTCGCAGGGGGAAAAAAGGAACAAAGGAAGAAACAAAGAGAGGGGTAGAAAAGAGGGAATTCTTAGCACAGAATGTCCAGAAGATGGGGATGCTATATATACTGACAGACCACCGGCATTCCTATGGGAATGCCTCTGCTTTAGTCCTAGAGGATTGGTAACTTTCAGACGACTTCAGCGCCTGGGCTTTATCCCAGTTCTTGATTAAACCATCGACGCTGGGGGCAACAACAAAGTGAGAGGCTGTATGATCAGTGGCTTTATCCCAGTTCTTGATTAAACCATCGACGCTGGGGCAACAGCAAAGTGAGAGGCTGTATGATCAGTGGCTTTATCCCAGTTCTTGATTAAACCATTGATGCTGGGGGCAACAGCAAAGTGAGAGGCTGTATGATCAGTGGCTTTATCCCAGTTCTTGATTAAACCATTGATGCTGGGGGCAACAACAAAGTGAGAGGCTGTATGATCAGTGGCTTTCCCACCCATGGAATTCCACTTTACAGCTTAGTCTTTAGTGATCGACTATGACTCTCTGACTAGGAGGCTTGACTTGCACAGTCCCTATGTGCTGCAGCCCTGGGGGCTAGTTGGCCTTTAAAAAAAACATCTCCAACGCTGACTGTCCTTATGTCCTCTTGGCCGAGAGAGTGGGGATGTACTGTGGGCAAGGTATCTCCACTATAATCTAAATTCTGCCCAATTTCCGAAACAGCAGCTGCCTCTTCTGCGGTTACGGAGGTCATCATCAAACACGAAGGGCAAATACAATACTTATTCACTATGAGGAGGGGGGGGTACTTTTAGAGAAGAGTAAAAAAAAAAAAAAAAAAAAAAAAAACCAACTTCTGAGCTGTTTTACTGTGATCAACGCTGAACGATAATATCACTCAAAGAACATTGTCATTATTGTTAAATGGAACAGATTTTGATAGCATTTATACTAACTTCTCGCATGCAGGAGTGGGGTGGACATATTTTCAGACATAAAACAAAATATCACTCAACTACTTCACTGCTACCAAAAGCAGAATGATATTATCACGGAAAGAAAATAGTTGATCAGTATGTTCAAAAATGTAGATTTGATAACGTTTATACTAATTCATTGTTGGAGTGAAGTGGGGTGGGTGGGGTGGGGTGGGGTGGGGATATTTCAGAGATGAAGTGAGATTCCCCTAATCGTTTTTCTCCATTGCGATCAAAGAAGTGTGGTCATCAAGACATTTTAAAATGTTTGGTCAGTGATGTCCAGTGCTGCAGACAAGTCCAGCAAAAACAAAACTGACACACACAGCTTATCTGATGTCTGAAGCAGTTTATTCATAATTCTGACGATACCTTTTCTTACTATTTCTTTCCTTTTCTTTTGCTGCCTCATCTTTTCATGAGCCACAAAATCAGAGACAGTTTTCTTTTTAGTGCATGGTGATCAATGACAACGACCAGGAGGATGTGACAATTCTGCTATCGAAGTGAATCTGCCCGAGAAATACAGACACCTTCCGTGTCACTCACTCACTCACTCAGTCCCATGTCCCAAAGGACGTAGGGGGGACATGAGAGAAGACGCAACAGAGATCTTTTTCCATGCTTCACGATCCTGTGTGGCTATAGGGTGTTGCAGGGTTGGGCGGTCCAGTCTTTTGATGTTGTCAACCCATGATTTCTTTGGCGGCCTCTTCTTCTCTTGCCCTCGACTGTTCCTTGCAGGATGGTTTTTGCTAGGGTGTTGTGTCTTGTGGTGTGACCAAACCACATCACATCAAACCTGCCGTGTAGGTCCAGTAAATTAAGCAACACTCTCCAAATCACATCATAAAGTGAATGAAGCTCGACCGCATGGTTCCCAAGTCTTCCCAATAAGTCCCATAGAAAACTACTCTGGATAGGAGCCGGCCAGAGTCCGAAAATATCCCTGTCATGGGATTCAAACCCGCGACCTTCCAGTCCGTAATCCAACGCACTAACCATTGCACCAAGGTGGCGGCTGGTGACAATGCATTTTCATTCAGATTTTGCGTTTAACAAGCAAACCAGGGGCAGTGTAGCACAGTGGTTAAGTGTTGTGGTCGTGTTCTGACGGCCTAGGTGTGAGCCACCACTGAGGCACCCCTTCAAGGGGATTTTTCCCCTGGGGTTAACATCAGTACCAACACCACTCTTCTGTAAAGCCTTCGGATGAAACTTTAAACCAAGGTCTCCGGAGCAAACACACGAAGAACATCTTGCAAAAATGTTTTACCTTTCTGAAGAGTAGGCCATTGTGTGATACTAGTACGGAAACAACACTTTTTTTCTGAAAATCCGCATGCATACTGGTGTCATGTTTAGACGAAGTCGGAATGGGGCTACTCAATGGTGGCAAAAGAGCCGCA
>CM060339.1:9380424-9387924 GCA_030674155.1 Stramonita haemastoma | reverse complement strand
CCCCTACACACACCTTACACAACCAAACCATTCTCTCTCTCTCTCTTTCTTCCCCCCCCCCCCCCCCCCCAAAAGGATTTCTCCAAACTCGAGGCTGGCACCCCAAAGCAAGGGTAGAGAACCACTGGGCCAAGTGGCCCACCACCTCCATCACCATCCCCCGTCCCACTCCCTCCTCTTGACCATACTCCACAGTTCCTACGGCTGCAAACGTCTGCGCTTCCTTCTGGAGAACCTGCAAGGTGGCGTGAAGAAAATGTTGACCATGTGTGCGACAGAGAAACCAACTTTTCTCTTCGGAGACGGCGTGTTGACAATGAAGCATGTGGGCAAGGCTTTCAGCATTGGTGGCCCGGGGTATGGGTATCGCCTTCTGTTCACTGTGTTCGAGGTAAGAGAGTTGATTGATTGATTGATTGATTGATTGATTGGTTAATTGATTGATTGATTGATTGATGTATCTATTTATTATTTATTCTTTTATATAGAGGGTAATGGAATAAGCACTCATGTGCTTTATTTTTGTTTTTTTACATTATCCTCGATATAATCTCTCTCTGTTCTCTCTGTCTCTCTCTGTCTCTGTCTCTCTGTCTCTCTGTCTCTCTGTCTCTCTGTCTCTCTCTCTCTCTCTCTCCCCTCTCTCTCTCTATGTATCTATTATCTATGTATCTATGTATCTATCTATCTATCTGTCTATCTATTTATCTATCTATCTATCTATCTATCTATCTATCTATCTATCTATCTATCTATCTATCTATATATCTACCTATCTATCCCTTAGTCTGGCGACCGTGGGGGCACCCCTGAAGACTTGACAACCAGTTCCCTGCATTCCTCTCTCTGTGCTGCCTTTCTCAAAATTTGGTGGAGTTCTATGCCTGTCCATTCGCTGATGTTGTCCTCCTATCTCTTCCTTGGTCTGCTTCTTTTTCTTCCTCCTCCTCGATATAAAAGAATAAATGGATTCATGGATTCATGGACTTCTTAATTAATCAAGTCCCCTCATCAGTAGGAAGTTTGACTTGACTTGTAGTGTAGTGTAGTGTAGTGTAGTGTAGTGTAGTGTAGTGTAGTGTAGTGTAGTGTAGTGTAGTGTAGTGTAGTGTAGTGTAGTGTAGCAGTGTGTGGTGTAGTGCAGTGTAGTGTAGTGTAGGGGGTTTTGTTGGTTGTAGTGTATTTAGTGCAGTGTAGTGTGTAGTGTAGTGTAGTTAGTGTAGTGTAGTGTGTGCTTGTGCTATGGTATTTGTAGTGTTAGTTAGTTAATTTTCGTTGTCTGTTGTAGTGTAGTGTAGTGTAGTGTAGTGTAGTGTAGTGTAGTAGTGTAGTGTAGTTCATGTATTTTAGTTATGTAGTTAGTGGTGGCTTGTCTTGTCTTGTCTTTGGCTTGTAGTAGTGTAGTGTAGTGTAGTTGTAGTGTAGTGTAGTGAGTGTAGTGTAGTGTAGTGTAGTGTAGTGTGTATGTGTAGTGTAAGTGTAGTGTGTAGAGTGTGTAGTGCAGTGTCATGTGTATAGTGTAGTGTAGTTAGTGTCTTATGTCTCTTTGTGGCTTCGTTTCGTTAATGTTCAGTAAGTTAAGACTCCATTAGTAAACGTAGTTAAAGTAAATATTATGTGTTACATACTGGTATCGTCTTCTGTTTATATACTTCGATAAAGGTTACGCCTCACTCCATTCCCTCTCAACAACACGTCACTCACCGACAATACTCTCCTCTCTCTCTCTCTCTCTCTCTCTCTCTCTCTCTCTCTCTGTATAATATAATATATAGCTATATATATATGATACATACATATAAATATATATATATATAAATATATATATACTTCAGCCTGTCAACCTACCCCTGCGACCCTCCCTCTCTCTCTCTCTCTCTCTCTCTCTCTCTCTCTCTCTCTCTCTCTCTCTCTCTCTCTCTCTCTCTCTCTCTCTCCACCGGGGGGCGGTCACGAGAAGTGAAGCGGACCGGGCGTACATTTTCTGTGAGCAGCAGTAAATCTAGAAATTCATTCAAAAATGCCAGTTACTGGACTTCCAGCGGCTGTGGAGAGGACCTTAGGCGCCCTGCTGACGACAATGCAGTTTCCAGCTGGAAAGTGGCAGGAGAAGGGGACAGCGTGGTTTTTGTCTTGCGACTGAAACCAGTGGACACAAGCAGTGTCAACCAACATGGCGGATCCAACAGTGAATCGCAGCACACAAGCACAGTACTACAGAAAAAAATCGTTTTCTCAAAGACGACGAGATGTTGAGCGTCGAAAGCATAAAGAGAAGCAGGCAAGTGTTGTGTGTGAAAGTGACTGTGTCCTCAGTGCCTCGAGTCTGCCTGACAGTGTAGTAGAACAGGGGAATACAGCATGTGTAGATACACATGGAATAGACCTACCAACAACACCACACAGGACATCAACACAAAAACATCAGTTAAGTTGCCATCATCGGTTGATTTAGAACCTCCCTGTATGTCTGATTGTAGTGACTGTGCTGATATGTGTGTTTTGCAGCCTGAGGTGAACGATGATAATATTGTTGGTGCATTCGACACAAGAAATGTCAAACAGTACGTGGCTACTCTAACTGATAGATCCGTACAGAAAGGCTAAGAGACAGACAAAGAAATACACACTTTAGAAAATCCGTGCTACATCATTCAGACGGTGAAGATATTGTGACGTGTGAGTCAGACGACATTGTGATCCAGTGCGCATGCCAACCAGACACTGAGCCAGTATGTGTGTACTGGTTTGTCAAACAGCAAGAGAAAAACATGCTAAAAGAGGAACGTGTCAAACTCGCCAGTTTGCGGAATGGGAAGCGAATCCAGAACACACTACACACGGAGACCCTATCGCGTGCTTCAAGGGACTTAGCGACACTTAGAGAACTATTACAGCGTTCTTGGCTAGACTTAGACCTAAGGGGTGTGTTTGTGACAAAGACTGGACGAAAGAAAGGCTCGGAATGCTGTAACATATCTGGACAGTAAAGAGTTTGTGTCTCGAATGTACATTCTAATCAACGCTGTGGTTTCCATGGCTTGGAGTAGCGTCGTGTGTCAGCTTAAAGCAATTATCGTTATCGTTATTTCGGCAACCCCCTTCATGTATGGGCCAATGGCCTTTTTTCATGAATAAACCTTTCGAGTTCGAGTTCGAGTTCTTCTCTCTCTCTCCACTCTCCCTCATTACTCTACCCTCTACCTGTACACCCCCCCCTTCCCCGACCACAAATTATCATTTAACATCTGCTCCCCCCTCCTCCCCCCACATCTCTCCTCTCACCACTCACTCTCCCGCCCACTCATAACTACCCTACTTACACACCCCTCCCCACCCACACACACACCCCACTCCACCTCTCCACCAACACTCACACACAACACACACACACACACACACACACACACACACACACACTAACACCTCCCTACACACTACCTACTACTAACACTCACTCACTCCACTCTCTCTCTCTCTCCCCTCTCTCTCTCACTCTCTCACTCTCACTCCTCAGCTAATACACAAAGCCGTCCAATACACACAGTGTCCAAACTTTCTTTGGCCTGGACTCACAGGACGCCAGGAAGCCAGTGCAGTTTCCAAACGGGCGTTGGAACTGTTCCGAGGACAGGAGGTGGGCAGGTGTGCACGGTTTGGAGCCTCACCTGTCCTGCAACGTTCTGATCCAGTGCCAGAGTGGACGTGATGAGGATGACTGTGGATTTTACACAAGATGCCACAAGGTGAGATTCTTCTCCTCTTTCGCTTTCGCTTTCGCTTTCGCTTAGAGAGAGAGAGAGAGAGAGAGAGAGAGAGAGAGAGAGAGAGAGAGAGAGAGAGAGAGAGAGAGAGAGAGAGAGAGAGAGAGAGAGAGAGGGAGGGAGGGAGGGAGACAGACAGAGAGACAGACAGACAGACAGACAGACAGACAGACAGACAGACAGACAGAGAGGAAGAGAGAGAGTGAGAGAGAGAGAGAGAGAGAGACAGACAGACAGACAGACAGACAGACAGACAGACAGACAGACAGACAGACAGACAGACAGACTGACACAGAGACAGACAGACAGGCAGACAGACAGACAGACAGACAGACAGACAGACAGAGAGCATGGGATAAGTATGAACGTCTTTTCTAACGCGTGTACGTTTTTTTCAACACGGCTCTACAGTTGTGAGTGATGGTATGAACGCAACCTTACTGTCTCTAGAACTTTGTGGATTTTTGAAAATCTTTTTTTCCACTTGCCTTGTAGTGATCTTATGATTCTATCCTCCAAGCAGTGAAGAAAGGTCTCTAGTGCATTTCTCTCCTGCATGTGTGGTATGTGGATCGGTGGTCTAGAGGTAATGCGCCTTCCTAGAAAGCCAAAAGTCCGGGTCGGAATGTGCAGTGGTTTGAATCCCGTTTGGGCCCCAAACTTTTCCCCCCATCCATTAGACTATGAGTGGTGGTCTGGGTGCTAGTCTTTCGGATGAGACGATAAACCGAGATCCCGTGCGTCACACATCGTTATTTAGCGCACGTAAAAGAACCCACGGCAACAAGGGGGCTGTCCCTGGCAAACTTCTGTAGAAAAAAGCAACTCTGACAGGGAAACAAATACAGTATCAGACAGGAAAAAGAAAAACAAAATAATGGGTAGGCGCTGCACTTGTGGCAACTGGCTCTTCCCAGGGAGGGCAGCCCAAATTTCACGCAGAGAAATCTGCCGTGACATAAAGTGGTATAAAATAAAATAAAGTATGTCTCAGCTAAGGACTTCAGGGATAGCTTCAGCTTTGCTTGACGTTAGTGAGCAGAGAGCAACGTCAATGAGGCTGAAAAGAACCCTGTGCTGGTGCCCTGTGCTAGCATCCTATATAATTATCAGCTTTCCTAGCATTGACAGACAGAACAGCCTGTGCTGGTGCTAACATTGACGGACAGAACAGCCCTGTGCTGGTGCTAACATTGACAGACAGAACAGCCCTGTGCTGGTGCTAACATTGACAGACAGAACAGCCCTGTGCTGGTGCTAACATTGACAGACAGAACAGCCCTGTGCTGGTGCTAACATTGACAGACAGAACAGCCCTGTGCTGGTGCTAACATTGACAGACAGAACAGCCCTGTGCTAGCATCCTATAATTATCAGCTTTCCTAACATTGACAGACAGAAGAGCCCTGTACTATAACTAGCATCCTATATAATTATCAGCTTTCCTAGCATTGACAGACAGAAGAGCCCTGTACTATAACTAGCATCCTATATAATTATCAGCTTTCCTAATGTTGACAGACAGAAGAGCCCTGTACTATAACTAGCATCCTATATAATTATCAGCTTTCCTAACATAGACAGACAGAAGAGCCCTGTACTATAACTAGCATCCTATATAATTATCAGCTTTCCTAACATTGACAGACAGAAGAGCCCTGTACTATAACTAGCATCCTATATAATTATCAGCTTTCCTAACATTGACAGACAGAAGAGCCCTGTACTATAACTAGTATCCTATAATTATCAGCTTTCCTAACATTGACAGACAGAAGAGCCCTGTACTATAACTAGCATCCTATATAATTATCAGCTTTCCTAACATAGACAGACAGAAGAGCCCTGTACTATAACTCACACTCACTCACTCAGTCCCATGTCCCAAAGGACGTAGGGGGGGACATGAGAGAAGACGCAACGGAGATCTTTTTCCATGCTTCACGATCCTGTGTGGCTAGTAGGAGGCGTTGCAGGGGTTGGGCAGTCCAGTCTTTGATGTTGTCAACCCATGATTTCTTTTGGCGGCCTCTTCTTCTCTTGCCCTCGACTGTTCCTTGCAAGATGGTTTTTGCTAGGGTGTTGTGTCTTGTGGTGTGACCAAACCACATCAGCTTTCTCCTCTTTATGGTGGAGAGCAAAGGCTCTTGGGGGCCCACACGCTTTTTGATTTCTTCTTTCACATAGTTATTGGTCTTGTGTTCTTTGTATGATATTTTGAGGAGTCTTCTGTGGCACTTGTTCTCGAATGCTTGGATTCTTCTCTCTAACTCTGCTGTCAGAGTCCATGATTCACAGCCATATAGGAGGATAGATATCACGAGGGATTTGTAGAGGTGGTATTTGGTGCAGAAGCTGATGTTGTTGCTTCTGATGATCCTCTGGAGTCTGACTAGAGCAGATGTTGCTGTTGCAATGCGAGCTTTCACCTCATTGTTTGATGTGCCATCTTTTGTTAGGATGGAGCCTAAGTATTTGAATTGGCTCACCTCTTCCAATATTTCTCCATTCATCTTTATTTCCGTGCTGTCATTACTCGCGCTGTTGCCCATGATCTTCGATTTCTCTGTACTGACCTCCATGCCATATGCGGTCGCTCGATCTGTTAGACTGTCTGTGAGGATTTGCAGTTCTTGTTTGCTGCTGCCCATGAGGTCAATGTCATCTGCAAATCTGAGGTTGCAAAGGGGTCTTCCACCAATGGAGATGGAAGTGTGGTGGTTTTGCAGTGTCTCTGTCATGATGTTTTCAAGGAAGAGGTTGAAGAGTACAGGTGAGAGAAGGCAGCCCTGGCAGACTCCAACCGTGGTCTTGAAGAACTCGCCCACGTGATTGTTCATGAAAACTGCACTTCTTGCATTCTCGTACAGAGCCTTGATGACTTCAATTAGGCAGTTGTCAATGTTGAAGTGCCTGAGTACTTGCCAGAGGCCGTCATGCCATACCCTGTCAAAGGCCTTTTTGAAGTCTATAAAATTGTGGTACAAGTCTTTTTGGTGTTGGAGATGCTTCTCTATCAGAATTCTCAGGTTGAAAATTTGTTCCATTGTGCTGCGTTTTGGTCTAAAGCCCGCTTGTTCTTCTGCCAGGAGTTTTTCTGCTTGGTTTTTCAGTCTGTTGAGGACTACCTGCAGCATGATCTTGCTAGGGTGGCTTATGAGACTGATGGTTCTGTAGTTCTGACATTGCTTGAGGTTTCCTTTCTTTGGCAGGGGTATTACAAGAGACTGTGTCCATTCTTTTGGCCATTCTTTGGTGTCGTGGATCTTCTGACAAAGATCTGTGAATCGCCTTGCTGTTTCATTCCCTCCATTTTTTATGAGTTCAGCTGGGATGTTATCGATTCCAGGGGACTTCCCCTTCTTCAATTGTTTAATAGCTGTGTCTACTTCACACCTTAGTATTGGTGGGTCTTTATCTTGGTGTTCAGGGGGTTTGTTGGAAACTATGTTGGTATCTGGGCGTAGTGGGTAGTTATACAATCCCTCACAGTATTCTGTCCAGCGTTGGAGGATGGCATTGTTTTCCGTTAAAAGATTTCCTTCTTTGTCTTCAATAACAGAGGCTTTAGGCTGTGTGGTTTTAGTTAGTGCTTTCAGAGTGTTGTAAGCTGTTTTGCTGTTTCCCTTGGCCATTCCATCTTCGATGTTGTTGCATTGTTCTTCTGTCCACGCTTCTTTGGCTTCTCTCATCTTTTTCCTCACTTCTCTGTGGCTATCCATGTACTTGTTGTTGG
>CM060339.1:9367924-9377924 GCA_030674155.1 Stramonita haemastoma | reverse complement strand
GGCATCATTGCATTTCTATGTTGTCTGTCAAATATCTCTTGGTTTGGTTTTGTTGGGTTTGTTATAATCCTATACTTTGTACAAAATACTAAATAGGGTTTCCACACAAAACATATCAAGTCAGTGATTTTACATTTTAAAATTGTGATTCTTAAGAAAACATAAAACAGAACCTAAATAGATCCACATCCAGTTAAAGGAATAAAGCACAAGCAATAGTATGCTATTAATACTAATATTAATAATAATACAGCTTTTGTCGGAACATAGAGTCAAAGTAGGTGAAAAAGAAAAGAAAGGAAAGAATAGATCTGGCAAACAGCTCTTTAATAGTACAGTGCCACAGTGACTTCACAGAGCATTAAACTAAAAGGTGAGAAAGAGGAGAATGTAATAAACTGGTGGGAAAACCATTAAGTAAAAGTCAAAAAGGTTCAACTGATGTGAAATTTTATTTGACATCTTCAGAAAGTGGGTATTCTGTTGCTCCTGTGCTACAGATTTAATCAAATGACCATGTGAATCTGCAAAATGTTCTTGAAGTAATAGTTAAATTATTTTGAGCAACAATTATAGGATGAAAATCATGAAATTATTACTAATAATAATAATATCATAATTGTCAGAGGTAGCCCATGTCTGTAACTGATAACTGTTTTAAGTCACAAACTATCACAGCTATCAGCATAATGTCTACATTTCTTTTCATCTGCTTGTGCTTAGGGTAACATACTAAATATCTTCTTTTTTTTTTAAAGAGCATGAGCACTATCAGTCACACATTGTGAATTGCAATTAAAAAAAATTAAAACTTCTGTTAAAAAAATTCTTGTAAATGTTTTTTTTTTAACCAAAATATGTTAAGATGTTGTCCAGTGCTAAATAAGTCCAGAGCACTTGTGAAAGTAAAGCTGTTTCATGGATAAACTGCTGACAGAAAAATGAGCTTGCTGCTCAAACTTCCTCAAAGCTGGTGTCTGATAGTAGTAACATTGAACACTATTTATGGTCACTGCACAAAGTATACCAGAACTATAAACTCCCTGCCCCATTGGTTGAAATTAACATAAACTACCATTATGATTTGTGTAAAAACAATTATTGAAAACATTAATTCCATACAAAATTTCTCAAGAATGGTGTGCTTTGTAATTCGCGACACCATGCCAACTTTCATCACACAACTCTCCAGACCACGAAGAACCAGCTAATTCGAAAGTACAGCCAGTAACACTTTCAAACGATCTTTTTAACAGCAATCTAATATAAACACACCCCTAAAAGACAACAGAAATGTTTAAAAGTAAGAATTTAATGGTTTTAGGTGTCATTTGTTACATTTAGTGTACCGCGTAACTTGAAAATTAAGCGTGACAAAAATGAAAACCTCAACTGCACGCCTCACCATCTTCACCATGCTGGTAAACAAAGTTTTGCACATGCGCAGACGGCATTTCCGACATCCAAAATGGTGGACATGACTGTGTTCAACCTTATGTTAAAAAAAAAATTAAAAAGTTTCATTCGTGATTTTGTGACACTAAATATTCAAAAAGCAATATTTTCTAACACAGCATACTATTTTACATAAAATAGTGATTTTTAGAAAGCGTCAACACAATAGAAATAATCAAGTGCGTTCCCCGATCCAGTCCAAGTTTTACATCGTTCTACCGAGGCATCATCTAACGATCTCAGCGTGACAACTTATGTAACGCGGTACTCCATGTTTTTAAAGTCATAATACCTCAAAAAGTATGTGTATTTGAGCACAAATCTTTTAAAGAGAATAAAGATCAATTCAGTAACTAAAACACTGCCCAGCTGTTTTAGCAAACTACTCTTAGTTCCTGCACACGATCATGCACAATAACCTATGTGCTGACGGACCCATTAAAATAGGCAGAAAAAGGCCCACTTTTCCACACTATTATCTAAAATTAACAATATTTTGACTACCCACTAGCTTTAAAATGCTCAGTTCATCTCTCCAATCATTTTCCTAGAGTATTTTAGGTTTGCTGATTTAAGTGAATGATTACTTACAAAGTTACAGCGTTTTTTGTAAGGTATATGTAAGACCGGGCACCTTTTGAGAGCTGATCATATATATATATATATATAATATCCCTTAGTCTGGCGACCGTGGGGGGACCCATGGAGACTTGACAACCAGTTCCCTCCATTCCTCTCTCTGTTCTGCCTTTCTCAAAATAAATATATATATATATATATATATATATATATATATATAAAATATATATATATATATATATATATATATATATATATATATTCTGGTCAAGAGGTCTGATGTTAACTAGTGGTGACATTTCTGCGTAATATCCAAACCATTTTATTTTCCTCACCATTTAGGTAGCCGCATTCTGACTTCAGGGATATGTATCATTTTCTGAACCGGCCGCCATGGCTCAGTGGTTAGCGTCTTGGATTCCGGACTGGAAGGTCGCGGGTTCGATTCCCATAAGAGTCATAGGGATTTTTCGGACTCTGGCCGGCTCCTACCCAGAGTGAGTGTGCTGTGGGCTCAGAGGGAAGACTGGGACCATACAGTCAAGTTTCATCCACTTTACCGATGCGAATTTGAGAGTGTTGCTCAGATTGCTTGACCAACACTGCAGGTGTCTGTATCTCTCGGGCCCCGTTGACGCCGGGATAGATCATGACAGTAAGCGTAGAATACAGCCCTGTCAAGTAGTCTCAAAGTGGATGCACTTCCACAGCAGCATCATTACATCATCTTTATCACCATTGATTATAAAGCAATAATTTTTTTTTTAAATGCCTCTGATTCGGTGTCCCCTGTTGCTTTGGTCTCATGGTGACCTCAGATTTGGTTTACCTATACACTTTTGTGCCTGTGGTGAGTTTGTGTCAAAGCCTTTGGGGTTGGGCGTTCGCCGGGGGAGTGGGGGCGGGGGGGTGGGGAGGAGAGGGGTACGGTCGTTGAAGGGAGGTTGTGGTGGTCGCTACCTCGGGTGGGTGAGTCACTCAGTCTGGCTCCGCGACTGAGCTAATACTGTCGTTAGTGGGGGGCTTAGTAGGTGGTGTCCTGCGTATGTTAGATCAGAACAGGCACCACTGAACACCACCAAAGTGACCCAGCAGAAGTGCAGGGCCCCTCTGGCTGGTGGCCTCACGGTAGCCTGATATTGATGAGCTCCCTGTGGACTTCCGACCCTGAGGATGAGACACAACGAATCTCGATAAGGCTGTGGCAGGGAGATTGAAATGAACGGCGTGGGAACAACAGGATAGGGACGTCACAGAAGACGTGGTAGCCAAGAACAAAATGTACGATTTTCTGAATTCAATCTTGTTTATTAAAGCAAAATCAATCCAACAGGAAGGTATAGCAGTGGGAGGTCGGTGCTACATCCTGGACAGACCCAACCCCAAGTCTTACTTCCATGCTCGGCACCACTGCCAGGAGAAGAGGGCTCGTTTGGCAAGTTTCAGACCCCAAGACAACATCAGCCAGCTGCTCAGCGTGCTGTGGACCCGTTACCCTATGCAGATCGCCATTGGCCTGATGCCCGCTACCGCTGAGCTTCCGTGGATGTAAGATTTTTTTTTCTTCTAATTGCATTTTTTTAATTCTTTTTTTTTTGGTGTGGATGTACGAATTAGTATGTGTTTCGTTTTATAATGTTTTTCAAAAATTGTTTTCATTTTGTTTCGAGGATGTTGGAATAAGCACTCACGTGCTTTATTTTGTTTTACATACAGTTCATGTGTGTTTGTGGTTTTGTCAATTTTGTCATCCATTCCCACTGGTACGCAATGGCCTACTCTTCTCAAGTGTTGAACAGGTTTTAACATGTGTGCAAGATGGTCTGAACGTGTTTGTACAGAGGATCTTAGTTTAATAGTCTCATCCAAAAGTCTTTTGTTTGTTGGGGGGGGGGGGGGGGGGGGGGGGGGGAGTGGAGTTGGCACTGATGTTAACTCCAGTGGTGTGTGTGGTGTGTGTTTGTGTGTTGTGTTTGTGTGTGTGTTTGTGTGTGTGTGTTGTATGTGTGTTATGTGTTGTTATGTGTGTGTGTTTGTGTGTGTGTGTGTTTGTGTGTGTGTGAGTGTGGGTGTGTGTGTGTGTGTGTGTGTGTGTGTGTGTGTGTGTGTGTGTGTGTGTGTGGGGTGTGTGTGTGAGTGTGTGTGTGTGTGTGTGTGTGTGACTGGCAATATGTTTGATTGTCAAAGTCATGACTGACAAAGTCCAACCAAGAACTCAGCTGTGGTGGGGGGATGGGGGGGTAAAAAGGGAGTATATGTATAGAAGGCTGTTTTTGGTTTATTTTATTATCATTTGTTTGCTGTCTCATCTTCTATGATGTTCCTATCCTGTTGTTCCCACACCACTCATTCCAATCTCCCTGCCACAGCCACACCCAGATTCGTTTTGTCTTACCCTCAGGGCTGGGAGTCCACAGGGAGCCCATCAATATCAAGCCACCATCAGGTCACCAGCCAGAGGGGCCCTGCACTGCTGCTGGGTCACTTTGGTGGTGTTCAGTGGTGCCTGTTCTGAGCTAACATACGCAGGACACCACATACTAAGCCCTCTTACTAACGACAGTATTAGCTCAGTCGCGGAGCCAGACTGAGGGAGTCACCCACCTGAGGTGGCAATCTGCAACCTACTCTGGGACGTGCAGGTGCCACAATAGTAAATCACCTGCAACTTACTCTGGAAGTACAGGTACCTCAACAGTCACCCACCTGTAATTTGTTTCTGTGACTTACAGGTACTTACAGGTACCGCAACAGCAACTATCCTGCAAACTACTCTGCGACTTACAGGTATCACAATAGTAAACCACCTGCAACTTACTCTGAGAATTACAGGTATTTGAACAACTCTTATGTGTTACAGGTACCGCTAGAGTAATCTGCAACAGCAGCTAACTTGCAACATCTACCCTGTCGACTTCAACAGGTAACCAACAACAGTATTAAGTCCCTTTGCAACTTACGCACGTAACGCAATGATAAATCCTCTGCAACTTACTCTGTAAATTTCACAGGTAGGGCAACAGTAAATCCTTTGCAACTTACGCACGTAAGGCAATAATAAATCCTCTGCAACTTTCTCTGTGAATCACAGGTCACCGCAACAGTACTCTGCAACAGCAGCTAACTTGCAACTTACTCTATGATTCACACAGGTACCGCAACAGTACTCTGCAACAGCGGCTAACCTGCAACTTACTCTGTGATTCACACAGGTACCGCAACAGTAGCTACTCCGCAACAGCAGCTAACCTGCAACTTACTCTGTGATTCACACAGGTACCGCAACAGTACTCTGCAACAGCGCTAACCTGCAACTTACTCTGTGATTCACACAGGTACCGCAACAGTACTCTGCAAACAGCCTAACCTGCAACTTACTCTGTGATTCACACAGGTACCGCAACAGTATACTCTGCAAACAGCGCTAACCTGCAACTTACTCTGTGATTCACACAGGTACCGCAACAGTACTCTGCAAACAGCACTAACCTGCAACTTACTCTGTGATTCACACAGGTACCGCAACAGTACTCTGCAAACAGCAGCTAACTTGCAACTTACTCTGTGATTCACACAGGTACCGCAACAGTCTCCTCTGGGCGGACGGGACAGTGGCTCACATCCTCAAAACTCGCCTCATCAGCAATGTCCAAATCCACGGGTCCAAATGCGGTCAGCTCGGCATGTACGAGACCCAAACCTGGGAGCGTAGAATCCCCATGCACACCGCCCACTGGACTTCTTCCGCCATCGTGATCGCCAAGTGTAGCCAAGTCATCCCAGCCTATGTCCTGTGTCTGGTACACCTGCCGGGGAATCAGACTGTAAGGGTTAAACCTCCACTGCATGATAGTAACTCTAGCAGTAAGGCTGCCACATCTTTCAACTCCCAGTACGTGTCTTGTCCTTCCCATCACGTAACGCATTCGTTTTTGGCCTGCGACGTGGGTAGCGCTTGCTGGGGTCAAGACGAGGGTCACTTCAGCCATGACAGCTTTGACGTGCCTGTGCTTCCTGCTGCGTGCCCGCTTCCGGGCGTGACTGCGTCACTTCCTCCGTCTTACGCATGTGTGACAGGAAGCGGAAGAGTACCGTATACGTTGGTGTGTGACCACCGGCAGGACTGCAGTGACGACAGTGATGAGTCTTTCTGTGTGTTTGCTGACTGTTTGAGGCAGAAGCTTCACCGCTGTGGTGCAGATAGACAGGTAGGTATTTGTGTGGGTGGGTGGGTTTTTGATGTTGACTTGTCTTGATTTGACTTGATTTGATATGATTTGATTTGATCACCAGCCGCCATGGCGCAGTGGTTAGCGCCGTGAAATCCGGACTGGAAGGTCGCGGGTTCGAATCCCATAAGTCATAGGGATTTTTTCGGGCTCCGGCCGGCTCCTACCCAGAGTGAGTGTGCTGTGGGCTCAGTGGGGAGACGGACCACACAGTCGAGCTTCATCCACTTTACGGATGCGAATTTGAGAGTGTTGCTCAAATTACCTGACCAACACTGCAGGTGTCTGTATCTCTCGGGCCTGGTTGACGCCGGGATATATTATGACAGTAAGCGTAGAGAACAACCCTGTCAAGTAGTCTCAAAGCGGATGCACCTCCACAGCAGCAGCATTACATCATCCTCATCATCATTGATCATCATGCAATAATAAAAATTGCCTCTGATTCGGTGGCCTCCGTTGCTCTGGTCTCATGGTGACCTCAGATTCGGTTTCCCCATACGCTTCTGTGCCTGTGGTGAATTTGTGTCAAAGCCTTTGGGGTTGGGGGTTCGTGGGGAGGCGGTCGTTGGAGGGACGTTGTGGTGGTCGCCACCTTGGGTGGGTGACTCACTCAGTCTGGCTCCGCGACTGAGCTAATACTGTCGTTAGTAGGGGGCTTAGTAGGTGGTGTCCTGCGTATGTTAGCTCAGAACAGGCACCAATGAACACCACCAAAGTGACCCAGCAGAAGTGCAGGGCCCCTCTGGCTGGTGGCCCCGCGGCGGCCTAATATTGATGAGCTCCCTGTGGACTCCCGACCCCGGGGGTGAGACACAACGAATCTGGGTATGGCTGTGGCGGGGAGATTGAAATGAGCGGCGTGGGAACAGCAGTACGGGAACGTCACAGAAGACGAGGCAGCCAAAAAAAAAAAAAAAAAAAAAGATTTGATTTGATCTGACCAGACCTGACTTGACTTGATATGACTTGTGTGAGTTGACTTTCAGTGAGTTGACTTGTCTTAACTTCACTTGACTTGAGTGACTTGGTTGATTTGACCTGGGATGTGGTGTGGTGTGGTGTGGTGTGGTGTGGTGTGGTGTGGTGTGGTGTGGTGTGTTGGTGTGCTATGGTGTGCTATGGTGTGCTATGGTGTGGTGTTGAATGGTGTGAGTGTGGTGTGATGGTATGGTGGGATGGAATGCAGCAGAGTGTGGAGAGGTGGGTTGTAATGTTGTGTGATGTCATACTGTTATAGGATGTTGTTGTATGGCATTTAAAAAAAAACCTTTTATACCGAGGATAATGGAATAAGCACTTATATGCTTTTTTACATCAAGTCCCCGTGTGTATGCAGTTTTGTAAATCTTGTCATCTGTTCCCACTGGCACACGATGGCCTACTCTTATGAAAAGCGGAACAGGATTTAACATGTGTGCAAGCTGTTCTGCGCGCGTTCGCACACGGGGCCTCGTTTTATAGTCTCATCCGAAGGACTTGTGGGGAGAGTGGAGTCAGCACTGATGTTAACTCCAGAGGAAAAATACCCTCAAACGGGAATCGAACCCGGGTGGTCAAATTGTAAGCGCAATGTTCTGACCACTAGGCTACCCATGAGGATAGTAGTGTCATCTCTTGCAGGGGGGACAGAATAGCCTGGTGGTTAGAGCATTGAGCATGGAGCTAGCAATCTGAAGGCCCAAACCTGGGCCTGGACTGAAGCCACCACTGAGACCTCTGGTAAAGGACAGAGTGTCACACCCGTGATTCACACCACTGTGTCACACCACTGTGTCACACCACTGTGTCACACCACTGTGTCACACCACTGTGTCACACACACACAGTATCCCTCTATTTACAGTGTCACACGGCCGCCCAGTACTGTGACGGCCAACCTGACTGCGTCAACAAGGAGGAGGAACACGGCTGCGCTCTGGACACCGACATAGGGCTCACCAACCAGCATGCCCCGCCCCCTCCTGCCGTGATTGACATTCTTAAAAATGGCAGCATCACCGTTACTTCTATCCTCACAAGGAAACCCTCGTGTCCAGAAACTCACTACCAGTGTGCAGATGACGGCTATTGTCTCCCCAGCTTCACGCGATGTAACAAGGTGTATGACTGTCCTGATCATGAGGATGAAGAAGGCTGTGAGAGTTTTAGGTGTCCGGGTTATTTTCGCTGTTTTCAGTCGCGTGTGTGTGTGCATCCGAAACATGTGTGTGACGGGATTTATCAGTGTCCAAGAAACGATGACGAGTTTCTGTGTCAGCAGCGTTGTCCGAGTCACTGCACGTGTCACGGTTTGGCTTTTACCTGTCCACAGTCTTTCTCTGCTGAGGTGCATCCAGAGCTTCGATATGTGAATGCAAGAGGTAGTGGTATGTCTCTTCTAGACTTTGCCCACAACCAGATGTTGGTTTTTCTCAGTTTAGGGGACTGTGACTTGACAGAGTTTTCTAGCGTTTCATGGCCTAACTTAATCACTCTTGATTTGAGAGATAACCGTTTAGTCAGCTTTCCTCTGAAACTTTTGCTCGGCACTTCTAATTTGAGGTCATTATTTCTCGGTAACAATCCTATAGCAAACTACGTTCCTGTGACTGCCAGAACAACATTTCAGAAAATGGAAACCCTGGATTTAACCTTCACCAATCTGCAGAGACTGGATGACCAGTTCATCAGCTTGTTTCCTGGCGCCACCACCCTGAATCTGTCTCAGAGCGGGGTGCAGCAGTTACCTCAGCAAGGCTTTCAGCCCATGAGGAATCTGCACGTGCTGGACGTGACTGGATGCCAGCTGAGAGAGATTGGCGAGACCCTGCTGCAAGGTCTGGACCAGCTCCACACCGTTCACGCTGATGACTACAGACTCTGCTGTGCTGCCAACCTCCTTCCTGGCTTCACACACTGCCAGGCACCATGGGACGAAGTGTCTTCCTGCAAAGACCTGCTTCGTTCCAACGCGTACAGAGTGTGTCTTGCGGTGTTCAACTGCCTGGCTGTGGTGGGTAACGGCGTGAGTTTCATCTTCCGCCTGTCTTCGCTGAAAGGGAGCGGGTCTCCTGGGTTCAGCGTGTTTGTGCTTCACCTGTGCGTGTTCCGATTTTCTGATGGGTGTGTACCTGACATTGATAGGAGTCGCGGACAGGTTTTACCAGAACGTCTACATCTGGAAAGACGTGGCGTGGAGACACAGCATTCCTTGCAAACTGGCTGGCTTCTTTTCCCTGCTGTCTTGTGAGGTGTCCGCTTTGGTTATTTGTCTGATCACGCTAGATCGGTTCCTAGTGGTTCGGTTTCCTCTCAGCATGTTGCATTTCCAAGGGTGGAATGCCCAGCTGGCTGCGTGCTTGTCGTGGGTCACGGGTTTCCTGCTGGCTGTGGTTCCCCTCTTGCCTGCTGTGGCTCACTGGGAGTTCTACAGCCAGACAGGCATCTGCGTGCCGCTCCCCATCACCAGAAAACTGTTCCCCGGTCACGGTTATTCCTTCGCCATCGTGATCATATTGAACTTCGTCCTCTTCCAGCTCATCGCTTTGGGTCAGGCAGCGATTTACCGGTCAATCCAACTGAACACGTTGAAAGTGGGTCAGAGCACTCAGCGATCCCAGGACACCAGTATCGCTCGTCGGCTGTTCACCGTGGCCATGTCGGATTTCCTGTGCTGGTTTCCCATTGGCTTGCTGGGGCTGATGGCGTCACAGGGGGTGGCTGTGTCAGGGGAGCTAAGCGTGGCCATGGCTATC
>CM060339.1:9352924-9355424 GCA_030674155.1 Stramonita haemastoma | reverse complement strand
CCATGAATATTATTGACATGATGGAGGTGTGTGTGTGTGTGTGTGGTGTGTGTGTGTGTGTGTGTGTGTGTGTGTGTGTGTGTGTGTGGTATGGGGGGGGGTTATATGTGTGTGTGTGTGTGTGTTGTGTGTTGTGTGTGTACGTGTATGTGTGTGTGGTGGGGGGGGGGGGGGGGGGGGGTGTGTGTGTGTGTGTGTGTGTGTGTGTGTGTGTGTTGTGTTTGTGTGTGTGTAGTGTGTGTGTGTGTGTTTGTGTGTGTTTGTGTGTGTGTGTGTAGTGTGTGTGTGTGTGTGTGTGTGTGTGTGTGTGTGTGTGTGTGTGTGTGTGTGTGTGTGTGTGTGTGTGTGTGTGTGTGTGTGTGTGTGTGTGTGTGTGTGTGTGTGTGTGTGTGTGTGTGTGTGTGTTGTGTGTGTGTGTGTGTGTGTGTGTGTGTGTGTGTGTGTGTGTGTGTGTGTGTGTGTGTGTGTTGTGTGTGTGTGTAGTGTGTGTGTGTGTGTGTGTGTGTGTGTAGTTGTGTATGTGTGTGTATGCATGTTTGCCTACGCCTGTCTGTGTATCTTTCTATATCTCTATCTATCTACCTATGTATTTATACATACATATATTTGTTATCGTTCTTGCTGCTGGGATTTTTTTTTGGGGGGGGAGGGTGGTGGTGGTGCCTTTTTATGTGGTTATTTTTGTTGTTTTTTTTTTCGGGGGGGGGGGGGGGGGGGGGTTGCTTGTTTTTTGTTCTGGTAGTTCCTGTTCGCTTTCCTTATCGTTTTATTTTTTCTTTTCTTCTTGTTCTTCTTTTGCATCCTCCACCTTTTTCTCTATTTTTCTCATCATCATTCTTCTTCTAAACATGATTTCTGCTGTTGCTACTGCTTTTGTTGCTACTGCTGCTGTTGCTACTGCTGCTGTTGCTGCTGCTGTTGCTTCTACTGCAGTTGCTGCTATAGCTGCTGCTGCTGTTGCTTCTACTGCAGTTGCTGCTATTGCTGCTGCTGCTTCTGTGGCTTCTTCTGCAGTTAATGCTGCTGCTGCTGCTACTGTTGTTTCTCTCGCATCTGCTACTGCTAGTGATGCAAATGCTGCTGCTCCTGCTGCTGTTTGATATTTCTGTTATTATCACCATTTGCTTCCAGACCCTGGCAGCTGAGAATGAATGGGCCTACCTGACCTGTGATAGCGACACATCTAGCGATGACGATGATGATGAAGACACTAGATGAAAGCCTCATCGCCCCCAAAACCCTACACAAGTCAAGTCAAGTCAGAAACACCTTGATCATCCCATGAAGGGCAATTACAATACTGAGAGGAATATTGATAGGTATCATAATCTGAAAGACCCAAGATAGGTATATTTCATATGGATTCAAACAGTCTTAGATAGTCTTTCAAATGAATATATCACAACACACACACAAACGCACGCACGCACGCACGCACCCACGCAAACATGCACACGCACACACACACGCACGCACGCAGGCACACACACACACACACACACACACACACACACACACACACAACACACACACACACACACACACACACACACACACCAATGCAAGAATACAATGTTATCAAGACCATTGACTAGAAAAGATTATAAACTTATTATTTACGTATGCACGCACGCATGCACGTACACACACACGTATGCAAACACACACACACGCGCGCACACACACACACACACACACACACACACACACACACACACACACACGCACACACACACACACACACCAACGAATACAATGTTATAAGACCACTGGCTAGAAAAGACATATGAGCTTATTATACTCTATAAAAGGTAAAGGTAAAGGTGTCCCATAACCTGTGTGGTCGTAGGGGAGCGAGGCGTCAGAGACCTCAGCTTCTCTAGGGGCCAGTATGTTGAGGGCGGCGCCCATCTCCTATCCCTCGCTGCTTGACCTCTCCTGACCCTAAAGAGGGCAGGTGCCCATTTACAGTTGGGTGAACTGGGGGAACTGTACTGTAGCCAAGGCGCGTAAACGGTCACCCATCCAACTGGCAACTACGCTCGACGCTGCTTAATTTGGGCTGGGGGAAAGCGAGCGCTCTGACCACTGAGCTATCCCTATACAGACACAAAAAGAGAAGATTTGACTCCCACCCCCACCCTATCCGCCGGCGATGGTTACTCAGGATAAGATTCCCACCTGAAGAACCTATAGAACTCGACCGGTATAGTTTCGGGGCCACGAGGCAGTAAAACTAAACGCTACGGCTTGAGAAGATCTGTTGCATAGCCCCTGAGATTGAACAGCTCTGTTTCACAGAAAATAGCTCTACCCGCACAGATGAAATGATGTGGATTGTTTTTCTTCTGGATGTTGAGAATGTAGTTCTTGATGTCAATGAAGGTTTTTTTCAAAAATATTTGGAATGTGAGGAGATGTTCTAATTCAACTGGATAGTTAATTGTCTAAAGATTTGAGAAATTGCGTTGAATTATACTGGTATTTCTTTGCTGTTGAA
>CM060339.1:9345424-9347924 GCA_030674155.1 Stramonita haemastoma | reverse complement strand
CTACTGACAACACCAACTCACCTACCACCCAGGTACAAAAAAAAAGAATAACAACAAACAACAAAGCTCAGCTACATTTTACCACTATAGGAAATCATAACAAACCTTTACAAAGATAGTCGACATAATGATTATAGTGTCTCGATTTCACTCTCCAAAAATTGTTTGGAACTCTTAGGAAAAAACAACAACAAAAATACAAACACATAACAAAAATCCATTGCCATTCTTTTTGTCCACATTACTTACTGTTCTAGCCAACTCTTTCGATTTTTCATTTGGCACACGAAGAACTTTTTACATTATGCACTACGTTTAATCACACCAGATTTCTCTGCGAGAAATTCTAGCTGCTTTTTCCCTGGGGGAGTGCATGTCATCACAAGAACAGCACCACCCAATATATATATATTTTTTTTCCTGTCTAGTCTGCAACTGTTTTTGTTTCCCCTATCAGAGTGGCTTTTTTTTCTACAGAGTTTTGCCAAGGACAGCTCTGTTGTTGCCGTGGGTTCTTTTACGTGCGCTAAATAAAGATATGTAACACACAGGACCCCGGTTTATTGTCTCATCCAAAAGACTAGCATCCAGCCCACCACTCATGGCCTAATAATGGATGGGGAAAATTTTAGGGCCCGAATAGGGTTTGAACCGAGGCACACTTTGACCCTGGACTTTTCGCTTGCTAGACAGGCGTGTTACCTCTAGACCCCCCATCCACCAAATTAAAGCAAACACAAATAAAAATCCAAAACCAAAATAAAAACCCGGAAATGACAAACAAAGAAAAACTGCAGTGTTTTAAAGCAATCCACACCATTCCTCTCTCTCTCTGTGGACTGGACAAAGAAAAACTGCGGTGTTTCACATCAATCCACACCATTTCTCTCTCTCTCTCTCTCTCTCTCTCTCTCTCTCTCTCTCTCTCTCTCTCTCTCTCTCTCTCTCTCTCTCTCTCTGGACTGGACAAAGAAAAACTGCAGTGTTTCACATCAATCCACACCATTTCTCTGTCTCTGTCTCTGTCTCTCTCTCTCTGGACTGGACAAAGAAAAAACTGCAGTGTTTCATAGAAATCCACACCATTCCTCTCTCACCGGATTGGTCAGAGCAGAGCACGTGGCCTTGTCGTCATCAAGGCGTGCTGTTTCGTCACACTGCAAACCAGCAGTTGTCTTTTAGTGGGATGTCTGTAAAGATACAGGACACGACGTTATGAACACTGAGGAAACCCAAGACATGCATTAGAAAAGAAGAGGAGACAAAGAAGAAGGGAGAGGAGGAGGCAAAGAAGAAGAAGAAGAAGAAGAAGAAGAAGAAGAAGAAGAAGAAGAAGAAGAAGAAGAAGAAGAAGAAGGAGGAGGAGGAGGAGGAGGAGGAGAAAAAGAAGAAGACGAAGAAGAAGAAGAAGAAGAAGAAGAAGAAGAAGAAGAAGAAGAGGAAGAGGAGGAGGAGGAAGGGAAAAAAGGAGGAGGAGGAGGAGGAAGAGGAGGAGGAGGAGGAGAAAAAGAAGAAGAAGAAGAAGAAGAAGAAGAAGAAGAAGAAGAAGAAGAACAACAACAACAACAACAACAACAACGACAACGACAACAACAACAACAACAACAACAACGACATTAACAATAGCATCAACGGGGAAGAGGTAGCAAAACAAAACAAAACAGAACTAAACAAACCAACCCAGCCCGACCCGACCTAAATAAAACAAAACCAACACAAACCATACCAACCCACACTGAACCAAACCAGCCTAAATGTTACCAAACCCAACAAAACAAACCAATCCAGCTCAACCCAACCCGACCCAGCCCAACCCAACCCATACTAAACCTAACCAGCCTAACTGTAACCAACCCCAACCAAATCAACCCAGACCAACCAAACCCAACCAAATCAACCCAGACCAACCAAACCCAACCAAATCAACCCAGACCAACCAAACCCAACCAAAACCAAACCAAACAAGCCAAACCAGACTAAACCAAACCAAATTACAAAAAATCTACATGGAATACTTTCTGGTTTGCAAACAGCATCAGCCAAATCGCACTATCACACCATCTAACTCAAATTAACTCTGACAAAACGAACCTACAAGATGAAGCACATAGCGGGGTGGTTAAGACCAGTTGACTTCAATCACGTGGACCCATGAAGTCGAGGATTCGAATCCCAGCGTCAGCGTCTGGTGAATCAAGGGTAAGGATTTTTTTTTCGATCTCTCGGTCAACTTCAAATGCAGACCTGTCAGTGCCTTAATTCCTTTCATGTAGAAGATCATACATGCACATGAAACATTCCTGCATTCTTCATGTCAGCGTTTGGAAGGTTGCGGAAACATGAATACAGGCCTACCCAGCATGCATCCCCGAAGTCAGAAATGCAGCTACCTTCATGGTGAGCAAAAAGAAAAGGGTCGCACACGCCAAACTCTCACCATTGGTGAACCTGGGAGGGTCTAAGCTTAAGAAGATGAAGAACTACAACAACAACAACAACA
>CM060339.1:9327924-9337924 GCA_030674155.1 Stramonita haemastoma | reverse complement strand
GGCGCAGTGGTTAGCGCCGTGGATTCCGGACTGGAAGGTCGCGGGTTCGAATCCCATAAGTCATAGGGATTTTTTCGGGCTCCGGCCGGCTCCTACCCAGAGTGAGTGTGCTGTGGGCTCAGTGGGGAGACTGGGACCACACAGTTGAGCTTCATCCACTTTACGGATGCGAATTTGAGAGTGTTGCTCAAATTACCTGACCAACACTGCAGGTGTCTGTATCTCTCGGGCCTGGTTGACGCCGGGATATATTATGACAGTAAGCGTAGAGAACAACCCTGTCAAGTAGTCTCAAAGCGGATGCACCTCCACAGCAGCATCATTACATCATCCTCATCCTCATTGATCATCATGCAATAATAAAAATTGCCTCTGATTCGGTGGCCTCCGTTGCTCTGGTCTCATGGTGACCTCAGATTCGGTTTCCCCATACGCTTCTGTGCCTGTGGTGAATTTGTGTCAAAGCCTTTGGGGTTGGGGGTTCGTGGGGAGGCGGTCGTTGGAGGGACGTTGTGGTGGTCGCCACCTTGGGTGGGTGACTCACTCAGTCTGGCTCCGCGACTGAGCTAATACTGTCGTTAGCAGGGGGCTTAGTAGGTGGTGTCCTGCGTATGTTAGCTCAGAACAGGCACCACTGAACACCACCAAAGTGACCCAGCAGAAGTGCAGGGCCCCTCTGGCTGGTGGCCCCGCGGCGGCCTAATATTGATGAGCTCCCTGTGGACTCCCGACCCCGGGGGTGAGACACAACGAATCTGGGTATGGCTGTGGCGGGGAGGTTGAAATGAGCGGCGTGGGAACAGCAGTACGGGAACGTCACAGAAGACGAGGCAGCAAAAAAAAAAAAAAAAAAAAAAAAAAAAGGTTATGGGACACCTTTACCTTTACCCTTAGACAGGCGTGTTACCTCTAGACCACCGATCCACCTGGTAAATTTACCTTCAGACGTTTTCCCAGCACCTCAGCTATTTCAGCCTGTATGTCTGCAGTAGTGCTTCTCATCCCACGCCCCACAGCACACCTCCTCTCCCCCAGAATGGTGTTGCACAGGCTGCTTTTGCCGTTTCCAGTCTTGCCGATAACCAGGATGCGGAATTCTGGCGAGCAAATACACTTTTGTGGACATTTTGTAGACACATACACACTCATACATGCACACACACACACGCGCACACACACATAAGCGCGCGCGCGCGCGCACCCACACACACACACACACACACACACACACACACACATACATACACACACACGCGTACACACATACATACATACATAACCACAAACAGAATAAAACAAATTTTTAAAAAACTTATACACAACACAACACAAACACACACACAAACACACACACACACACACAAATACACACACATATAAACACACACGCACTTATACACACACACAAACACACACACATATAAACACACAAGCACTTATACACACACACACACACACACACACACACACACACACACACACACACACACACACACACACACACACACACACACATATGTTCTCTAAATGTAACACGATTATAATAAAGGATCTTTTTGTGGTCAAATAGATCTATCACATTATGGGAACAGGAGTTAAATTAACCTTCCCCATATGCCCTGGATGTATGTACACCCAAGAAGGAATGTTTGAATCACACCCACCCCCCTCCATTCCTCTTCCCCACTACCATATAGAAAGGAAGTGTTCCACTTGGCTGGTCATGTGTAAGTTGTTTAGGTCAGAGGTTTTAAAGAGGGATCACTGTTTTCTTGTTAGTTTCTCTCCATCAGAGAGTTGATTCAACTGCTAATTTGACACAGCCTTTAATTAAACACATCACCTAGGTATACCTAGGTCCCATTCTAACCCATCACTTAGAGATGAGGTGGCTGGCATTTCCTCCTGTCACTGTTTAAAGTCCAGTAGAGGTGATGTCAAAGGAAGTGGCAAGCCCAGAGTTAAGCCCTGCTGTTACCTGTGCTGGGGTGTGGCAAGCCTAGCCTAAACATGTCAAGTTGCTAAAGATGGCATAAGTGTCTACAGTATCCTAGGAGATAATCCCCCCACCCCTCTGTTCATCTCAGCCTGCCTCTCCTAGGCCTATCTGGTAAAATAAGGGGGGGTTGTTGTGTAAATAGGCTAATAAATGGTCTTAGTTATACTGTGTGCCTGCCTACCAGCCTACCTGCTACATGTGTGTGTGTGCACGTGCGTGCGTGCGTGCGTGCGTGTGTGTGTGTGTGTGTGTGTGTGTATGGGGTGTATGAGTGTGTGTGTGGTGTGTGTGTGTTTATGTTGTGTGTGTGTGTGTGTGCGTGTATGTTTGTGTGTGTGCATGTGTGTGTGTTTGTGTGTGTGTGTGTGTTGTGTGTGTGTGTGTGTGTGTGTGTGTGTGTGTGTGTGTGTGTGTGTGTGTGTGTGTGTGAGTGTGTGTGTGAGTATGGTTTGTGTTTGTATGTGTGTGTGCGTGCGTGTGTGTGTGTGTGTGTGTGTGTCTATGTGTGTGTGTGTGTGTGTGTGTCTGTGTGTGTGTGTGTCTGTGTATGTTTGTGTGTCTGTGTGTGAATGAGTGTGTGTGTATGTATGTGTTTGAGTTTGTGAGTATGTGTTTGTATGTGTTTGTGTTTGTGAGTATGGAGTAGGAGATATCACCAATGGAAACAATAGAATAATTACGAATAACCGAATTCAAGGCAATAGAAAAACTGATATAACAGCAAAAATGTGAGACAGAAAACATGAAATCAAACAAAACTATGAACTTACAAATATTTGCATGACAGATTTGATAAACAAACATAAAATTGGAAGAGAGAGCGAGAGCGAGAGAGAGGAGAGAGAGAGAGAGAGAGAGAGAGAGAGAGAGAGAGAGAGAGAGAGAGAGAGAGAGGTCAACCTTCTTTCTGAGAGTTTGAAAAATCGGAAATGTGAAGTGATAGACTTGTGCATGCTTTTTGGGGTTCATAAATACTGCTTCTTGATCTAGTCCAGTGGTTAATGCAAGGGTATTGGGCAAAACCTGCAAATGAGAGTGACAGCCTGTTTCTCAGCATACACATACTTTGGACACTCCTGTACAATACTGGCATAGGAAACGCCATGTTGTCCATCTGTTTCCCCACTTTTATATTTTGTATTTTGTACCACTTTATGTCGCAGCAGATTTTTCTGCGTGAAATTCGGGCTGCTCTCCCCAGGGAGAGCACATCGCCACAAGTGCAGCGCCTACCCTTTTTTTTTTTTTTCCTGCATGCAACTGCATTTTTTTTCCCTATCAGAGTGACTTTTTTTGACAGAATTTCAGCCCCCTCCCCCCACACCCTTCCACCACCCCTCCCCCTCCTCTCTCCCCTCCACCCCCACCCCTCAACCTCCCCCCCTCCCTTTCTTCTTCACCCCCCTCTCCCCCCTCACTTCACCCCCCTCACCCCCCTCCCCTACCCCCCACCCCCTCCTCCACCCCTTTCCTGCCCCCTCCCTCCTCCCTCCCTTTCCTGCCCCCTCACCCCCCCTGTCCCTCCTCCACCCCTCCCCTCCCTCCTCCCCTTTCCTGCCCCCTCTCCTCCTCCCCCTCCCCCCACCCCCTCCCTACCCCCTCCCTACCCCCATCTGCTCCCCCCCTCCCTCCTCCACCACTTTCCTGCCCCCTCTCCCCTCACCTCCCCCCACCCCCCTCCTCCCTCCCCCCCTCCCTATGCCCCATCTCCTCCCCCTTCCCCATCCTCCTCCAGGCACAACAGGGAAGACAGACAACACATCTCCTCCAAAGCTCAGAGGATTAGAAGTTAGGGGGAGATCTGCATAGAGATCTGCCATTTCTAACTCAGCTTAAGTTACTTGCAATCTAATTTTTAGGGCATGTTATCAAACAAACAATTCCAAACTTAGGAGGTGTTTTCCTGTATTAGTTTAAAAATGAAAAAAGATATATATTTACAATCATTTACTTCATCTTGTACTTGTTCAAGACAGGTAAACAGCAATTCCTACAAATTCATATAAAAGTTGTTGCTTCTTTTCCATAATATGGCAACTTTTATCTGGACTACTAAGCAACATTCAACAATTAAAAGGGATTGAATTGTTTAAGATAGTCTGTGAAGGGGAAGTAATATTGACATGAACTAGCCACACAGCATGTGTGAGTGTGTGTGTGTGTGTGTGTGTGTGTGTGTGTGTGTGTGTGTGTGTGTGTGTGTGTGTGTGTGTGTGTATGTGCGTGCGTGCATGCATGCATGTGTGTGTGAAAATCATGATATTTTGCAAAAAAGATCTTGTAGCATGTTTATGTATGTTGGAAAAACTTTGAAAATTGTTAACTATTTTAAACATTTAGGAATCATTTTCAGTAAGAGTGGCAGTTTTGCAAAATATAAGGAAAATGCTTAATCAAGCTACTAAAGTCATGTTTAGTCTGATAAGGACTGCATGGCAAAAAGAACTACTTATGCATGTGACACTTGATTTCTTCGATAAAATTTTACCCATTTTGTTGTATAGGTGTGAAATTTGGGGTTATGAAAATATAGTAATAATTAAAAAGTTCCTGTTAATTTTTTTAAAATATTATTTTCGTTTAAAGCGTATGATGCCAAATTTGTTAGTATATGGAGAAGGGGGCATACAGTCCTTGTCTATTTCTGTTCCAATGGTTTGTTTCTGGATGCAGGTGCTTGACTTTTATCCTGGAAAGCTATTGTCACATGTTTACCAGAGGATGAAAGATTTACATGAAAATCTCTGATTCAATCAGCATAGCTAAATAAGATACAGAACATTTTAGTGCAAAGCAGATTTTGACTTTGTGGGAGAGACAGTTTTGTTCAACTATCAATTAAAAACCTTCTTAATAGAAAAGTTTGTTAATGAATGGAGAGCTGAGCTGTGGGATAATAGTAGATGCAGTTAGTACAAAAAACTATAAAACCAATTTTAGTATGGAAAAATATATAACTTGTTTGCTAGATGTATATGTTTACACTCTTATGAAATTTAGTTGCAGTTGTCACAAGCTTTCTATTGAGATTGGATGTTTTCATAACATACCACAGGAAGAAAGAGTATGTTTAAAATGCAATATGTCTGTTTTAGGGGAGAAATTTATTTTTGATCATGGAATGTTTCCTACTTTAAACATTTACGACAAGATTTTATTCCTCAGCATTTTCTTCAACCCATGTCCAGTTCTGATTTTTGCAGTCTGTGGAAATGTAAATCTTGAAAAGTTCTCCTGTCTCCCTCAAAGCTCATAACATTTGAAGTTTTTTCTTGAAATTTCATTTTGTTGTCTTTCACAAGTGTAGATTGTGTCTTTTACAGAAATTGATATAGTTTAAAATGTCTGGAGTCTGTAATATTGTTTGCTTATCATGTTGCTTTTCAGTTCCTGTTAGTATTGATAATACTAGTATCAGTACTGTTGAATTTGTTTGTTATCTTCCATGCCCCAAAAGGGGTAAAAGGAATTAAATCTTGAATCGTGTGTGTGTGTGTGTGTGTGTGTGTGTGTGTGTGTGTGTGTGTGTTTGTGTGTGTGTGTGTGTGTGTGTGTGTGTGTGTGTGTGTGTGTGTGTGTGTGTGTGTGTGTGTGTCTTTCTCTATTTCTGGTCCATTGGTCTGGAATGAACCCACCCCCCCTCTCTCACTTCGCTAAAAGCCTACTTCTGACAGTTTTCAATCCAGTCTCAAGATATACTTATTTCAAAACTAAAAATTTCCCCTCCTGTTTCATTTATCTATTCCTGCATTGCCCCCATATAAAAAGTGTAAGTTGTTTAACCTGTGTTAATTTATGCTGCATGTATTTAGAACTTCTGACACATTATATAAATGGGCGATAAAACGTTTATTTTTTTAAGGCAATATTACCCCCCTTCAAAGGCTGTCATAACAGTTATGTTCCTTTTTATTATTTGAAGTTACTCAGAAGTCCAGAGGAAAATCTGTATGTAATGTAAATGAAGCAGCAATCTTTTTTTAATAAAATTGTAAACTGTGCTGTTTTACCTTTTTCAAATTAGGCATGGTGCTAAGAAATGTTTAAGATGAAACTTTTTGTTTCAATTTGTGAGCAGACATGGGAAAAGAACCTTTTAAAATGTGGAATTGTTAGTGTAGTAATATGCTGCAAAACTATGAAGGCAACAATTTAAGGTTAGAATTAGGAATGGCCGATCTCTACGGGATGGCCCTCTAACTTCTAATCCTCCGAGCTTTGGAAGAGATGTGTTGTCTATCTTTCCATGTTTGTGCTTAGGAGAGGGGGATAGGTGGGCGGACGGGGGAGGAGAGAGGGGGGGGAGGAGGAGGGGGAGAGGAGAGAGGGGGGAGGAGAGGAGGGGGGAAAGGGGGGGGAGGAGAGGGGAGGGGGGGGAGGGGAAAGGGGGAGGAGGGGGGAGGGGGGGAGGAGAGGGGGAGGGGTTGGATAGGAGGGGGTGAGGAGGGGGAGGGGGGAGAGTAGGGGGTGGGGAGAGAGGAGTGGGGGGAGGGGGGGAGAGGAGTGGGGGAAGGAGTAGGTAGGGGGGGGGGAGAGGGGGGGAAGGGGCGAGGAGAGGGTGGGGAAGGGCGAGGGGGAGAGTAGTGGGGGGAGGGAGAGGGGTGGGGAAGGGTTGGATAGGAGGGGGTGGGGAGAGGAGGGGGAGAGTAGGGGGTGGAGGGGGAGAGTAGGGGGTGGGGAGAGAGGAGTGGTGGGAGGGGGGTGGGGAGAGAGGAGTGGTGGGAGGGGGGAGGGGAGGGGGAGAGGAGTGGGGGAAGGAATAGGGAGGGGGGAGGGGGGAGAGGAGGGGGTGGGGGGGAAGGAGTAGGGAGGGGGGGAGGAGGGGGAGGTGGGAGGGGGAGGGGGGAGAGGGGGGGAGAGGGGGGGAGGGGGGGAGAGAAGAGGGTGGAGAGGGGTGGGGAGGGGTGGATAGTAGGGGGGGGGAGTGAGGGAGGGGATAGAGCGGAGGGGGAAGAGGGGGGGAGGGGGAGGGGAGAGAGAGGGAGGGGAGGGGGAGAGAGAGGGGAGGGGGGGTAGGTAGTGGGAAAGAGGTGGTTATTGATGATTTAAAGTATCAAAATAGCCCATTTCCAGAAGTTCTGCATAACTTTACTGTTTACCATAACTCCCAGGGAGCACAGATTCATTGTTTCCCACGCTATTAGTGTTCACTGTGATAGCAGGTATCTTTATAAAAAACTGACTTGCTGTCACTCTTCATGTCAGAATTTAACCCTTGGCGGCTGTGCTAATCTCCTGCGTTTATCTGAGAGCAAATTTTATTTCAATGTTCTGAAATAGCCGCTTCTAGTGGTCCCTGATTTATATAGTCAGTGATGTAAAACGACGGTAACAAAGATTTAAACCACATTCCATGGTCCCAGTCAGAGGGAGAGCTGTCCAGCCTAATTGCCCGATGCCAAGTCGCCGCTTCCGGTGGTAAAACAGCTGCCAGGCTGGACGCTTGCCCAACACACTTCAAGTAGATGGCCCCTTCAGGCATCCTTAGTTAATTTTACTTTCCCTCCACAGCCCATTGCCTGTGCCGCCCTTAGCAGGTTTGACAATCAGGGCGGGCTAGTTTCGTTTCACTTATCATCTTTCCAATTTGGCTAGCTCCTACTGTGGTTGAACAAGAAGGTATTATTCAATAAAAACAATACTTGTTACCATCGAAATTTCAGATATGAAAGGCGAATATATGTGACAAAGTAATTTTCACTGGCTAAAGGATACAGATCCGCCGCTGTAGTCTAGTGGTTAGGGCGTTGGACTCATAATCTAAAGGTTGCTGGTTCCATCCCAGCTTTCGGCTATGGCGTTGTGCCCTTGGAAAAGGCACTTTACGGCTATTTTCTCACCCCACCCAGGTGTAAAAGGTGTACCCACCTTGTGTTGGGGGTTAATCCTGCGATAGACTGGCGTCCTATCCAGGGGGGAGTCTATGACTCTCAGTCGCTTAACGCCACAGAAACCGGGATAAGCACCGGCCTGATGAGCCTTAGGCTCGGGACAGACGTTAACTAAAGGATACAGCATAAAAAGGCACAAAGCTCACAGCGAAGTGAAACTTTCAAACGCCATTTTCTCGAAACTGCATTGATAGCAAGGCCGTTTTGTGCATGTATACAGACCAATTGTGGGTTTTGTGGTAAAAGCACCAAAATTTGCACAAATGATGTTAAGGACATACTAAAAAAGTTTAGATATAGTGCCAAGCTGGATTTTTACCTTTGGGCCTGTAAACTGCAAAAATCCAAGATGGCCACTATCCGCTATGAAATATCTGTAAATTGTTATATCTTTGTAGACAGATTAGACAAGAACATGGATGAGGAGTCTTTTGGTATGTTTTTAAACATGAGAAATCTAATGGAAATGTTATTCATTTGATATAATGCATATAAAGCCACATATTGGCCAGTGTTATGTCCGTTTTTAAGATGGACAAGATCCGATTTGTGAATATCCATGAGCAGTCACTATATCTAGAATGTAGATGTGGACTATCATAAAAATTTCATAGTCATTGTCATTGTGGTCACAGTTCTCATTGCAATGACAAAATGATGTACATTTATGGCATCTTTGCATTGTCCCCTACACCCTTTCTTGCACTCACATTGCAGCAATTCAGAACATAGATGCCATCGCTTGTGGCAGCATGAGCAGTCACTATGTCCAGAATGTAGAATGCAGATGTGGGTTTTCATCATCCCTAGTCACAATCATTGTGGTCACAGTTCCCACTGCACTGATTGAGTGATGTACATTTAACAGCAGCCCTGATACACTTGCATAGCCCCCTACACCCTTTCTTGCACCCACATCGCAGCAATGCAGAACATGATGCCACGGCTTGTGGGAACATTGTCCAGAATGGCTGCCAGCCTTGTGTTGCACTCTTTCGCCAACCATACATCTCTGGAGATGGAAGAACTGGAGAACAGACCAGTGCCTGTCCCCACACATGTCCACTTTGGCATATTGCCCGTTTTGTGTGCTGTAGCAGGGCGGCTCCTGTTGGTGGTATGTTGTCGATGGATCTACCTTTGGTAGTGAAGATGTGTTTCCTGGCTGAGTTCACGGTAGTTTCTGTGCAAGTGTGGTCATGCAAATGTACAACATATTTCTCCAACACAGATATACAGTCATCATTGAACGCCAATGGATCCATGAACAAGGCAGAAAATACAGATGTGACCTCATCAAAAGACTTCCATGTGTCAAATGCAGTCTTTTCCCCCTTGCCAGCAAACGACAACACAGTGTCACAACCAGTAAAGGAATGGAACATGGGAAG
This sequence comes from Stramonita haemastoma, assembly GCA_030674155.1. NCBI lineage: Eukaryota > Metazoa > Mollusca > Gastropoda > Neogastropoda > Muricidae > Stramonita > Stramonita haemastoma. Next base: position 9,328,643 of record CM060339.1, on the reverse strand, counting down.
TGCACATGCTTTTTCACTACCAAGTTCTTTGGCGATGTCATGAGCAGGTGTATACCTGAGGTGTTTACCACTGCTAAAGGCAACCCAAATTTCAATGTCTTTAAGGCATGCAACAGCCGAAACTTCCAGAACGAGAACATCTGTGCCCACTGTATGCAGCTTAATTTTTCAATACCCTTCGTTTGCTGAATCGACTGCATGAAGGAGCATTCTGGTGTCTGCCTCTTCATGTGTGCATGGTGCAAGAGATGAAATGTCCTGGTGAATGTGAGAACACAGCACATTCTGACCACATGTTGCTGGTATACTCTCTTCACAGCTGTATGCATCGTAAGCTTTATGCAACAGTATTGCTAATGCACCAGCTGTAACTTGGGGTGTGCATGTTTTGTCTGTGTGACATGGGCTGCTGTCAGGAATGAATCAGCTGTTCCAGGTGTAGCAATATTTGCTTGGGCCAAAGCATGTGTCCATCCACTGCCATGGAGCAAATCTCCAAGAGTGGCAAAGGACGCCATTCCCATATGTAAGCCAGCTAGTAGAATGACGAACTTCTCTTCCCCATACTCACTTGGCCAGCACCATTGAATCTGTTTAGCAATTGCAAACAATGGTTGATCTACTGTTAACACAGGCACCTGTCCAGGATTCAGAAGGTGTACAGCTTGTTGTATGACATCCATCACGTGGCGAATCATTGCCACAAACTTTGAGTCATT
>CM060339.1:9315424-9322924 GCA_030674155.1 Stramonita haemastoma | reverse complement strand
CGAAGAAGAATTGCGAAGAAGAAGAAGAAGAAGAAGAAGAAGAGAGGAAGAAGAAGAAGAAGAAGAAGAAGAAAGAAGAAGATCAAATCAAATCAAATCAAATCAAATCAAATCAAATCAAATCAATTTTTATTTCCAGATGGTACATTAAGTAAGCAATAAATTTGCTTTTTTTCATCAAGCCATCTATCTAGCTAAACAAACAAACAAACAACAACAACAACAAAAAACCCAAACAAACATACAAAACCAAAAGATACAAAAATCAAAACAAAGAAAGAAACAAAGAAAAAAAATGAAATTTAAAAAAAAAAACCAAAATGAACAAAAAAACAACAACAACAAACAAAAACAAACCACTTAAACAAAAAACAGACAAGCTTAAAAATTTATTTAAAAAAAAAAACAAAAAAAAACAAGAAGAAGAAGAAGAAGAAGAAGAAGAAGAAGAAGAAGAAGAAGAAGAAGAAGAAGAAGAAGAAGAAGAATTGCGAAGAACTGCAAAGAAGAATTGCAAAGAACTGCGAAGAAGAATTGCGAAGAAGAAGAATTGTGAAGAACTGTGATGAAGAAGAAGAAGAAGAAGAAGAAGAAGAAGAAGAAGAAGAAGAAGAAGAAGAAAGAAAAAGAAAAAAAAAGAAGAAGAAGAAGAAGAAGAAGAAGAAGAAGAAGAAGAAGAAGAAGAAGAAGAATTGCGATGGAGGAGGAGGAGGAGAAGAAGAATTGCGAAGAATTGCGAAGAAGAAGAATTGCGAAGAAGAAGAATTGCGAAGAATTGCGAAGAAGAATAATTGCGAAGAATGCGAAGAAAAAGAAGAGGTAGAATTAAGAAGAAGGAGAAGAAGAAGTGAAAGAAGAAGAAGAAGAAGAAGAAGAAGAAGAAGAAGAAGAAGAAGAAGAAGAAGAAGAAGAAGAAGAGAAGAAGCACATCACTGATGTGTACAGGAAAATCCCTAACTCACTTGGGTAAAGGCTGGCTCCAGCGGCACGAGGTGTCGGTTCCATTGAAGTCTGTCCTTGGCTACCGCTCTTGTCTGGTGCGTCATTGCTGATGCGTCCTGGTGTCAAGGATGACGTCACATCCATCCCTGCTAACCTAAGCAAATGTGACGTCAGCACTGACATTTTTTTTTTGTTATCTATGACTTTAAGTATAAAAAATAAAATACTCACACGGTGTTTCTCAGTTAGGTTTGATTTGAGTTTAAGAATGAGGGGTGGTTTTTTTTTTTGTTTTTTTTTTTAGTAATTCAGTTATTGTGTAGAAAACGTGATAAACAGTTTCTGACTTCTCATTTGAGTGTGTGTGTGTGTGTGTGTGTGTGTGTGTGTGTGTGTGTGTGTGTGTGTGTGTGTGTGTGTGTGTGTGTGTGTGTGTGTGTGTGTGAGAGAGAGAGAGAGAGAGAGAGAGAGAGAGAGAGAGAGAGGGGGTGGGGAGAGAGAGAGAGAGAGAGAGAGAGAGAGAGAGAGAGAGAGAGAGAGAGGAGAGAGAGAGAGAGAGAGAAAAGAGAGAGAGAGAGAGAGGGGAAATGACAAGAAAAAAAATTAACAAAACACGTTATTCTTCACTCCCGGTCCGGTCACCGACTTATGACGCCACGAAATCCACACGAAATTAAACTTAATTACGCCACGAAATCCACACGAAATTAAACTTAATTACGCCACGAAATCCACACGAAATTAAACTTAATTACGCCACGAAATTCACACAAAATCAAATTTAATGACACCACGAAATCAAATTTATTACTGAATCCAAAACAAAGGAAAAGGTGTGTGGAATACCTTATTTCCAAAATGACACGGGTTTCTATCTATAGATAATTATCATTCACAAAACATGGAGACCTCTGATCTACTCATTTCTGAGTCATAACCGATTGGGTCTTGAGTAGACTTGAATTTGGGATGATCGTTAAATTTTAAAGTGAGAAAAATGTGGTGTGCTGTGGTGTGGTGTGGTGTGGTGTGGAGTGGTGTGGTGTGGCGGGGTAGGGTGGGGTGGGGTAGTGTGGTGTGTGGTGTGGTATGGCGTGGTGTGGTGTGGTGGGGTGTGGTGTGATGTGGTGTGGTGTGGTACGGTATGGAGTGGTGTGGTGTGGTGTGGTGTGGTGTGGGGTGGTGTGGTGTGGTGGGGTGTGGTGGGGTGGGGTGGGGTGGACTGTGGAATGGTATGGTATTGTATTATAATCATTATAATGTATTGTAAGCTGTCACGACAGAATTCACTGCGTGAAATTCATTCTATTCCTTCTTGAAGAGCACGTCGCCACAAAAACAGCGCCACCCATTTGTGTGCTTGCTCACCTTGGACTGCTTATTTTCATACAGCGACAACTCTTGCTGCCATAACGTGGGTTCTTTCTACACACACACACTATGCATATAGATATAGATATATATATATATATATATGCATATATATATATATATATATATATATAATTTTCTTAGATGGATGGCTTGATTAAAAAAAAAAAGCAATTGCACTGCTTATTCAATGTACCATCTGGAAATAAAAGTTTGACTTGACTTGACTTGACTTCACACACACACACACACACACACACACACACCACACACACACACACACACACACACACACACACACACACACACACACACAATGCACGTTGCACATACCGTCTCAGTTCCGTCGTTGTTTCATCTGAAAGACTAGCACCTCGGTCAATATTAATTCACTGTCTTACAACATGGCAGAAAACTCCAGCTGTTTGACAGTATCAAACACACAACCTCTCGCTTTGCAACAGCTAAACTAGAGAATCCCAGCCAGCTTTTTTTTGTTGTTGTTGTTGTTGGTCTTGTAACCCCCTCACAAAACGTATTTTTGTGTTTGGTGTTACTAAGGCTAAGTTCAGTAACTCCCTTGTAGAGTTGAGTGATCGCCCCTTAAAAAAAGAGTGCCTATCGGGATACATTTGTTTTTTAAACCTCACTTCCTGCCTGGGCCTAGTGAGGGAAGGGAGCGTGACAGAGACTCGCTCCTGAGTCTAGATGTTCCTGATTAAGGAACATCATCGTCGGGTTTCTACCCTGTCACACCTGCTTGCCCATCGTTAAATCTCCACCCTTTCCATTGTTGTTTTTATTAATGGCCCTGATCTGAGAATGATTACTGATCTTGATATTTTAGTTTAGAACTGAACAGAATATATCTTTTGTTTTTTAATTGTACTTGTAGTACAATTAGTCAATTGGTGTTTTGTGTAATGTGGTAGTGTTGTAGGTTGTGTTGTGGAATATATGTTATAAAACCCAATTTACTCGGTCTGGAGTCACATTGAATGAATGGTGTTATTCGTCACGTTCGGTGTGTTCAGTGTGGCTGCTGAGTGAGTTGAGGTTAGTTAATTTCACTTCACCTACTTTCCTACCTCTTCTCTATTTCTCCTTTCCCTCTATTTTTCTACTATCCTCTTTTCTATCCCCCCCTTTTATCACTCCCCGGCCCATAAGTAGCTGAGCCCTACTCTTCTTTAGGGTTACTGAAGAAAATAGGAATTATTCTAAAACTCTAAGATTTCCGGTACCGAATCAGACGGAACGGGAATTGGAGTGGCGACTTAGATAATTCCCGTGTAGGACCCGTTACATTTCTGGCGCCCAATGTGGGGCAAGGGAGTGAATTTCTATTAGTTTGTTTGAAGTTGGAACTCCACTGTGAGTGGATGTTTGCGATCTTTGTGGAACTTTGAATTCCACAAGGTGTGACGTCTTTTGTGTGTGTTTGAAAATTTTAATTTTCACTGGAAGTAAAAGTGTAGGCAAAATTAAATTTTGCAGTGAGCAAAAATTTTGCTCAGAAAAGGAATTTTTGTTGTTAGTTAAATTAATTTTTGGCTAACAGTATTGTAAAATTTTGGAAGGAAATTAAAATTTCAGAGAAAGTGAAATTTTGGTTAGCAAAATTGTAATTTTGCTGAGAGCAGAAATGTTGTCCTAGTAATTTTTTGTTGTTAGCTTAAATTAATTTTTTGCTAACAGTGTGATAAAGTTGTGTAGGAATTTTTTAAATTCCAAGAAAAAAGAGAATCAAAATTTTTAATGGAGTTTTGAATTTTAATTGTAAGTCCAGTTTCCTCATACATAGAGATCATGATCAGTCGAAGTGAGGGACCAGAGATGAAGCAACTGGGAGATGATGGGGTACAAGCGAGGGTGACTGCGGTTGAGGAGGAGAACCGGCAGTTACGGGAGACGCTCACTGCCCTGGAGGAAGGTCACCGCCTGTTGAGGGAGAGGGTCGACAAGCAGGATGCTGAGATGGCAGCCCTGCTACAGACCAGGATCCAGGTCCACGTGGTGCCATCTACGCCTTTGGCACCGCTTGGCATCTTTACGGGATCGAGGCCAACAGGTGGTGATGAAGTCGACTTCGCTAAGTGGGAGGAGCAAGTCGATGTGCTGATGAGAGGGAACGACTCCCCCTCTGATGTGTTGGTCAGCGTTCGGCGCAGTCTGCGTGGTGTGGCATGGGAGCTTGCCAAGTCCTGCTCTTCTGCCATGGACATTGTCGGCCGTCTAAGTGACGTGTTTGGCTGTGTGAAAACCCCAGTGGAACGTCTGGCCGAGTTCTTACTGATGCGGATGGACAAAAGTGACAATCCATCGGACTTCCTGGTGCACGCCTGGTTAAAGTTTATTCGTTTGAATAGATGTGAGGTGTATTCTCATGAGGACTGTGCCAGGAACGTTTATTTTGTGTTCATGAATAGTGTCATGTCATGTGAGCCCATGATGGCTCGGGAACTTAAGAATGAGTTCGGCAGACCAGGTTCTGCATCGCCTGATTTGACTTCGCTGTTGAAGTCAGTCAGGCAGTTAGAGGAATCATCCTCAGGGCTTATGTCAGCTGTGACGGGCCGGACACATCAGGAACATGCAAAAGTGGCCATCAACTATAAAGGGTTGGCAGGCATGGTAGCAGAGAGACTCAGAGGCCACTCAAAGAAGCCGAAAAGTTCCTGCTACCGATGCAAAGGTGTTGGTCACATTGTTCGTGATTGCCCGGTCAAGTCACAGTCGGCAAGGCGGAAAAAGAAGATGAAGGCTACTAAAGCCAAAGTCAGTGAGAACGGGGTTTCAGCAAAACCCGAGGAATCCTCCTACAGGAACAAACCCGGCTGCTACATACCGCCACATCGGCGAGGTTGTGGTAGTGGTCAGGGTGGTGTTCTGGAAGTATGCGACCAGAAAGTGGTTGTGGATGGTAGCTCTCGAGGCAACCATCGGGATAATGTCAGTTTTCCTCACCTTTCCAGAAGGAAATGGTGCAGAGGAAAAGACAGTCCAGGTTATTTTCCTGATAAGCAGGAAAGAGGCGGTTGTGGTCAAGGCATTGGTGCTTCCAAGCCTCTTACCAACAACCGGGGGATGCCCTGAAAGGTGGCTCCCGTAAAAGGCGTAAGAGTTTGCCAGTTGGTCAGAGGAGTTCGTTGTCTGGTGTGGGTAGGCCTGGCTGGGAAAAGTCCATCCCAGAGAAGTCGGAATGGAAGCCAGTGCCTGCACCAAGGAGATCCATTTTGCATGGAGATCCTGACAGTGTCAAAACTTCGGATCTGACTGACAGATGTGATTTTGTTCCTGTGCAACCTAAACAGTTGCAGGAACAGAAGGAGGGCGAAAGTCAGCAACCAAGGGTGGTCTTGAGATTGCTGTAATTCTTGTGTATGGTTTTGTTTTACTGCATATTTGCAGAGGGTGACTTTATGAGTCTACAAGTTTACATTTTTGAAGGTTTCTGTTTTGCTGCTAATTTGCAGGTGTGACTTTTTGAGTCCACAGGTTTATGTTTTTATGAATGTTTGTCTTGCTGCATATTTGTAGGGTGTGATTTTGTGAGCCCTTACATTTTACTTTGGGTTTATGTTTGCTACATTTTTAAGAATGTGAAATGTCTTTGTGTGTTGGGTTTTGTTTGTAGTACCCAAATTAGATTGGGTGGATATGCAGAATCAAAATCAACCAGAGGCTTTAAGAGGTTTTTTACCCTGAGAGGGTAGAGTTTTTGTTTTGTTTGAAATGTTGGCACTTTTTTGAAAAAAAGATAGCAACATTTTCCTGCGAAGGGTGTGTGTAACCCCCCTCACAAAACGTATTTTGTGTTTGGTGTTACTAAGGCTAAGTTCAGTAACTCCCTTGTAGAGTTGAGTGATCGCCCCTTAAAAAAAGAGTGCCTATCGGGATACATTTGTTTTTTAAACCTCACTTCCTGCCTGGGCCTAGTGAGGGAAGGGAGCGTGACAGAGACTCGCTCCTGAGTCTAGATGTTCCTGATTAAGGAACATCATCGTCGGGTTTCTACCCTGTCACACCTGCTTGCCCATCGTTAAATCTCCACCCTTTCCATTGTTGTTTTTATTAATGGCCCTGATCTGAGAATGATTACTGATCTTGATATTTTAGTTTAGAACTGAACAGAATATATCTTTTGTTTTTTAATTGTACTTGTAGTACAATTAGTCAATTGGTGTTTTGTGTAATGTGGTAGTGTTGTAGGTTGTGTTGTGGAATATATGTTATAAACCCAATTTACTCGGTCTGGAGTCACATTGAATGAATGGTGTTATTCGTCACGTTCGGTGTGTTCAGTGTGGCTGCTGAGTGAGTTGAGGTTAGTTAATTTCACTTCACCTACTTTCCTACCTCTTCTCTATTTCTCCTTTCCCTCTATTTTTCTACTATCCTCTTTTCTATCCCCCCCTTTATCACTCCCCGGCCCATAAGTAGCTGAGCCCTACTCTTCTTTAGGGTTACTGAAGAAAATAGGAATTATTCTAAAACTCTAAGATTTCCGGTACCGAATCAGACGGAACGGGAATTGGAGTGGCGACTTAGATAATTCCCGTGTAGGAACCCGTTACAGTCTTATTGTTTTTGTTTTGTTTGTTGTTGTTGTCGTTAGTGGTGGTGGTGTATGTTCAAAGCGCTTAGCATCTAATACTAGTCGCTGTAGTCTTAGACCTTCAATACGTGTTCAGATTCAGATGATTTGAAACGAAAAATATAACCAACCACCTCCACCCCCTTAACAAATAAAGGAACCACAACAAATCTCAAATGATAAACATATTTATTGTACTGGCACTAAAACCATCCCTGGCAGGAGGAAAAAGAGAGAGAGAGAGAGAGAGAGAGAGAGAGAGAGAGAGAGAGAGAGAGAGAGAGAGAGAGAGAGAGAGAACAGAGAGAGACAGAGAGACAGAGAGAGAGACAGACAGACAGACAGACAGACAGACAGACAGACAAACAAACAGACAGACAGACAGACAGGCAAACAGACAAACAGACAAACAGAGAGACTGCACAACGCATTTCCTTACCTTAATTAAAAGTCGATCAACACAACAACAAAAATTTATGTCTTCTGCCACAGCACTAGTAACAGTAGAGTGGTCTCCCTTCCAACTAACGCAGTAGGGTTATACAACAACAGGAACAGAAAACGCTAGGCCTGTGTCCAGTCCTGTTCGT
>CM060339.1:9300424-9310424 GCA_030674155.1 Stramonita haemastoma | reverse complement strand
TACTGTCGCGATATTTTAAAAAGTCACCCTAATCTATGAATCGGTGGTAAAGAGGTAGCCATACTATTTGATTTTTTTTTTTAATTAACCAAATTGTGCACGAACCGTTTCCCCGTTCACTAGACTTTGAGAGGTGGTCTGGGTGCTAGCCTTTTGGATGAGACGATGAATTGATGTCCTGTGTGCGACACACGTTCAACGTACTTAAAAGAACCCACAGCAACAAGAGAGTTGTCCCTGGCAAAACCACTGTGTTAGGGAAACAACTACACACGCAGACAGGGAATTTGCGTTTATAAAAAAATGGGTGGTGGCGTTGGTTCTTTTCTGTCAGTTGTCTTCCTTGGTTTCGGTAACTTTTCATCAATGGATTTTTTTTCGGAAATATGTTCTAAAGGTGTTTTTCTTTAGAGTACCAAATTGCAGAAAATTAATTTCTTCTGCAGACATTGACATATTACACATGTATACGTTTTTAGCTTGTAATTGTACAGTTTTTAAGTATTTGAATACTGCTGCATGGTTACAGATAAGAACTATAAAAAGAGATAATAAATAAAATGAAATTAAGTGAAATAAGAAAGTATTAAGAGTGTTGAATAAGAATTATGCTGATGGGCACAAACATTGTGAGTATGATTAAGAGATGGAAATGTAGCTAGACAAGTTTTTAAGCTGCGATCAATGTGAAGAATCTTGATTCAAACAGCTTTCAAAATAAATTATTTGTACTATTTTTGGAAGAAAAGTAGTATTTTACAGTTTTAAAAAAAGAAACAAATGAAAACTACCAAAAATGTCCATCTGTAGATTTGTAACATTGACAGCCATGTTTAGAAATAATGATAATAATAGAGAGTATGTATTCATTTTCAAAGTTAAAGTTAAAGTCTGTCCCGAGCCTAAGGCTCATCAGGCCGGTGCTTATCCCGGTTTCTGTGGCGTTAAGCGACTGAGAGTCATAGACTCCCCCCTGGATAGGACGCCAGTCTATCGCAGGGTTAACAGGGTTTTCAAAGAGCGAGAAAAAAAGGCCCTAGGTATGAAACCTTGTGGAACACCATGCTTGAAAAGCTTAACAGAGAAGAAAGGGCCACAAGAAGTGACTCTAGGTTTAACTGGACGAATATAAGAAGAATCAAGCAAGATATGAACCTGATACGCGTAAGGCAAGGAAATACTTTGTATGGTCCATAAGATGAAATAAGCTGGAGCATAAAAGCTGGAGACAAGTCCAGCATGGCAAAGCTAGAAAATTCTCGAATGTCAGCACTGAAAAGTATTATTTATGATTTTTTTCGTTTCCTCCGCAAGGTTCACAAATGGTAAAAATTTTGCGTATGCCTCCGCTTTTGCTCACGTTTAAAGAAGCTGCATTCTGACTTCAGGATATCTATGATCGTAAACAGCGCTGTTTGACCTTTCATTTCAACACATTAACGCATTCTTATAGACAGTTTTCATTATTTCATACACTAGTCACTTTGTCTTTTTTTCTTTTTTCATTTAGTTTTATAACTATGATTCTGTTTGCTATCAGGATTCGTGATTATTTGTTTTCTTTGTAGTCCTGCTTTATTTCTTTTGATAAAAGTTTATGCTCCTTTTTCTTTCTTTCTTTGTTGGTCTTCATTTTGAATAGTTTTTTTAATTTTCTGTAATAAGTGTGTGTGTGTGTGTGTGTGTGTGTGTGTGTGTGTGTGTGTGTGTTGTGTGTGTGTGTGTGTGGGGGGGTTGTTAAAAATACACATTAAAAAAAATTCTACTTCATTCTGTTTGACTAAATTTTATACTTATTCATTTTACCATACAATATTTTTGGTCAATTGACTCTTGATACTGCTAATTTCTTCTCTTTTTTAAAAATAGTTTTTCATTTAGCTTGTTCTTATTCATTTTATATTATTTCATTGAATCTTGTTTTATCTTGTATTACTTTACTGTATCTTGTTGTATCTTGTCTCATTCTGCTCTATTTTTTTCTCCTCTTCTTCTCTTCCTCTTTTCCTCTCTATTCTCCTCTCTTCTTTCTCTCCTCTCTCCTCTTCTTCTTCTTTTTCTCCTCTCTTCTCCTCTACTTCTCCTCTCTCTCTCTTCTCTCCTCTCTCTTTTTTTTTTTTTCTCTTCTCTTTTCTTCCATTCTCTTCTCTTCTTTTTTTTTTCCTCATACATGCAGCATCAGAGAAGTACGACATTTTGGTTGTGGGAAAATCCGGAAATGGAAAGAGCGCCCTCTGCAACACGTTGCTCGGTCAAGAGAAGTTCACTCTGGGTCGTTCTATGACCACCACCACCACCACCGCCCAGCATGCAACTCGTTCCTTCAACAATATGTCTATCCGGGTAAAGAGACCTATCTGTGTGTTAGTGTGTAGTGTGTGTGTTAGTGGGGTGTGTGTTGTGTTTGTGTGTGTGTGTGTGTGTGTGTGTGTGTGTGTGTGTGTGTGTGTTAGTGTGTGTGTGTGATAGTGTGTTAGTGTGTGTGTTAGTGTGTGTGTGTGTTGTGTTGTGTGTGTGGGTGGGTGTTGTGTGTGTGTGGGGGGGATGGGTGGGTGGTGGGAGGTGAGTGGTGTGGGTGTGTTAGTGGGTGTATGTGTGTGTGTGTATGTGTGTGTGTGTGTGTGTGTGTGTGTGTGTGTGTGTGTGTGTGTGTGTGTGTGTGTTGTGTTGTTGTCTTCTTCTTCTTCTTCTTCTTCTTCTTCTGCTGCTCTGCTGCTCTGCTGCTGCGTGCTGCTGCTGCTGCTCTCCTCCTCCCTCCTCCCCCTCCTCCTCCTCCTCCTCTCCTCCTCCTCCTCCTCCTCGGCTTCTTCTACTTATTATTTATGGTTGTGGCTGTTTGGTTGGTTGGTCAATTGGTTGGCTGGCTGGTTGGTTGATTGGTTGGTTGGTTGGTTGATTGTGGTTGGTTGGTTGGTTGGTTGGGTTGGTGTTGGTTGGTTGGTTGGTTGGTTGGTTGGGTGCCATAACCTCTGGTGCGTCTAATCCTTAATCACTTGTATGTGTCCCACCCCATCCCCTCCCAACCCCAACCTCAACCCCAACCCCACCCCCTCTCCCCACCTCCACTCCCCACTCCCCACCTCCACACCCTACCACCTCCACCCCCAACCACCACCACCCCCAACCCCCCCACCTCCCCACCACCTCCTCCCCCCCACCCCCCCACCCACCCCCCCCCAACCTTCACCCCCCCACCCCACCCCCACCCCCCAAAAAAAACCCAAAAAACCCTCAGATCATCGACACACCAGACATCACCAACTGTGGCCTAGACACCAGCCAAGCGCGAGAAGCCGAAGTCTCCTCATGGAAAACTCTCCTGGTGTCACCCCGCCCGCCTCTGGTGCTGTTGGCCGTACGCTGCGATGTGAGATACACTGCCGAAGAGCTGGCCGTATTCCGTGAGATTCAGAGATGCTGGGGCCAACAAAGCCTAGGGTTGGTGGTGGTAGCCTTTACCTTCGGAGACCGGCAGGATTACGATATCGGGGAAGATGTGAAGGACCCGCCTCCAGAATTGGGCCACGTTCTCAAACTGGCTGGGAAGAGATATTTGGTGTTCCACAATAAGGTGGGGTTTTGTGTTTTTGTGTTTGTGTTTTGTTGTTGTTTGTTGTTTGTTTGTTTGTTTTTGTTTGTTTATTGTTATGTTGGATTGATTGGAGGGGTGGAAGGGGTTGGGTTTTTTTTAGAGAGGAGAGAGAGGGGGGAGAAGAGAGGGGGAGGAGAGATGGAAGGGGGTGGGAGGGGGAGGGAGGGGGAAGGAGAGATGGAGGGGGGAGTGGGAGGGGGAGGGAGAGAGGGGGAGAAAGAGAGAAGGAGAGAGAGGGGTGGGGTGGGGTGGAATTGAACTGAATACATTTTATTTAAAGAGGAATAAGCAAACGTGCTTTTTTACAAGAGAGAGAGAGGGGGAGAGAGAGGAGAGAGAGAGAGAGAGAGAGAGAGAGAGAGAGAGAGAGAGAGAGAGAGAGGAGAGGGGGGGGGGGGGGGGGAGAGGGGGGGGGGGGGGGGGGGGGGGGGGGAGAGAGAGGAGAGTGTAGTATGTGTGTGTGTGTGTAGTTTGTGTGTGTGTGTGTGTGCGTGTGTATGTGTGTGCGTGTGCGCGCACGTATGTGTGTGTTTGGGTGTGTGTATGCATGTGTGTCTGTGATGTGTGTATGTGTGTGTGTGCGCGTGAGTATGTGTAGGTGTGTTTATGTGTGTACATGCATATGTGTATAATATGTGTATCTTTAATCGTACGTCTGTTCACTTAAATGTTATATTGGACTAAGTGTGTGTATGCATTTGTGTGTGTGGGCGTGCGCGCGTGCGTGTGTGTGCGCGTGTGTGTGTTGACAGGATACTGCTGACAGACCACTCCAGGCCAGCAAGTGCTTCTCCATGCTGGAGAAACTTCAGGAACCTCCTAAAAGCGTCTGTCCCTTCACCTGTCCCATTCTGTAGTGCCATTGTGGCTGCCAAAACCGTCTTGTGCCGTTTTTTTGGTCTACGCACCAATGCCATTATTTATTATGCTATAAGGCCAGAATTTTAATTTTTTTTAAAGTTTTGTTTTCTGTTCTTGCCAAGGTTATTCGGTGGTCTAGAGGTAACGCTCCTGCCTAGAAAGCGAAAAGTCCGGGTTCAAAGTGTGCGGTGGTTCGAATCCCGTTTGGGCCTCAAAACTGTTCCCCCATCCATTAGACCATGAGTGGTGGTCTAGGTGCTAGTCTTTCAGATGAGACGATAAACCGCACGTAAAAGAACCCACGGCAACAAGAAGGCTGTCCCTGGAAGAATTTTGTAGAAAAAAGCCACTCTGATAAGGAAACAGATACAGTTGCAGACAGGAAAAAGAGAAGAAAAAAAGGGTAGGCGCTGCACTTGTGGCGACGCGCTCTCCTCGGGAAAGCAGTCCGAATTTCACGCAGAGAAATCTGCTGACATAAAGTAGTGTACAATACAAAGAGTTCGGATATTCACCGATGGTGAGATTTTTGTTTTTGCGTATGATACCGTCTCCCCTCCTCCCTCCCTCCTCCTTCTCCTATCATTAAGGTAGCCGCATTCTGACTTCAGGGAATTTTTAAAACTTTGATTTTCGTTCCTTGGCTAGAGTTTCAAGGTTCACTGTTGGTGAGGTTTACTGTTTGCCCAGCATTAAAGCACCTGCATTCCGACTTCGGGGACAGGAAGTCTAGTCAAGTCTAGATATATTTTAATCATCCCCTGAAGGGCAATTATAGATGACTCCTAACGACATGATAACAATGCCACTATCTTGATAATGCATAAACAATGAAATACTAATCTGCCCTAACATGTCATGACAGGACTACTACCCCTACCCCCCCACCCCCCACCCTCACCATCTTGATAATACATGATTATTATTATTAAATACCAGTCTGCCATGACTTGTCATAATAACAGGATTATTACCCCCAACCATCTTGATGATGTATGATCATTATAAAATAAATACCAATCTGCCATAACATGTTATAACAGGATTATTACCCCCAACCATCTTGATGATGTATGATCATTATAAAATAAATACCAATCTACCATAACACGACATTAAAGGACTATTGTCCCCATCACCTTGATGATGCATGATTATTATGAAATAACAATCTGCCATAGCGGTGTCATTATAACAGTTATCCCCCACCACCTTGATAATGCATGATTATTATGAAATACATACCAGTCTGCCATTGCACGTCATAACATAGGACTATTATCTCCCACACCTTGATAATGCATGATCATTATAAAATAAATACCGATCTGCCATAACACGTCATAACATAGGACTATTATCTCCCATCACCTTGATAATGTATGATTATTATGAAAAAATGCCAATCTGCCATAACACGTCATAACAGGACTATCATAAGTTTATTATTCTCTTCTCTCTGAGTTCCCTTACCAGGTGGGGTGCCTAGCTAGTACCTTGTCTTCTCCTATGTTTGTTAATCTGCAGAACGTCTGCCCGCAGGCCTCAGCCGACACGTTCCAAACGTCATTGTACAGGTTGCATGTCAAGTCAAGTCAAGTCAAGTCATCAAGTCAATCAAGTCAAACTTTTATTTCTAGATGTTACATTGAGTAAGCAGTGCAGTTGTTGCTTTTTTTTCACCAAACCATCCATCTAAGAAAAAAACTCATATATATAATACGCATATTTGAAAATGGAAAAAAAAAACTTAAGAAGGTATGTTGTACAAATGAAAGAGATTAAAAAAAAAAAAAGAAATTGAAAAATACCCACACCAAAAGAAGAAACTACACACACACACACACACACACACACACACACACACACACACACACACACACACACACACACACACACACACATATATATATATATATATATAATAATATAAATAATATAATATATATAATATATATAATATAAAATCACACAAAGGAAAAGATTGTATAATATATATATATATAATATATATAATAATATATATATATAATATATATATATATATAATATATATTCGGGGGGGGGGGGTATTTGTTGTTGTTTTTATTTTGATCATATGAATATAATTTTAATTATGCCAGTCTTAATAGACTGGTGCTCATTGGTGTTTTTTTGTGAAATAAAGCTATAATGATCTACAGCATACTTTGTGGTTTGAGTTATATGGAATGAAACGTTGATTTTTGTTACGTTTTGTTTTTTTGTTATGTGTGGTGTGGCGGTGGTGGTGCTGTGGTGTGGTGTGGTGGTTGTGGTGGTGGTGGTGTGGTTCTTCTTCTTCTTCTTCTTTGCATTCTTCTTATTGCATTCTTCTTGCATTCTTCTTCTTCTTCTTTGCATTCCTTCTTCTTCTTCTTTCTTCTTCTTCTTCTTCTTCTTTGCATTCTCCTTTGCATTCTGCTTTGCATTCTTCTTCTTCTTTGCATTCTTCTTTGCATTCTTCTTTGCATTCTTCTTTGCAATTTTTCTTCTCCTTCATATGCAACCGTTTTGCCCACCATGAAACTAACCGCATTGCGACTTCGGAGAGAAAAGAATGGAATTAAATATCCCTTTAAGTCACTGCAGACTTCTCTGCATGAAACTCGGGATGCTCTCCCTAGGGAGAGCACGTCGCGCCACAAGAGCAGCGCCACCCATTTGGGGGGATTCATTTTCTTGTTTGAAAGTGTACCTGTTTCCCTACCAGAATAGTCTTTGTCTGCAAAACATTTCTTTTGGAAGTCTCTTTGTTGCCATGGGTTCTTTTACGTGCACTGAATGCCTGCTGCATACGGAACATCGGTTTATTGTCACATCCGAAACCTAGCACCCACATAACCACTCGCGGTCTAGAGAAGAGGGAGAGAGGAGGGAGGGAGGGGGGGGAGAGATTTGACACAAATGGGGATGGCACCCACACACACTCTTGCTTTCTTGTCATGTGGGCTACCTCTAGACCACCTATCCATCAAATGAGCAATAGGTGGGGTGGGGTGGGGTGGGGTGGGGTGGGGTGGGGAAGGAGGCTGTGACAGCAGGTGTGGGGAGAGTGAGGCTAAATTGGGGGGGGGGGGAGGAAGACTATTTAAAATTAATGATGCCATGCAAATTGTCAAACAGTTTCTGAAACAATTTCAGCCAGTCATATACAATCCTAGATAAAAGACAAATAGACAGACAGACAGACCGACAGACCGACAGACTGACCGACAAGCAGGCGGACAGACAGACGGGCAGACAGACAAACAGCCAAACACACAGCCAGAAAACCAGCCAGACAACAGACAGACAGACAACAGCCAGACAGACAGCCAGACAGACAGACAACGATAAAGAGGCAAGGAGACAGAGACAAAATTGACAGAAACAAGAGTACTAAGACGGTTTTCTTTGTTTTCTTCCCATTGTTTTTTTGTTTTTTTTGGTTGTTCTTTGATAAAACCTGAGTTTCACCAAGGTTAAAATTCTAGCGCACGTGACCGTCCCCCCCCCCCCCCCCCAACCTCCAACATTCAGGTAGCTGCATTACACTTCAGGGTTTGCTGTCTAAACTCGACACCACCAGTATGCATGCGTTTACCTTTTCAGGTAAGTTTTGTCATCTGTTCTAACTGGCACAAAATGGACTACTCTTCTGCAAGGCAGAATGGGTTTTCAACGTGTATAAGATGTTCTGCATGCGTTCACACACGAAACTTTGGTTTATAGTCTCCTCAGAAGGACTTTAGAGGGGAGTAGAGTCAGCACGGGACGGGATAGCACATGGTCAGAACGTTGCGCTCGCAATTTGACGACCTAGGTTCGATTCCCGTTCGAGGGATTTTTCCCCTCGGAGTCAACATCAGTGCTGACCTCCACTCTCCCCAAAAGCCCTTCGATGAGACTATAAACCGAGGCCCCGTGTGCGAAGCACGCAGAGCATCTTGCAGACACGTTAAATCCTGTTCCACTTTTCGTAAGAGTAGGCCATTGTGTGCCTGTGGGAACAGATGACAAGATTGACAAAACTGCATACACACGGGGACTGGGTGTAAAAAAAAGCCCACGAGTGCTTATTCCGTTATCCTCGATATAAAAGAAATAAAATAAAATAAAATAAAAATAAAGCACTGATGTGAACTCCAAGGTGAAAATCCCTTTAAACGGGGATGGTGGCTCGAACTCCAGCTGAATCCCAGGCTGTCAAATCGTAAATGCGCGCTTTAACTGCTAATTTATAGCCCTAGAGCTCACATCACTAATGGAGAAGTGAAAACCAGAATAAAGAATGCCATCGGTCCATATAAAGAGCTCCTAACTACAGTGGAAAAAAAAAACGCAAGCTAAAGTGGTACGGGCACGTCACACGATCATCTGGACTGGCCAAGACAGTCCTACAGGGAACAGTAAAGGGGAGGGAGACGAAGAGGCAGACAGAGGAAACGATGGGAAGACAACATCAGAGAGTGGACAGGCCTTGGGTGGAACGACCCTACTACAGAGGGCGGAGGACCTGGGGAGTGGAGGAAGCTGGTTGCCAAATCTTCAGTTGTGCCCCCACGGTCCACGGGACTACGGGGACAGATGAGGTATACCCCCCCCCCCCCCCCACCACCACCCACCACCACCCGTCACCAGAAAATATATAAAGAGGAGGAAAGACGGTTATGGGGATTGGAAGGGTGGGGGTGGCGGGACGGAACGAGAGGGGAGAGAGAAGGTAAGTGACTAGACCTGCTGGTTTGTGTGTGTGTGTGTGTGTGTGTGGTGTGTGTGTGTGTGTGTGTGTGTGTGTGTGTGTGTTGTGTGTGTGTGTGTGGTGTACGTGTGTGTACAGTGTGTACGTGTGTGTACGTGTGTGTGTATGCATGTGTATGGTTTTGTTTGTTTTTTTTATTTATTTTATTCTTTTATATCGAGATAATGGGATAAGCACTCTTGTGCTTTTTTACATCCAGTCCCCGTGGGTATGCAGTTTTGTAAATGTCATCTGTTCCCACCGGCACACGATGGCCTACTCTTACGAAAAGCGTAACAGGATTTAACGTGTGCGCAAGATGTTCTGCGTGCGTTCACACACGGGGCCTCGGTTTACAGCCTCATCCTCAAGGACTTTTTGGGAGAATGGAGTCAGCACTGATGTTAACTTCAGGGGAAAAATCCCCTCGATGTGTGCGTATGTGTGCATGCGTGTGTGCGTGTGCATATGTGTGTGTGTGTGTGTTTGTGTGTCTCTGTGTGTGTGGCGTGTGTCTGTGTCTGGGGAGCGAGATGAATAACTGCATTAGTACCTGTTTGTTTTTCATTTGAAGTCTCTTCACTTTTGAGGTGCCGCCGCTGTAGTCTAGTGGTTAGGGCGTTGGACTCGTAATCTAAAGGTTGCGGGTTCGATCCCAGCTTTCGGCTATGGTGTTGTGCCCTTGGAAAAGGCACTTTACGGCTATTTTCTCACCCCACCCAGGTGTAAAAGGGGTACCAACCTTGTGTTGGGGGTTAACCCTGCGATAGACTGGCGTCCTATCCAGGGGGGAGTCTATGACTCTC
>CM060339.1:9277924-9290424 GCA_030674155.1 Stramonita haemastoma | reverse complement strand
CCCGGCTTTCCTGATTGATTGGGGAGGACGGGATGGTGTGGCTGGTTAGAGCGTTGCGCATTGTGTGCGTGATCTGCTGACTCAGGTTCGAATCCCGCTTAAGGGGATATTTCCCCCTGGTTTTTTAACATCAGTGCCGACTCCACCCCCCCCCCCAAAAGTCCTTTGGATAAGCCGAGGTCACGTGTGCGAACTAGTGCAGAACATTTTGCGCGCATGTTAAATTCTGTTAGAGTTGTCAGAATATTTTATATTATATTATATTTATTCTTTTATATCGAGGATAACAGAATAAGCAATCATGTGCTTTTTTTCATCCGGTCCCCGTGTGTATGCAGTTTTTGTAAATATTGTCATCTGTTCCCACCGGCACACGATGGCCTACTCTTACGAAAAGCGGAACAGGATTTAACGTGTGCACAAGATGTTCTGAGTGCGTTCACACACGGGGCCTCGGTTTAAAGTCTCATCCGAAGGACTTTGGGGGAGAGTGGAGTCAGTGGAGCGCAAAGTTCTAACCACTAGGCCACTACTCAGAGGAGTAGGCCAGTGTGTGCCAGTGGGAACGGATGACGAAATTGACAAAACTACATGCACACAGGGACTAGGAGTAAATATATATATATATTATATATATATTATATAAAAAGCACGCATGTGCTCATTCCAGTATCCTCGAAATAGAGGAATGAATAATAATAACAATAACAACAACAACAACAATAATGATGATGATGATGATGATTTATTATGATGATGATGATGATGAATGATGATAATAATAATAATAATAATAATAATAATAATAATAATAATAATAATAATAATAATATATATATATACTACTACTACTACTACTACTACTACTACTACTACCTCTACTACTTATAATAATAATAATAATATAATAATAATAATAATAATAATAATAATAATAATAATAATAATAATAATAATAATAATAATAATAATAATAATATATAAAAAAGTCTGATTAAAAAAAAAAAATTCTGTGTAGGAGGAGTACCAAGCGTACCAGACAATCAAGAAAATGTTCACGGATGAGATGGACAAACACATGATCCTGGTCTTCAATGGCATCGACTGCTATGACGATGTGGACACGTTGGGTAAGTTGAACACTTTTTTTTATCCTGAATGGGTGGATAGGATGGGATGGGATGGGATGGGATGGATGGATGGGATGGGATGGGATGGGATGGGAGGGAGGGAGGGAGGGAGGGAGGGAGGGAAGGGAGGGAGGGAGGGAGGATGGATGGATGGGTTGGCTTGGTTGGTTGGGTGGTTGGTTTGTTGTCCTCGTCGTCGCAATAATTCCCATCGTTATCATCACCACCAATGTTGTTATAGGTGTTGTTATTATCATCATTATCATCATATCATCATCATAATCATGGTCATCATCATCATCATCATCATCATCATCATCATCATCATCACCATCATCATCATCATCGCCATCATCATCATCATCATCATCATCATCATCATCATCATCATCGTCATCGTCATCGTCATCATCACCATCATCATCACCATTATCATCGTCGCCATCATCGTAGTCGTCGTCATCGTCTTCGTCATCATCATCATCGTCGTCGTCGTCATCATCATCATCATCATCAGCAGCAGCAGCAGCAGCAGCAGCAGTAGCAGCAGCAGCAGCAGCAGCAGCAGCAGCAGTCCGAATTTCACGCAGAAAAATCTGCTGTGACATAAAGTAGTACAAAAAAAAGTAGTTTTGTTTGCTGTCTTCTTCGTCGTCGAATGCTCAGTCAGCAACAATTATCTGTCATATGCGCAAAAATGCATGCATTGTTTTCGTTTAAGCATCTGACAAGTCAGGCCCATCACATCTGACTTAGGTGTGGGAGAGAGTTTTAGTTTTTAAGTCATGCTGGATAGAAGGCCAGAGAATGGATCAAGAAGGGAGGAACTAGACAAGAGGGGGTGACAGGAAGAAAAAGAAACCAGGCAAAAACAAAGTAAAGAGACAGACAGATACAAAAAGGGGAATTCCTAGCACATAATTTCCAAAGAGTGGGGTACTTTTTTTATACTGACAGGCCCCCAGCATCCCCACAGTCCAACCAATCAATCCCGACATATTTGTTTATAGCCCACCGACCACACAGGCCATATCATAGCTGTCACCTCGTCAAAATTAAAACTCAAATCAAAACTATACAATGATAATATATAGATTAAAACAGGGGTATGTATAATATCCTTGTACAGTTTTCATTTAAATCCCCACAGAGGATTCCGTTTGTTTGGTGCTTTTCACAGAGGAACAGAGGGCAATTCTTCATGACGAGATCATGAACTACGGGGCTGAAATGCTGAACATGATCGAACAGGCCGGGCACCGCGTCTTCGGAATGAACAACAAGGTGCCGGAGAGAGAGAAGGAGAGACAGACCCAAGACCTCATTCAGATGATGAAGGTCAGTCTCCAGCCTTGTGTGTGTGTCAAGGTCGTGTGACCTGGCAGCAAGGTTGGCGTGTCAAGGTCGTGTGACCTGGCAGCAAGGCTTGCATGTGAAAGGTCATGACCTGGCAGCAAGGCTTGCGTGTCAAGGTCGTGACCTGACAGCAAGGATTGAGTGTGAAGGTCGTGACCTGGCAGTACGGCTTGCATGTGAAAGGTCGTGACCTGACAGCAAGGCTTGTGTGTCAAGGTTGTAATCTGGCAGCAAGATATATGTGTCAAGGTCATGACCTGACAGCAAGGCTTGCATGTGAAAGGTCGTGACCTGACAGCATGGCTTGCGTGTCAAGGTCGTGACCTGACAGCAAGGATTGAGTGTGAATGTTGTAACCTTGTACCAAGGCTTGTGTGTCAAAGTTGTGAACTTGTAGCAAGGTTATTGTGTGTCAAGGTCGTGACCTGGCAGCAAGACTTGTATGTCATGGTTGTGACCTGGCAGGAAGATATATACGAAAGTCGGGACCTTGGTAGCAAGACTTGTATGTCAAGGTTGTGACCTTGCAGCAATATATGTGTCAAGGTTGTGACCTGGTGGCAAGATTTGTATATCAAGGTCGTGACCTTGTAGCAAGGCTTGTGTGTGAACATCGTGACCATCTGTCATTTTCACTTGTTTTTGTCTTCTTCCTTCTGAGCATAATCATAGTCTGCAGGAGAGGAGAGAGAGAGAGAGAGAGAAGAGAGAGAGAGAGAGAGAGAGAGAGAGAGAGAGAGAGAGAGAGAGAGAGAGAGAGAGAGAGGAGAGTGTGTGTGTGTGTGTGTGTGTGTGTGTGTGTGTGTGTGTGTGTGTGTGTGTGTGTGTGTTGAATGAGTGAGTGAGAAAGTGAGTGAGTGAGTGAGTGAGTGAGTGAGTGAGTGAGTGAGTGAGTGAGTGATGAGTGTATGTAGATTGTTGTTATTGTTTGTGCTGACCGTTCTTGCTGCAGCTAAACTTCTTTTTCTTTTTTTCCTTCTTCTATCTTCTTCATCTTCATCATCATCATCATCATTATCATCCATCATCATCTTCATCACCACCAACCACCACCACTACTATCATCATCACCACCATCACCATCATCACCACCATCATCATCATCAACCACACCACCGCCACCACACATCACCCACCACCACCACCATCATCCCTCACATCATCATCACACACCACCACCACCACTCCACCACCATCACAACCACCACCATCCACCACCCACACAACCACCATTCACCACCACACACTATCATCACCACCACCACCACACCATCACATCACATCATCACACCACCACCACACCACCACCACCACTATCACCACCACCACCTATCCACCACCACCACCACCATCATCATCATCACATCACCACCCACCATCACCACCACCACCACCACCACCACCATCATCACCACACCATCACCACACCACCACCACTATCATCACACACCACCACCACACACTCATCACACCACACCACCCAACCACTATCATCACCAACACCATCCACACCATCACCACCACCACCATCACACTCACCACCACCACCACCAACCACCACCATCATCACATCACCACCACCACCACCACCATCACCATCACTCATCTCACCACACCACCACACCACCACCACCACACCACTATCATCACACCACCACCACCACCACCACCATCACCACCACCACATCACCATCATCATCACCATCACCACTACCACCACCATCACCACACACTCATCACCACCATCACCATCTCACACCACCACCACACCACCACCACCACCACCACCACCACCATCACCACCACCATCATCACCATCACACCACCACCATCATCATCACCACCATCACCATCACAACCACCACCACCATCATCACCACCACCACCACCACCACCACCACCACCACCACCACCACACCACCACCACACCACCACCATCACCACCACACACCCCACCACCACCATCATCACACCACCACACCACCACCACACACCACCACCACCACCACCACCATCATCATCCACCACCACCACCACCCACCACCACCACCACCACCACCATCATCATCATCATCACCATCACCATCATCATCATCACCAGGACATGGTGAAGAAGAACGGAGAGGACGCCTTCTACAAGACGCAGATGTCGGAGAAGATCATGAAGAAGGTCGAAGAGCTGGTGGAGGAAGAGGTCAAGGTCAAAGGAACGTCCAAGGTCGAGGCCACGTCGGAGGTCAAGGCCAAAATCATCGCTGAAGAGGAACCCCCGACCTTCTACGATTACGTGGTAGACACCGTGGCCTACAGTGCCAAGGCAGTCACTGAAGGGGTGTCTGAAATGTGCTTGGTCATGTAAGCTCCATTTTCCTGTCAAAGTTGTCAGTTTCCCCCATACTTTCAGCTCCCTCTCAGCTAGCTGCTAATTAATTAATCTATCTCATCCCATTTCAGCCCAGAATGTGGGGCCAGCTAGTGCTAATTATTTACAGCAGAAACTGACCGCACTAAATTGGGATTGGGTAAAAGGAAAAGGCGCGCTAATACAGCACTCTTGACTGAGTGATGTTAGATTTGTGTGCGCTGTGCGTGGTCTGAGTTGTTGTTGCTTTTGTTTATCCGCTTGTCTGGTTTTTGTTTTTTGGTTGTTTTTTAAAGGTTTTAATTAGCTGAAGCATTTTGTTGTTGTTGTTGAAGCCTGACACAATTTTAGCCTTTTGTGTAAAAAAAAATGATTCAAAGAGTTTAAAAATGTTGTGGGGGAATACAGATTCAAAGAGCTTCAACCCTTTTTGTGAAAGAATCAAAGAGTTCAAACCCATTTTTTTTGGGGGGGGGAGATTCTAAGTGCTTAACCCTTTGGGGGGGGGAGGGAGGCAGTGAAGGGTAGCCTAGTGGTTAAAGCAATACACCAGTGTGTGTTATTTTAAAACTTTTTAAATTCCCCTTTCTATTCTGAAATATTATTGGGGGATGGGGAGGGTAGCCTAGTGGTTTAAGCATTGTGCTCATAATCTGATGGCCCAGGATCGATTCACCACTGAGGTGCTGGTTAGTGGGGAGTTTTTCCCTGGAGTTAACATCAGTACCAATCCCTCTCCCCCTGAAGTCTTTCGGATAAGACTATAAAGCGAGGCCCTGTGTGCGGCCACATGCATTTTTTTGTGTCTTTGAATACACTATGTGTGGTAAGACAGTAAACCCTATGACTGACAGGCCACATGCAGAACATCTTTCACAAATGTAAAAACTTATTCCACCTTTCCCTAGGCTAGGCTATTTTGTGCCCGTAAGGAAATAATGACAATATAATATGTACAAGGTATGCACACAGGCATCAAGTTGGCCAATATATACTTTTTTTTTTAGCCTGAAGAAGGTTTTGAATAAACCAAAAATTTGTTTTGCCAAGCACTTGAGCGTTTGTATTCTTACTTTAAAAATTTTTTTTTACTTTTATATGCTCACAGATGTTATGTTTATAAACCATCCCTGAAGTCGGAATGCAGCTACCTAACCTTGATATTCGGTAAACAGTTGCATACACAAAATCTCTCCATTGATAACCTTCAGAGCTATAGCTGTGAACACCCCCCCCACACACACACAACACACCTCCCCCCAAAAAAAAATTCAGTGAGACGGCATCTTAGAATTCTGCCTCTAAGAACACAGTTCATGTTCTATCACAAACACAGCTGTCAGCTTCTCCCACTTTCAGCTCCTCTCAGCTGCTATCCATCCAATCCCATCCCATTCCTGCTGGTGCTAATCACAGCAGGAACTGACCGCACTTGGACTTGGTGAAAGGAAAGGGTGTGCTAAGTTTAGTACTGGGCCTGGACACTTGACCGAGTGAGCTGGATTTGCTCGCTATGCAAAGGTTATATAGGAACATCATTTTCCATTCAAGAACTCAAAAAACCTGAAAAATCGCCTTCCCCCTCCTCCCCCCTCCCCACAAACGAATAAACATAAAACCAAACGCAAGATTTCAATGACTGTACAATGAAAGTGATTATAGAAAATAATTTCAAACACAACAGAAGTGGTAATTTTCAATGCTTGTAGCAATTGCATTTAATGTATATGAGAAGCGTCTTTTACTCCCTTTTGTTTGACTTAAAGCAAAAAGAAAAAATATTCACATTCATACAGTATACATCCACGGAAGACATATCTTCTAATGTTTCCCCCCCCCCCCAAATCTTGTCTTTTAATCAAAAAGTGTGCATTTAACAGGTGTGTGCACTGTCAGAGTGAAGACAATATCAGTTTGTAGACCTATTAAAAAAAAAAAATGTTGCACTATATCTCGCAAAAAAACAAATCAAAGCGCTTTGATTGTATATACCTGCTTTTGTATTGTTAATGTGTTCATAATATCCAACTGTGCCTGAACTATGACTAGTCACCCATGAAGTCTTCAGTTGAATTCATCCCTGCCCCTACTCCCCCCCCCCCACTCCCCCCCCCCCCCCCCCCCCCCCATGGCTTTGCATGCTTCAACAGTGATATCATATAATACACTGTTTGTATTTTGCTGTTTTGTAATCTTTCAAGAGTAGTTGAAATGTGAAGAAAAACGCGACACTCCACCCCACAATGTGTCACACTGTACCAGAACTCAATTCTTAATAATTGCTAACAGTCATGTCAGTAACCTGCAATTTTTAAAGAAAAAAAAAAGCTATTCAATAAGGGAAAAAAAAAAAATTGAAAATTGGACAATTCTGTGTAAAGTTACAAAATTCACAAAATGGCATACACACAGGGACTGGATGTAAAAAAAAAAAAAAAAAAAAAAAAAAACCAGCATGTGAGTGCTTATTCCATTATCCTTGATGTAAAAGAATAAATAAATAAATAAATAATAAATAAATAAATAAATAAATAAATAATAAATAAATAAGTGATATTACAAACTGAAAAGCTAGACTCCAGGAAGTGTTTAATGACAAACTTTGCATGGTAATAAGTGGTCAGTATGAGGGGGTGGGTGATTTTAAAGCAAAAAAACAAAAACAAAATAAATGCCTCGATACTTCAGTGTAAAGTAGAAGAAAGCTAGGCCTATAGTCTTAAGTGAAGGTCAAACAGAGGGGATGGATGATGGGATAGCTCAGTGGTCAGAGCACTCGCTTTCCCCAGCCAAAAGTTAAGCAGCATTGAGCGTGATTATCAAGTCATAACTAACCACAATCTCAAAATTAACAACCTGACCACTACCTACCTAAAAATCGCTCTTAGCGGAAAAGTAGATCAGTTGCTATGCGACTCATTTTGAGGAGGAGGGTCATACATTGTCATAATTATATCTATCATTCCTTTGATCCTTTATTCCAATTTTTATCACTAATCCCTAGTTAAGGGAGAGGACCCCTCTTTCCCAGTACACGTGCACTGTGCACATGTGTACACTTCTATAACCCAGTAGTGGGTGATAGGGAGGGAAGGGGTAGTAGCTGGTGGGTTGTCCTATAGTGGGTTACACACAGGGAGAAGGTTAAGACTATTTGTGACGCTCCACCACATAAGGGAGTCGCATTGCACCAGAGGTAAATTTTTTGTTATTGATAAGATATTAATTTGCAATAAAAGGGCTATTCAATACATAAAACAGATTGAAAATCGGACAATTCTGCGCAAAGTTATTACAAATTGAAATGATAGACTGCAGGATGTGGCAAAATGAAAAACGGGCAAATTTATGTTTGTAACAGGTTGTCAGAATGAGGGCTTGGGTATTTTCAAAACACATTCAAAAAGCCAAAAAAAAAAAACTATGCCTTGATATTTCATTACAAGGTAGAATAACGGATATCATTTAATAATCAATCAAAATCTCAAAATTGACAACTTGACCCCCACCTGCCTTTAATGGCTCCTAGTGCAAAATTGGGTAATGTGCTAAGCGACTCATTTCGTGGTGGAGCGTCACATTTAGTGATCTAGAAATTTGAATGTTCATCATGATGATGATGATGATGATGATGATGACGATGATAAAATGTACAAGTTTTTCTTCATACATGTATGCTTGCAGGCTTTAAGAATTAAGAGACTGTAAAATATAATGCTAAAAAAATAGCTCTGATGTGCTGGAAGTTATTTTTTTAAAAGAATGAAGAAAGCATGGTTTGTACCCTACTTTTTTTTTCTACGCTTTTTTTGTGTGTGTGACTAAAGTTGTGCGTCTTTATGAGTGTGTGTGTGTATGTGTGTGTGTGTGTTGTGTGTGTGGTGTGTTCGATAGTAAGAAAGGAGTGTATGTGTTATATATTTTATTATATATATTAGTATATTTATAAATTAATATGTGTGTGTGTGTGTGTGTGTGTGTGTGGTGTGTGTGTGTTGTGTGTTGTGTGTGTGTGAGACAGAGACAGGACAAAGGAAAGGAAAGAGAGAGGTATAAAGTAAGCATGCATGCATGCATGTGCGTGTTCATAAATCTACGCCTATTTCCAAATTACAAATTTTTATTGGGTTATCATTATTGACTTCTCTCTGTCTCTCTCTCTCTCTTTCTGCATTCCCTAACAGGCAGGGTGCATAGTGCCAGGTCTTCTCCTGTGCTTGACACACTGCAGGAGATCTGTCTGCCTGCTGGCCTCAGCTGACACATTCCAATCTCAGAGTAGCTCATTTCATTGTACAAAATGCATGCTAGGTTCTATGTTCATGTTTCCATTACCCACTGAATGTTTGTCATAACATACAGAATTTAAACATGCATATTTTACCCTCTACACACACACACACACACCCACAAACACATACACACTCACACTATTATTATATGTGTTTGTGTGTGTATATATATATATATATATAAAATATATATATATATTATATATATATATATATATATAATATATATATATATATATATATAATATATATGGGTCATTCTCAGAAACATGTGAGGCAATGATAGTGACCTACTTTACACATCTGCCATTTGGCTGAATTAAGTTTAAAATTGTGGTGAATGCTGTTTACTGGTTGTGTTTAATTTAAAAAAAAAAAAATTTAAATGTTTTTATGACCATTTGTGTTTTTGCTTTTAAATATTGTGAATTTATTTCACCAAATTGCTCATTCCAACATGGCGGATTTGTGACATTTTGGTGCATACTTTATTCAGATTGTTCTTCTGACTTGAAGACTGCTAATTTGAAACACAACTTGTATTAAAGTAATGCCCAGATGTTGTTTCAAGTTCCCTAGAAGAAAAAATTGTACTTTCTTTGTCATGGACATTAAATAGAGGGCAGATTAAAAGCTTGTTGCGGTTGTGACGTTGGTTTTCCCAAATAGGCCCAATTTTAACAATTTACTCACAAAGAACTATATGTTATCATCAACACATTAAAAGCCACAAGGGATGAATTAAACTGTTAACAGTATAAAGAAAACATTTTTTTGATCAGCTGGAGCTCCTATCCTGGTAAATTGCTTGAAACCCCAGATGACCAAACATGGTTTCCCTTTTTTCATGTCACAACCCAAACGATGTAAATCTGTTGCAAAATCCGGCACATTCTTTCACTGACCGAAAATTTTCAGGTAGGTACTTCATCTTGACCTTACTTATCTCTGACACATACTTTTTTCCCGCCAAAGGAGTATCGCGATGCTATAATTAAGAGTTCCAGTCTTTGGTTTCTCCCAGCTTTTTCATGTCACAACCAAACGCAGCATTTGATCAATAATAATACTGATTGATATATCACTTTAATTATATAAATCAATGTAGATAATGTTAACAGAATGCATTGTTTCTAATTTAAGATGGTGTTTTTTTTTCCATTTGTGTTTAAATTGCTACACTTGGGTGATTTGGTGTTTTGAAGGGTGTGGTTTCCATGTCACAACCAAACGGTTTCCATGTTACAGCCGTAAAAAAAAAACATCTAACTCTAAAATGACAAATTAGTATAAATAATGTTAATAGAATGCATTGTTTCTAATTTAAGATGGTGGGGTTTTTTCAATTTGTGTTTAAATTGCTTCACTTCAGTGATTTGTGGGTTTTGAGGGTGTAGTTTCCATGTCCAACCAAACGGTTTCCATGTCACAACCAAACGGTTTCCATGTCACAACAATAACAGATCACTCTAAATGACAAATCAATGTAAATAATCATAATAATGTTAATAGAATGCATTGTTCCCAATTCAAGTAGGTTGTTTTTTGGATTTAATTTGTGTTTTCATTGCTACAATTTCAGGTTTTGTGCTTTTGAAGGTGTGGTTTCCATGTCACAACCAAACGGTTTCCATGTCACAACCGAAACATATTACTTCTATAAGGCATTAATATTAAACAGCTTCCATTCTTATGTAAAGAAAACTGTTTAGTTTAATGGATATCATTCTGTGGTTTAAGTTTCAGGATAATCTGGGGGATGCTTGCTGTGGTCATTTGTACAAAAACCAAACTTTAAATCTGGTATACAAAATGTCTTAGAGTGTCATTACAAAAAAGCAAAAACATATGCTTTGTCGATGATTGTCATACTTCCAATTGATAGTTTTGTTTTTTAGATAAAAACAAAAGCATTTGTGAGTGTTTTTTGTTTGATATTTTGTGTAAAAAGATGTTTTAATGCTACTTTTGGTTTCCATGTCACAACCGCAACACAGCTAAAAATAGAACCTTTATGCCTCAATAACAAAAAAAACAATTAATGATTCATAATTTTTTCAACAGATTGCACTTTGCAACAGAGTAACTCTAATATATGACAAGAAGGCAAAAACTTCCAAGGACATTTATTTTTCAAGGTCTATGTCACAAAAACCTCACATGTTTCTGAGAATAACCCATATATATAATATCAATGAAAGAATTAGAGCATTAGCAGTCTGCACTTGAGGCTGACTCTGGGAGATGTAAAACCCCCACCCTTAATTCACCAAAATACCGAAACCGAGATTCAAACCCAGGACTTGATACACCCATGGGATTGAAGTCAAATGGTCTTACCCATTCAGCCATAGTATTCATCAGACAACAAATCAACATGAAACTATACATCCCATGATGTACTCTGCTCTCTCATAAAAAAGAATATTCACCAGAAACTTCCACATCATCTCAGACCATCATTTATTCATTCCACTAATACAAAAAAAATATGACACAAAAGAACCCTACAACAAATCACACAAATGATCATACAATGTACATTTCTTCAGACACACCATAGTGATAACATGACTCAAATTGTACTGATATATTTTTTTAATCATTGCTTTGTATGGCAATTACAAGTCGCTTCATTTTTTGTGTGGAAAGCGGTTTTATGAACACGCATAAGCATTGTCATGAAAAATGATTCTGGATCGATGACTGACACATGCTGATTGAAACATTTTCCGTTTATGCCGCGCTATTCTACACACACATGAGCGCATGTATGTGCGCACACACACACACACACACACACACACACACACACACACACACACACACACACACACACATTAACACACAACCTCCAATGCCAAACCTCCGCCCTCCACACACACACACACACACACCAGACACACACAGAGACACACACAGAGACACACACCACACACAACACACACACACACACAAAACACACACACACACACACACACACACACTAAACACACACACACAAACACACACACACCCCACACACACACACACACACACACACACTACACACACACACACACACACACACACACCCCAAAACACACACACACACACACACCACACAACACACACACACGCACCGCACGCACGCACTAAACACACACACTAAACACACACACACACACCCCACACACACACACACACACTAAACACCCCACACACAACACACACACCACACACACACACACAACACACACACACACACCACACACACACACACACACACACACACACACACACACACATGACAACCATTCCCGTTTAAACTCTTCTTTTGTGGCCATGTTTTGCCAATTGTCGACTATGCATCTACACTAT
>CM060339.1:9254290-9256790 GCA_030674155.1 Stramonita haemastoma | reverse complement strand
CCTTCAGGGTGTAGTCCAAGCGATCTTTATAGGTGAACGTCACGATGACGTGGTAGTTCATTCCTGGGTGGTTTTCACTCCAGTACTTTAGGATGTCATTGAAGGCGTCCTTGTCTTCTGACGTGAATCTGACGTCACAGCGAACGACCAATAAGAAGAGAACACGAGATCCCCTGGCCAGGGTCTTCCATTTTGAAATTTGCAGGGGGATGGTGGCTTGGTCTATGGTTTTCAGGTCTGGCGTGTCGATGACCTGTGAAGAGTAAAGTCAATATTGTTGTGGGTTTTTTTTTTATAGATCCAATTTAATCCAATCATGTTGTTTATATCCTCCCTCCCACCCACCCCCCTTCCGACCACACAGGACATATTGGGGCTGTCACCTCGTCAAATTTAAAACTCTGATTAAAACTGTGCAACTATATTCAGATTAAAACAGGGTATAAAACCAGCTTGACTGTCCTTGCTTGTATTGACACCCTGGTCAACTGCAAGGGTCAGCCCAGGACGGCCACCGCGTCGTGGGAAAACCCAGATCGATCACACATTAAATGAGATAAAAAACAAAACCAGATTCTTTCAAACAACCTTGTCCTTAGAGACCGACTGTATCCATCTCACTTATTTCAGACGGAAAAAGCCAGATTCTATCAGGATTATTCTCTGAGGAAGTTAAAAATGGTGTTCGGTTGAACATCCCGAAAAAGGAGCTTTAGGAGTTTTTTTTTTTTGTCAGATGGTGCATTGAACAATGAATTTGTTAATTCATTTGTGAATGGTTGCATGCGTGTGATTGCTTTGAATGCAAGGGCTTCGATTTGTTTGCTTTACAAGATTTAGCGCTATATATATAAATAATATAAATTATTACTGTTATTATCAATAAGCAAAGCGTGGGTAAAGGATAAGAAATCGGGTGAGGGATGAGTTTATTGGGGTGGGGTGGGGTGGGGTGATGTGGTGGTTTAGGAGGGTGGTTGGGGGGTGGGGGTAGTATGGTGGGATGGAGTGGGGCTGTGTGTGGTGTGGTGTGGTGTGGTCTGATTGTGTTAGGTGTGACATGTAACAACTTTGTATCATATTTTTTTCTGGAAAAGAAATAGTTGCCATTCTCCCGTCCGTCTCTGTGTCTTTCGGCCTAGCTAAGCTTCTATTTATCTTTCTATCAATCGGCCGTCTGTCACTTAAAATCTCAAAAATCAAATCTCCTATCGTCCCTTGAAAGTGATGTGTTAGCTAAAACCAACAACTTCAAAATTAAGAAAAAGGAAATGACATTTATTTTAAGATTCATTCCTCAAAGCAGTTTGCAAATTTTAACGAGGTGACAGCCCTGATATGGCTTGTGTGGTCGGCGGGGCTATAAACAACATGACTGGATTGGATCGGATTGCAAATTTTAGAGACAAGACCACAAACAAAACAAAACAGAGCTTTCGAAGAAGCATTGCAAAGAATTGCTAAGCATTGTTAGGAACTGCGAAGAATTCAGAAGAAGAAGAATTGCGAAGAAGATTTTCGAAGAAGAAGAAAAGAATTGCGAAGAAGATTTTTCGAAGAAGAAGAAGAAGAAGAAGAAGAAGAAGAGAAGAAGAAGAAGAAGAAGAAGAAGAAGAAGAAGAAGAAGAACAACAACAACAACAACAACAACAACAACAACAACAAGAAAACAAAACGACAAACACCAAAATTAACCCTTCAATTTTACCATACAAGTGGTGTCACCAAAGGTGCCGTTTCGTGCCGCTGCATCTTTTGTCACGGGGCAAAAGCCGGTACCCACTTCAAAGGACATCTCTCCCAGTATCAGATTGGCCAGGCTACTCTTGCCATAACCAGTCTTGCCGATGACCAACAGAGCCCAGTCCCTCTTTTCCTGTGGTCCAGTCGCTGGTCTTGGTGGCCGCAGCGGCTTTTTGTCTGGAAAGGTAAAAAGGTAAAGGTGTTCCATAACCTGTGTGTCGAGTGAGTTTCATCTCATCTTGTTGCTTCAACAATTCTACAATTGTAATATTTTTGGGGTGGCCCGAGGTGCTGAGGTGGGAGAAACTGCGGATGCGTGGGACCTCCGACTTTCTGGCTTGCGGCTGCAGTCCTGATATCAGAGCAATCTGGAAAGGACCATAATTTGACTAAAACAAACAAACAAAAACCTGTGTGGTCGTAGGGGAGCGAGGCATCAGAGACCTCAGCTTCTCTAGGGACCCCAGTATATTGAGGGCGGCGCCCACCTCCTCTCCCTCGCTGCTTTACCTTCCCTGACACTAAAGAGGGCAGGTACCCATTTACAGCTACCGGGGTGAACTGGGGGGAGGGGGGGGGGGGGGCACTGTACTGTAGCCAAGGCGCTCAAACGGTCACCCATCCAATTGGCAACCACGCTCGACGCTGCTTAACTTGACCGGGGGCAAAGCCAGTGCTCTGACCACTGAGCTATGCCGTCCCCTTTGTTGTCTGGGCAGGATCAAAACACAAGTTAGAGATAGACTGTTTGATTTAT
>CM060339.1:9244290-9249290 GCA_030674155.1 Stramonita haemastoma | reverse complement strand
TTTGCATGACAGATTTGATAAACAAACATAAAATT
The DNA here is from genome assembly GCA_030674155.1 of Stramonita haemastoma. Classification (NCBI taxonomy): domain Eukaryota; kingdom Metazoa; phylum Mollusca; class Gastropoda; order Neogastropoda; family Muricidae; genus Stramonita; species Stramonita haemastoma. The sequence goes on along the minus strand of CM060339.1, from coordinate 9,249,255 downwards.
GGAAGAGAGAGAGAGAGAGAGAGAGAGAGAGAGAGAGAGAGAGAGAGAGAGAGAGAGAGAGAGAGAGAGAGAGAGACAGACAGACAGACAGACAGACAGAGAGACAGAGAGAGAGAGAGAGAGAGAGAGAGAGGGGTCAACCTTCTTTCTGAGAGTTTGAAAAATCGGAAATGTGAAGTGATAGACTTGTGCATGCTTTTTGGGGTTCATAAATACTGCTTCTTGATCTAGTCCAGTGGTTAATGCAAGGGTATTGGGCAAAACCTGCAAATGAGAGTGACAGCCTGTTTCTCAGCATACACATACTTTGGACACTCCTGTACAATACTGGCATAGGAAACGCCATGTTGTCCATCTGTTTCCCCACTTTTATATTTTGTATTTTGTACCACTTTATGTCGCAGCAGATTTTTCTGCGTGAAATTCGGGCTGCTCTCCCCAGGGAGAGCACATCGCCACAAGTGCAGCGCCTACCCTTTTTTTTTTTTTTCCTGCCTGCAACTGCATTTTTTTTCCTATCAGAGTGACTTTTTTTGACAGAATTTCAGCCCCCTCCCCCCACACCCTTCCACCACCCCTCCCCCTCCTCTCTCCCCTCCACCCCCACCACCACCCCTCAACCTCCCCCCTCCCTTTCTTCTTCACCCCCCTCTCCCCCCTCACTTCACCCCCCTCCCCTACCCCCACCCCCTCCTCCACCCCTTTCCTGCCCCCTCCCTCCTCCCTCCCTTTCCTGCCCCCTCACCCCCCCTGTCCCTCCTCCACCCCTCCCCTCCCTCCTCCCCGCCCCCTCTCCTCCTCCCTCCTTCACCTCCCCCCACCCCCTCCCTACGCCCCATCTCCTCCCCCCCTCCCTCCTCCACCACTTTCCTGCCCCCTCTCCCCTCACCTCCCCCACCCCCCTCCTCCCTCCCTCCCTACCCCCTCCCTATGCCCCATCTCCTCCCCCTTCCCCATCCTCCTCCAGGCACAACAGGGAAGACAGACAACACATCTCCTCCAAAGCTCAGAGGATTAGAAGTTAGGGGCAGATCTCCATTGAGATCTGCCACTTCTAACTCAGCTTAAGTTACTTGCAATCTAATTTTTAGGGCATGTTATCAAACAAACAATTCCAAACTTAGGAGGTGTTTTCCTGTATTAGTTTAAAAATGAAAAAAGATATATATTTACAATCATTTACTTCATCTTGTACTTGTTCAAGACAGGTAAACAGCAATTCCTACAAATTCATATAAAAGTTGTTGCTTCTTTTCCATGATATGGCAACTTTTATCTGGACTACTAAGCAACATTAAACAATTAAAAGGGATTGAATTGTTTAAGATAGTCTGTGAAGGGGAAGTAATATTGACATGAACTAGCCACACAGCATGTGTGTGTGTGTGTGTGTGTGTGTGTGTGTGTGTGTGTGTGTGTGTGTGTGTGTGCATGCGTGCATGCATGCATGTGTGTGTGAAAATCATGATATTTTGCAAAAAAGATCTTGTAGCATGTTTATATAGGTTGGAAAAACTTTGAAAATTGTTAACTATTTGAAACATTTAGGAATTATTTTCAGTAAGAGTGGCAGTTTTGCAAAATATAAGGAAAATGTTTAATCAAGCTACTAAAGTCATGTTTAGTCTGATAAGGACTGCATGGCAAAAAGAACTACTTATGCATGTGACACTTGATTTCTTCGATAAAATTTTACCCATTTTGTTGTATAGGTGTGAAATTTGGGGTTATGAAAATATAGTAATAATTAAAAAGTTCCTGTTCATTTTTTTAAAATATTATTTTCGTTTAAAGCGTATGATGCCAAATTTGTTAGTATATGGAGAAGGGGGCATACAGTCCTTGTCTATTTCTGTTCCAATGGTTTGTTTCTGGATGCAGGTGCTTGACTTTTATCCTGGAAAGCTATTGTCACATGTTTACCAGAGGATGAAAGATTTACATGAAAATCTCTGATTCAATCAGCATAGCTAAATAAGATACAGAACATTTTAGTGCAAAGCAGATTTTGACTTTGTGGGAGAGACAGTTTTGTTCAACTATCAATTAAAAACCTTCTTAATAGAAAAGTTTGTTAATGAATGGAGAGCTGAGCTGTGGGATAATAGTAGATGCAGTTAGTACAAAAAACTATAAAACCAATTTTAGTATGGAAAAATATATAACTTGTTTGCTAGATGTATATGTTTACACTCTTATGAAATTTAGTTGCAGTTGTCACAAGCTTTCTATTGAGATTGGATGTTTTCATAACATACCACAGGAAGAAAGAGTATGTTTAAAATGCAATATGTCTGTTTTAGGGGAGAAATTTATTTTTGATCATGGAATGTTTCCCACTCTAAAACATTTACGACAAGATTTTATTCCTCAGCATTTTCTTCAACCCATGTCCAGTTCTGATTTTTGCAGTCTGTGGAAATGTAAATCTGGAAAAGTTCTCCTGTCTCCCTCAAAGCTCATAACATTTGAAGGTTTTTCTTGAAATTTCATTTTGTTGTCTTTCACAAGTGTAGATTGTGTCTTTTACAGAAATTGATATAGTTTAAAATGTCTGGAGTCTGTAATATTGTTTGCTTATCATGTTGCTTTTCAGTTCCTGTTAGTATTGATAATACTAGTATCAGTACTGTTGAATTTGTTTGTTATCTTCCATGCCCCAAAAGGGGTAAAAGGAATTAAATCTTGAATCGTGTGTGTGTGTGTGTGTGTGTGTGTGTGTGTGTGTGTGTGTGTGTGTGTTTGTGTGTGTGTGTGTGGTGTGTGTGTGTGTGTGTGTGTGTGTGTGTCTTTCTCTATTTCTGGTCCATTGGTCTGGAATGAACCCCCCCAAAACTAAAAATTTCAAAACTAAAAATTTCCCCTCCTGTTTCATTTATCTATTCCTGCATTGCCCCCATATAAAAAGTGTAAGTTGTTTAACCTGTGTTAATTTATGCTGCATGTATTTAGAACTTCTGACACATTATATAAATGGGCGATAAAACGTTTATTTTTTTAAGGCAATATTACCCCCCTTCAAAGGCTGTCATAACAGTTATGTTCCTTTTTATTATTTGAAGTTACTCAGAAGTCCAGAGGAAAATCTGTATGTAATGTAAATGAAGCAGCAATCATTTTTTAATAAAATTGTAAACTGTGCTGTTTTACCTTTTTCAAATAGGCATGGTGCTAAGAAATGTTTAAGATGAAACTTTTTGTTTCAATTTGTGAGCAGACATGGGAAAAGAAGCTTTTAAAATGTGGAATTGTTAGTGTAGTAATATGCTGCAAAACTATGAAGGCAACAATTTAAGCTTAGAATTAGAGGAGAGGGGGAGGGAGGGGTTGGGTTGGATAGGAGGGGGTGAGGAGGGGGAGGGGGGAGAGTAGGGGGTGGGGGGAGGGGGGGGAGAGGAGTGGGGGAAGGAGTAGGGAGGGAGGGGGGGAAGGGGCGAGGAGAGGGTGGGGGAAGGGGCGAGGGGAGAGTAGTGGGGGGAGGGAGAGGGGGGGAAGGGTTGGATAGGAGGGGGTAGGGGGTGGAGGGGGAGAGTAGGGGGTGGGGAGAGAGGAGTGGTGGGAGGGGGGAGGGGAGTGGGGGAAGGAATAGGGAGGGGGGAGGGGGGAGAGGAGGGGGGGGGAGAGAGGAGAGGGGGGAAGGAGTAGGGAGGGGGGGAGGGGGAGGGGGGAGAGGGGGGGAGGGGGGGAGAGAAGAGGGGGGAGAGGGGGTGGGGAGGGGGTGGATAGGAGGGGGGGAGGTGAGAGGAGGGGAGGGGATAGAGCGGAGGGGGAAAGGGGGGAGGGTGAGAGAGGTGGGGGCGGGTGGAGAGAGGGGGGGGGGGTAGTGTAGTGGGAAAGAGGTGGTTATGATGATTAAAGTATCAAAATAGCCCATTTCCAGAAGTTCTGCATAACTTTAACTGTTACCATAACTCCCAGGGAGCACAGATTCATTGTTTCCCACGCTATTAGTGTTCACTGTGATAGCAGGTATCTTTATACAAACTGACTTGCTGTCACTCTTCATGTCAGAATTTAACCCTTGGCGGCTGTGCTAATCTCCTGCGTTATCTGAGAGCAAATTTTATTTCAATGTTCTGAAATAGCCGCTTCTAGTGGTCCCTGATTTATATAGTCAGTGATGTAAAACGACGGTAACAAAGATTTAAACCACATTCCATGGTCCCAGTCAGAGGGAGAGCTGTCCAGCCTAATTGCCCGATGCCAAGTCGCCGCTTCCGGTGGTAAAACAGCTGGCAGGCTGGACACTTGCCCAACACACTTCAAGTAGATGGCCCCTTCAGGCATCCTTAGTTAATTTTACTTTCCCTCCACAGCCCATTGCCTGTGCCGCCCTTAGCAGGTTTGACAATCAGGGCGGGCTAGTTTCGTTTCACATATCATCTTTCCAATTTGGCTAGCTCCTACTGTGGTTGAACAAGAAGGTATTATTCAATAAAAACAATACTTGTTAACATCGAAATTTCAGATATGAAAGGCGAATATATGTGACAAAGTAATTTTCACTGGCTAAAGGATACAGATCCGCCGCTGTAGTCTAGTGGTTAGGGCGTTGGACTCATAATCTAAAGGTTGCTGGTTCCATCCCAGCTTTCGGCTATGGCGTTGTGCCCTTGGAAAAGGCACTTTACGGCTATTTTCTCACCCCACCCAGGTGTAAAAGGTGTACCCACCTTGTGTTGGGGGTTAATCCTGCGATAGACTGGCGTCCTATCCAGGGGGGAGTCTATGACTCTCAGTCGCTTAACGCCACAGAAACCGGGATAAGCACCGGCCTGATGAGCCTTAGGCTCGGGACAGACGTTAACTAAAGGATACAGCATAAAAAGGCACAAAGCTCACAGCGAAGTGAAACTTTCAAACGCCATTTTCTCGAAACTGCATTGAACCGCGATAGCCGCTTCTGGCAGGTAACCCTCGATATGTATGTATGTACATACATACATACATACATACATACATACA
>CM060339.1:9242750-9244190 GCA_030674155.1 Stramonita haemastoma | reverse complement strand
CATTATTAATTCTCACCAAAGTACCTATAGCAGATGCATCCAAGACATAATACCTGGCCCTCCAAGGATGGCTTACGAATTTGCCACCTAAAACATAAACCATGCAATTAACAAAATTGAAGATATATCAACACTCATCACAAATCAAGGTAAACCATTTCACATACTAGGGCTTTCTGAGTCAAGGCTCTCAGACATATAATGGACACTGACATACACATACCAGGTTATAAATCTTGCGAAAAGATCCACAAAAGCCAAAAGAAACAGGTGTGTTAGTATATATTAGTGAATCTGTAACATTCAAAACGTCTCCCGACCTAGAACTCATGAAGTAGAATCTATCTGGATTGAAGTTTCAGTGAAAGGTACACGGCCTGTTGTAATAGGTTCTGTTACAGGAATCCAACAGAAAGAACAAATTGGATAGACAAATTTGACTCCATGATGAATGAAGTCCTACTTGAATGTCAGGAACTAATCTTACTGGGGGACTCAATATTGACCTTATAAAGTACATAATCAATGGACCCAAGTTACGAATTCCTTCAATTTTCACCAATTAGTTAAATCTCCCACGAGAGTCACATCAAATTCAAGCAAACTAATTGACCATATCTAGTATCAAACCCCGAAAACATCATAGAAACATGTGTCCCTGTCTATAACTGCAGCGACCACTACCCAGTCTGTGCCACTTGGTCAAAAAAAAGGAACAAAAATTCCCAAACCTGGCCATAAAACTATAACCTATCGTTCTTTTGCAAAGTTTAATGAACAACATTTTCTCCTAGAACTATGTAACTCCACGCTGTCGGAAACATTCAACATGCTGATCCAGACTTAGCTATTGAGTTCTGGTTAAAGACATTCACTGAAATCTATAACAAACATGCCCCACTAAAAACCATTAGGATCAAACACGTCCCCAAACCACCTTGGCTCACAAAGGAACTAGAGGAAGCATGTTATCTAAGAGATTTTTCTAAAAGAACACAAATATTATGAGGAGTCCAAAAAATTAAGAAACGCCATAATCTCACAAAAACGGCGTGAAAAAAAAGAAATATTTTCAAGACTTACTATCTTCCAAACAAAATTCAAAGACTGTATGGCGAGCAATAAATCAAATAACAAACAATCAATCATCTTCCAAATCAAATATAATCAAAGACATCTCTGCTGAAAAACTTAACAACCACTTCATCAATGTTTCTTCTAACGTAATTAGCAATGATAACTCAGAATCCAATGACCTCAAAATAAATTAAAACAATACTGCCAAGAAAAGCATATACCTTCAAAACTTCACTTCCCATTCATGTCTGTTTCAGAGGTCTATAACTATCTGACTCACCTAAAACAATCCAGAACGCGTGGTCTTGATGGAATAGACAGCAAAATATTAAAATTATCAGCTCCAGTTATCACAGACACCCT
>CM060339.1:9230250-9237750 GCA_030674155.1 Stramonita haemastoma | reverse complement strand
CTGTTAATGATGGCCTACAAAGGGGAGGTAATATTGTCATAAGAATGAACGTTTTATCACACACATCAAGTATTGTCAAAAACGCTAAATACAGTTGAGCAACTTTCATACAGGGCATTTACTAGATTTAGCCTACACGTTGGCTTTGCAAATTTAAACAAGTAAACAAGGTTTCATCAAGTCATGGCTTGGCTTCGCGAACAAAGATTAAGGGCACTGTCCACGTCTGGTGCAGGCTCGCTGGTGGCTGTTCAGTCCAATGCATGACAAACAAACCCGGCCGCAGCGGCTGCAGGGGAAAGTCGATTCTGGGGTTGATGTAGAGGGGACACGGTTCTTCCTCCTCATTCGCCTCTCCTCAAGGGGCGAAACAAGGTTTACATGCAGGTAAAAGGATGCACAGCTTGAAGACAGTAATCACTTGCAATTTATTTTGTAGAAAATGCCACTCCTGAAACAAAACCCTTACACATGCAGGTGCAAACTAGATTTTTTTTAAATGAAGGATTGGGTTGCCCTGCATTTGTGGTGCTGTGCTTATTTCAGTTCGTGTTTGCTTGAGAGAATTTTGTTCTTTTTAAAATGGAGGTGGGGGTGGGATCTGGTTTGTACAATGTCACAAAAGTGACTCAGCCTAAATAAGATATTCTAGATGAAATCAATCTTTACGAGGCACAGAAACTGAGCCTGTTCGAGTTAAAGACACAAAGTAGAGGATAATGTTAGTTCACATGGTTAGCACGTCAGTCTTTACTATTAACATTCTTTTTTTGTTTTGGGGTTGTTCGGTTTGTTTTGGGTTATTTTTTTGTTAATATGTTATCCCCTTTCTGTGTTTCATTTATGCGTGTGTGTGTGTGTGTGTGTGGTCTGGGGGGGGGGGTTCTCCTAAACACAGTTACCATTCTTGTTTCACCCTTATGGTTGGCTGGGGCATTGATACTAGGAGCGACATAAGAGCTGATTTTAATCTTGGTTTAATCGTGTGACCGGTTTTTACAGAAGGAGTCTGAACTCGCAGGCCAAAAAAGGGAAGGTAGGGTCTGCTTTGTCAATTTTGACTTTTCGTCATAAAAGGGGTTCTGCAGGCATTCAATTTTCTATGTACTTGAAAAGGTTAGTTTCAATTTTAAAATGTGTTTTTCAGCATTTTTATCAACCTGCTAAAGTGTAAGTTTGCTAGAGTTGTGAAAAAGTATAAACCCGATTTTCTCAGAATGTGAAATGGCTGTCACCCATTTCTCACACCTATAACAGGGTAACAAAATTTAGAAAACCGCATACACATGGGGACTGGATGTAAAAAACATATGAGTGCTTATTCCTTTATCCTCAAAATGAATTTTATATATATAATATATATATATATATATATAATATATATATATATATATATATAATATATATATATATATATATATATATAATATATATATATAACTTTGTCCATTTTAGAGGTACAACAATGAATTACGCATCAAAAGATAGGTAATGATCTGTAGATTGCAGAAAATATAACAACTCAATTTAACCCTTTTATTGCTTAAGATTCTTTTTGTCAAAACAGGTCACAAAATTGCGTGGGTTTTTTTTTTCATCCTCCCCTACAGCTCCCAAGTTCACCAATAGAGAGATTTTCATTATGTGACCATTTACCCACCATTAAGGTAGCAGGCACATTCCTACTAAAGAGGATGGATTTGCTATGCAAGTGTATTTGTTTCCCTATCAGAGTGGCTTCTATGATACTTTAACATTTAACATTTATAAAGTGAGAGATGTGATAAGACCTCTGTGATCAGCGGGGCTAAAAACCTTAGGATTTGATTGAAAGAAGAGGCTTCTGAGCAGCGAACTGGTGCCATAATACCCTGGACAAGAAAATGAAATGGTGGAAGACTTTTTGGATTAAACGCAATGCATACATTTTCATTATTGAACAGGGAAAATCATTCCAACCTCTCTCTCTCTCTCTCTCTCTCTCTCTCTCTCTCTCTCTCTCTCCTCTTCTCTCTCTCTTCTCTCTCCTCCTCTCTCTCTCTCTCTCTCTCTCTCTCTCTCTCTCTCTCTCTCTCTCTCTCTCTCTCTCTCTGTGGAAAAATGTAGAAGGTCGTACGAAGTGTTTATAACTCTGTTTTGGCATGTGTGCGTGATAAGAGTTATTATTCAGATGATTTTGCTTGTCCAAAAGGAGTAAAACAAGGTTGTTTACTCAGTCCCCTATTGTTCTCTTTATTTATAAATGAATTGGCTCTTGAATTATCCAGAACAGGAAAGCATGGCATTCAACTAATGACTGATACTGTTGAAATATTTCTATTATTGTTTGCTGATGACGTTATCTTATTATCTGCTTCTTCTATTGGTCTCCAAAATCAGTTGAACAGTCTTAAGAGAGAAGCAGATAGATTATGCTTGGTTGTCAACCTTGAAAAGACTAATGTAATGGTGTTTAGAAAAGGAGGGTACTTAGGTTCTAGGGAAAGATGGATGTATAGGAATAAAGAAATTAAGGTTACCAATTCATATAAATATTTAGGGATGGGTTTCACAACAAAGCTGAGCATGAATAGTGCCTTGGTAGATGTTTGTAACAGAGGAAAAAGAGGAGTTATGGAAATACAGAAATCTATGAAAACACTGAATACCACAGATCTAAAACTGTTTTGGAAGATGCTTGATACTCAAATAGAACCAATATTAACGTATGCATCTGAGGTTTGGGGATTGTATGAAGAAGGCAAGCGAATTGAAAAAGTTCACACATTTGCTATAAAGAGATTTCTATCTGTTCCTTTACATGCATCAAACCATTTAGTTTACGGGGAAAGTGGTAGACATCCGTTATACATAAGGGCATATATAAAAAGCATTAAATACTGGTTAAAACTTCTTAAACAACCAGATTCTAGAATATGTACACAGGCTTATGAAATGCTAATCTTACAACATGAAGCTGGTCGACTCAATTGAGTGTCAAATGTACAGAAAACTTTATGTGTGAATGGATCTGGTATTGTGTGGCTGAGTCGAGATGTGGGATGTGAATATAGTTTCATTAATGAATTTAAAGATAGACTTATTTCATGCTACAAACAGAACTGGCATTCGGATTTAGAGAATAATGACAAATATATGTGGTACAATTCCTTCAAAAGTGTCTTTCAAACAGAAACATATCTGTCTTTTATAACCAACAAATGGTACAAGATCAGTCTCAGTAGATTTCGGCTAAGAGTCAGTGGCCTTAAAAATTGTAAGTATTGGTTTTCAGGTGAAGATAACTCTAACGATAATATATGCCCTTCATGCCGAAATGCCACAGAAGACGAAGTTCATTTTCTTTTCGATTATATGGCATATAATGGCATATGTGTGTGTGTGTGTGTGTGTGTGTGTGTGTGTGTGTGTGTGTGTGTGTGTGTGTGTGTGTGTGTGTGTGTGTGTGTGTGTGTGTGTATTGACTTCGTTAAAAATCTAAATTGTTGTTGGCTGCATGTGCAAGAACTGGTTGAATGCAAGCGCTTTGATTTGTTTTTGCAAGATATAGCGCTATATGAATTCCATTTATTATTATTATTATTATTATTATTATTGTTATTATTATTATTATTATTATTATTATTATTATTATTATTATTATTATTATTATTATTATTATTATATTCTGATAAACGCAGAAACTGTGAGGTGCTAAGTGTGTTTAAAGACATTGCTGATATGAATTCTGTTGCAAATATTCTCTGTCAGCAGTGAAGAGAAACTAGAAAGTCTAGCAAAATTTATTGGAGAAGCAATGAATATTAGGAAAAAGATAACGGAACAGAGTAACTAGTCCTTAGATGGTCCATTATTGATTCTCTGTGTGTGTGTGTGTGTGTGTGTGTGTGTGTGTGTGTGTGTGTGTGTGTGTGTGTGTGTGTGTGTGTGTGTGACCTGCGTGGCAATTAGATTGTGCAGTACTATATGTAAGTGCGAAGTGAGAGGAAAATTTGAGAAATGTTATTATGTTACACAAATTTATCTGAACTGTTATTCCATCTTGTCTACAGGGCTGTAATGCTGTATGGACAATAAAACTGTGTCAGTATCAGTGTCAGTGTCAGTGTCAGTGTCAGTGTCAGTGTCAGTCTCTCTCCTCTCTCTCTCTCTCTCCTCTCTCTCTCTCTCTCTCCTCTCTCTCTCTCTCTCTCTCTCTCTCTCTCTCTCTCTCTCTCTCTCTCTTGTACTTAACATGTCTAAATATCGTATTATATACTCGTGCGCTGTAATATGTTCATGCATGCATGACTGTATGTTTGCATGCATGTGTAGAAAATATGTGTGTTTGTAAATTTAAATTTGTTGAAATTATTTGTGATTTGGTTACATGTGTAAGAATGTGTTGAATGCCAGCATTTTGATTTGTTTTCACAAGATATAGCACTATATAAAGTCCATATTACTATTATGATCATTTTTATTATCATTCTTATTTTCATTGTCATTATTCTTTTCAGCTGTTTATAACACTACAGACCATGAAAGTCATATTAAGAGTGTCACCTCATTTAGTTTCAATAACTAGAAGAACTTCCAATTTAAGATCAAGACCTAATTCTATGAAGCATCCAGCACTGTCAATCTGAAAAATAATCACATTAATTCTTCCACCCTGTAGACCAATGAAACCAGGCCACACCCAAGATGTCCTGGATTTTTTTTACCCCCCAGGCATCACATTTGCCAGTGACAACTCCCTTCAAGGTGTAAATTAGTTTATGTGTGTTAATTTATGCTGCATAAAGGATGTTGCTCAACTGTATTTAGCATTTTTTGGCACATTCTATGTGTGTGATAAAACTTACGTTCTATCTTATGACAATATTACCCCCTCTATAGGCTATTAGAAACAGTTATATACCTTTTTATTGATTAAAATAACTCAGAAGTTCAGATGACAGTTTATTTCTGGTGGAAATGAAGCATCAAATTTTATATAACATTGTAGACTCTACTGTTTATTTGTTGAAACAAGGACAGGTACAGGGCCGCGGTGAAACCAAAGATTTAGAATACGATCTTTTTTTTTTCTATTTCTGAACTGAAACAGGGAAAAGACACCTTTAAAGTTTGGGATTGTTAGTTTCATAATATGTTGTCAAACTATGCAAGCAATAACTTAAACTGTGAGTTAGGCCTAGTAATTTGAGAGCTCTCTATGGGGATCACCCCTAGTTTCTAATCCTCCTAAATTTGGAGATGTGTTGCCTATCTTCTCATGTTCATGCTATTTCTGTTTGTAATTTTTGTGTGTGCTAAATTAGAAGTTGGGGTAATATGGAAGGTTGGTGGATCAGATTATAAAGGAGGGGCAGGGGGGAAGGGAAGCAAGGGAGAGGGTAAAGAAGGAGGGGTAGTTGAGCTGGGGGGGGGGAGAGAGGAGTAGATGGGTGAGGGATTAGTAAAGGAGGAAGGTGTAACTGGGAGATATTTTATTTTTTATTTTTTTTATTTTTATTCTTTTATATCGAGGATAACAGAATAAGCAATCATGTGCTTTTTTTCATCCGGTCCTCGTGTGTATGCAGTTTTGTAAATATTGTCATCTGTTCCCACCGGCACACGATGGCCTACTCTTACGAAAAGCGGAACAGGATTTAACATGTGCGCAAGATGTTCTGCGTGCGTTCGCACACGGGGCCTCGGTTTAAAGTCTCATCCGAAGGACTTTTGGGGAGAGTGGAGTCAGCACTGATGTTAACTCCAGGAAGAAAATTTCCTCGACCGGACTCGAACCCGGGTCGTCAAATTGCCGGCGCAATGTTCTGACCACTAGGGGATAGTTGAGGCAGGGGGGTAGCTTGGAGACGGATAAGTAAGGGGAGGGGGATAAGAGTAACTGGGGGATAGCAAAGGCAGGGGGGTAGCTGGGGGTGTTGAGTTAGTAGAGGGAGGGGCAACTGAAAAATAGGGGGGGGGGGGGGGGTGTAAGTTGTGCCCTTTATTTTTGTCTCTATCCAGGAGTCTTGCGAAACTTTCTTGTTCATCATGACTCCCAGGGGGCACAGATTTATTGTTGCCCACGCTAATACTGTTCAGTAGAGGGAGGGGGAACTGAAAAATGTGGGGTGTAAGTAGAGTTATCTACAACTAGGGGATAGGAAAGGGGGGGGGTGAGGGGTAGCTGTGTGTGATGGGGGAAGGAGGGTAGCTTGGTGGGGGGGGGAGTCAGTAGAGGGAAGGGCAACTGAAAAATGGGGAGGGGGGGGGGCTGTAAGTTGTGCCCTTCATCTTTGCCTATATAAGAGTTATCTACAGCAGACAGAAAGTGTCCAGGAGTCTTCCAAAAACTTATTGTTCACCATACCTCCCAGGGGGCGCAGATTCATGGTTTCCTACGCTAATATTGTTCACTATGATAGTAAGTGTATGTATGCAGACTGGCTTGCTGTCACTCTTCATGTCCGAATTTAATCCTTGGCGGCTGTGCTACTCGGAGCTCTTGCCGAGAAACAACAGAAAAAGGACTCGTCTGCTGGAACAGGGAAAGAGTGACCAGGGGGGAGGGGGGGGAGGAGGGGAGGAGGAGAGGGATAGCCTAGTGGCAAGAGCATTGAACCTGCAATCAAGCCACCACTGATATGCAAATTCAAGGGGACTTTTCCCCCCTGGAGTTAACACCAGTACTGATTCCACTCCCCCCGAATGTCTTTTGGATGAGACTATAAAACAAAGTCCCGTTTACGACCGCACACAGAACATCTTGTGCACACGTGAAACCCGTTCCGCTTTTTGGAAGTGTATGGCATACTGTGCCGAAAGGAACGGATCACAAAATTCATTCTGCTTCAGGTTCGTGCACACTGGCATCGTGTTCAGACATCATCCCCGAAGTCGGAATGCGGCTTCCTTATTGTTGGTCAAATGGTCATGTATACGCAAAAAGTCATTAGTGGTGAACTTACCAGTTCACCCAGCTGTCAATGGGTACCTGCCTTCTTTAGGGTCAGGGAAGGTAAAGCAGCGAGAGAGAGGAGATGGGCGCCGCCCTCAACATGCTGGCCCGTAGAGAAGCTGAGGTCTCTGAAGCCTCGCTCCCCTACGACCGCCTTGGTTATGGAACACCTTTGCCTATACCTTTACCAGCTCTAACTCGAGGTGGATGGGTGGTCTAGAGGTAATGCACCTGCCTAGAAGGCGAAAAGTCTGGGCTCCATGTGTGTGGTGGTTCGATCCCCGTTTGTACCCGAAGCTTTTCCACCCATCCACTACACCGTGAGTGGTGGCCTGGGTGATAGTCTTTCGGATGAGACGATAAACCAAAGTCTGGGATTTACGTAAAAGAACCCATAGCAACAAGAAAGTTGTCCCTGGCAAAATCTAGTACATAAAAAAGCCAGTCTATACTAATAGAGAGCAGCCCGAATTTCACGCAGAGAAATCTGCTGTGACATAAAGTGGTATAAAATAAAATAGGAAACCAAATACATATACAGACAAGAAAAAAGACAAAAAAAT
>CM060339.1:9222750-9225250 GCA_030674155.1 Stramonita haemastoma | reverse complement strand
TGAATATTTGAACAATTACTATAAAAAAAATTTTTTAGATGAAACGAAAATTTTTGAGAAACTTTTATTTTCTACTTTTGGTTTCGTTTTCAAAATTTTCTTGTTGAACATAGGAAAAAAGTACTTGTTGCTCTTTTCTAAGAAATGTTTGTAGGAATAATGTGAGGATATGATGAGAGTGTTATGAACATTATTTTATTATGTATTTTTGTGAGGAGGGTTTTCTGCTGACCTCACCATTGTTTTGAGTTTGACATGTCAAATATACCCATTTTTAGGCAAAGTCTCTCTCTCTCTCTCTCCTCTCTCTCTCTCTCTCTCTCTTCTCTCTCTCTGTCTCTCTCTCTTTGTCTCTGTCTCTGTCTCTGTCTCTGTCTCTGTTCTCTCTCTCTCTCTCTCTCTCTCTCTCTCTCCTCTCTCTCTCTCTCTCTCCTCTCTCTCTCTCTCTCTCTCTCCTCTCGGGTTGGTCACGAGACGCGAAGCGGACAGGGCGTACATTTTCTGTGAGCTACAGTAAAACTCGTAATTCATACAAAAATGCCAGTTACTGGACTTCCAGCGGCTGTGGAGAGGACCTTAGGCGCCCTGCTGACTGACAATGCAGTCTCCAGCTGGAAAGTGGCAGGAGAAGGGAACAGCGTGGTTTTTGTCTTGCGACTGAAACCAGTGGACACAGCAGTGTCAACCAACATGGCGGATCCAACATTGAATCGCAGCACACAAGTACAATACTATAGGAAAAAATCCTACTCCCAAACCCGCAGGGATTTGGAACGCTCTCGAAAGCATAAAGAGAAGCAGGCAAGTGTTGTGTGTGAAAGTGACTGTGTCTTCAGTGCCTCGAGTCCACCTGACAAAAGTGTAGAGCAGCAGAATGCAGCATGGGCAGATACGCATAGAGTAGACCTACCAACAGTACACACACAGGACATCAACACAAAAACATCAGTTAAGTTGCTATCATTGGTTGATTTAGAACCTCCCTGTATGTCTGATTGTAGTGACTGTGCTGATATGTGTGTTTTGCAGCCTGAGGTGAACGATGATAATATTGTTGGTGCATTCGACAAAGGAAATGTCAAACAGTATGTGGCTACTCTAACTGATAGATCGGTACAGAAAAGGCTGAGAGACAGACAAAGAAATACACACTTTAGAAAATCTGTCCTACATCATTCAGATGGTGAAGATATTGTGACCTGTGAGTCAGATGACATTGTGATCCAGCTCGCATGCCAACCAGACACTGAGCCAGTATGTGTGTACTGGTTTGTCAAACAGCAAGAGAAAAACATGTTAAAAGAGGAACGTGTCAAACTCGCCAGTTTGCAGAATGGGAAGCGAATCCAGAACACACTACACACGGAGACCCTTTCGCGTGCTTCAAGGGACTTGGCGACACTTAGAGAAACTATTACATCGCTGTCTTGGCTAAGAAAGCTAGCCTAGGCGGAGGGTGTGTGACAATGACTGGACGAAGGAAAGGCTCGTAATGCCGTAACATATCCGGACTGTAAAGAGTGTCGTGTCTCGATGTACATTACAAATCAATGCTGTGGTTTCCATGGCATGGAATGGTGTTGTGTGTCAGCTTAAAGCAATTATCGTTATCTTATTGGCAACCCCCTTCATGTATGGGCCAGTGGCCTTTTTTCATGAATAAACCTTTCGAGTTCGAGTTCGAGCTCTCTCTCTCTCTCTCTCTCTCTCTCTCTCTCTCTCTCTCTCTCTCTCTCTCTCTCTCTCTCTCTCTCGGAGTGGCTTCCCTTGCTTGGCTACCAGCAAGACGTGGTTTCAGCAGTGAGAAAAGAAATTTCCTATTTTCTACCAGAAAGACCTCCAGTATGCCGGTGACGGGACTGCCATCTTCTCTAGAAATGGTTTTGAACACCTTCCTGCAGGAGATGTCTCTCACATCGTACAAAATCGACGGCAGAGAGAACCAAACTGTGATAGTGTTACGCCTGTCGCCGGCCCACCGGCATCCTGCTACACACAGCCACGGTGACAGTGTTGGTAACAGTGTTGTGTACCGTAAGAAAGGGGCAGCGCAAATTGCTAGGGACAAAAGGAGAGTGGAGACACATAAGGTCAGTTTAATGGAGAAACAACATGAATGTTCTGTCTCCCCTTCGAATTTGTTTCTCCCCACACCCCCAAGTTTATTTTATAACACTGAAAATGAAATTGCCATGGACACGTTCAAAGATGACACGCCCACTGGCCCTCCTCGCTGCACTGCTAAATACGCACGTGCAACACGGCAAGCCGTCTCTTCTCCGTCATGCATGCCTGATGTTGACCCAGTGTCAGTGACAGTGCAACCGCACGAGTTGGCGCTTGAGGACTGGAGTTGCGACTCTGACACTGACAAGGATATTGACGATGAAGATGTCATGACTGTGAGCAGTGAGGCGCCAACAATACCGCCTGTGACACTGACAGAGCACAGCTCTACAGAAGATGCGACAGAGAACAGCCATAGAGCGGAACCATTCGA
>CM060339.1:9197750-9202750 GCA_030674155.1 Stramonita haemastoma | reverse complement strand
TCCTCTTCACACACCACACACACACACCACACACACACACACACACACACACACACACACACACACACACACACACACACACATATATATATATATATTTTTTTTTTAATTATTAATATAAGGGGTATATATATATGTATATATATATATATATATATATATATATATATATATATATATATATATATATATATATATATATATATATGTACCAAGATTCAAACCCATGATTTCATGGACCCATAGGACTGAAGTCAAATGGTCTTGACCGCTTGGCTATAGTGTCTGCATTGTCTTCACCTTCACCTGTCCCGTAGTAGTCTCGTGGACCATGGGGGCACAACTGAAGATTCTGCAACCAGCCTCCTCCACTGCATTGTACTGTTTTCCAAATTTGATTGGACTATAATCACTGAGTAGCCGCCGCCGTAGTCTAGTGGTTAGGGCGTTGGACTCGTAATCTAAAGGTTGCGGGTTCGATCCCAACTCTCGGCTATGGCGTTGTGCCCTTGGAAAAGGCACTTTATGGCTATTTTCTCACCCCACCCAGGTGTAAAAGGGGTACCAACCTTGTGTTGGGGGTTAAGCCTGCGATAGACTGGCGTCCTATCCAGGGGGGAGTCTATGATTCTCAGTCGCTTAACGCCACAGAAACCGGGATAAGCACCGGCCTGATGAGCCTTAGGCTCGGGACAGACTAACTTTTAATAATCACTGAGTACCATCATCACCATTATAACCATCAACATCTATACTACCACCACCACCCTCATCAGCATTATTGTCTCCATGGTCTTGACCAGTTATGGTCATTGTCTTCCTCACCTTCTGGCCTGGCTCAATAGTGAAGGTGACCCCTTTCAAAACGAGGTCAAGGCCTTCCCTGTAGCGCGTGCTGTAGTTGCTATACATAACTCGCCCGTTGATTGGCCAGGAGGGCACGGGGCGGCGATGTGTGTTCACCCATGGGGCCTGCATACATTATCAGAAAATAGCATATTATGTGACACTCCACCATATAAGGAGTCGCATGGCACCAGGGGTGAATTTTTAGTTATTGACATGTTGTTAATTTGCAACGAAATAACTATACATTGCAAAAAACAGATTGAAAATCGAACAATTTTATGAAAAGTTAGTACAAATTGAAATGGTAGGCTGCAGTAAAAGACAAAATGAGAAATTGACAAGTTTAGCATCCTAGAAGGTGGTCAGAATGAGGGTTTGGCTATTTTCAAAACACGTTTAAAGACAAAAGGAAACAAACAAGTTTTATGCCTTGGTATTTCACTACAAGGTAGAATAAGTGCTATAGTCTTATAATTCATCAAAATCTCAAAACTGACAACCTCACCCCCACCTGCCTTTATTGTCACCTAGTGGATTAGTGGGTTACGTGCTGAGCGACTCATTTTGTGGTGGAGCGTCACACAGGTGACGCTTCACCATATAAGAAGTCGCATTGCACCAGAGGTCAATTTTTAGTTATTGACATGTTAGTAAAAATGCTATACAGTGCAAAAAAAAAAGATGAAAATTTGGACAGTTCTATCAAAAGTTATTACAACTTGAAAAGATAAAACTGCAGGAAATGACAAAATGAGAAATTGACAAGTTTTAGCATCCTAATAGGTGGTCAGAATGAAGACTTGGTTATTTTTAAAAACACGTTTAAAGGCAAAAAGAAACAAAATCATACCTTGATATTTCACTACAATGTAGAATAATTGCTATAGTTTTATAATCAATCAAAATCTTAAAATCGACACATTGACCCCCCACCTGCCTTTAATGGCTGCTAGCGGAAAAGTGGGTCATGTGCTAAGCGACTCATTTGTGGTGGAGCGTCACATTTACTTTTAGGGGTGAAAATGGTTTAAGGTGGGCTTTTCCCCCTTTAGTTTTTTGGTTTAGACATAATGAAATTAGCATGCTCGCCCACGTGGTCTGCGAATATTATCATAAATTAGCATATCTTTTGGGGATGAAAACGACTTCCCCCCCCCCCCTTTTTTTTTTTAGTGGTTTAAACAGTATGGTATTCTTCTTCTTCATCATCGGATGCTCAAACAGCAACTACTACTGTTGTTTGCCATAAGAGCGAAAATGCGTCATGCTGCCGCTAAGCGCCTGACGAATCAGGCCCAGAGCATCCGACTTCAGCATAAAAGAAAAAAATAGTCATCTTTTAAATCTTTCACGGAAAAAGGCAGGAGAATGAACTATGAAGGCAGAAAACAGACAAGGAGGAGGTGACAGGAAGAAAAGGAACGAGGTAAAAACAAAGAGAGTGATAGAAAAGAGAACATTTCTAGCAGAGAATTTCCAGAATAGGGGATGCTATTTAGACTGACAGCTTCCCCCTCCTCCCCCTACCCCTCCCCGCACTCCCACGGGGGAAAATAGAATGATAATAGATCAAAACAACACGACAGCAACACACAAAGTGTGAGTACAACAAGCATAAATTGAGGGGAAAAACTCTTGAAAAATGATGTACCAAATTTAGGCTGCAGCTTAATAACTTTCCGTCATATTGAAAGAAAATAAAGCAAGAACATAACACGTTTAGATCATGAAAGTATCGGGAAAAGAAACAACAAAACAAACAAAAAAATGGAATTGAATCTGTCTGTCTGTCTGTCTGTCTGTCTCTGTCTCTCACTGTCTCTCTGTCTCTGTCTTCTGTCTGTCTGTCTGTCTGTCTGTCTGTCTGTCTGTCTGTCTGTCTTCTCTTTCTCTCTCTCTCTCTCTCTCTCTCTCTCTCTCTCTCTCTCTCTCTCTCTCTCTCTCTCTCTCTCTCTCTCTCTCTCTCTCTCTCTCTCTCTCTCTCTCTCTCTCTCTCTCACACACACACACACACACACACACACACATATATATATATCCACACACACACACACACACACACATACACACACTCACTCTCAGATACACATTCACACACACACACACTCATTCACACACACACACACACACACATATATCTATATCTATATCTATATATCTATATCTATATATATCTATATCTATATCTATCTATCTATCTATCTATCTATCTATCTATCTATCTATCTATCTATCTATCTATCTATCTATCTATCTATATATATATATATATATATATATATATATATATATATATATATATATATATATACTTACCTCAGACTGTAGTTCAGAGTATTCCTTGATTCTCTCCACAGAAACAATGTTGGTTTCCAGATCACTGAGTTGACGAACCATCCATGTCAGGCTGGAGGAGATCTGTTGATGTCATTAGAGACATTGATTTGATTTGATGCTGAGTGGTCAAGAGCAGTTTTTGTTGTTGTTCTTTTCGTGTTGGGTTTGTTTGTTGCTGTTGTTTTTATTGTTGCTTTCTTTTTCTTCTCGGCTAGTGCACCGATATTCATACATGGTGAGATTTGTTTTTAATACGATTGCGACTGTTTTTGTTCACTAAAAAAGTAGCCACACTCCGACTTCGGGGATGCATGCTGGGTATGTTTGTGTTTCTGTAACGCATCGAACGCTGACATAAACGACGGGAGCATTTATGGTTGCATATTTGACCATCGCATGTTTGTTTACACGTAGGGAATGAAGGCACTAGCAGGTCTGCACTGAGCAGGGAGCTCGTAAAATTTCTCCGTACTTAATTCACTAGACACCGCCGAGATTCGAACCGACAACTGCATGGACCCATGAGGTTGAAGTCGAACGGTCTTTACCACTTCGACATACCTGCATAGCGTAAGAGACAAACATACAGACTGACAAGCAGACGCACAGACGCATACCTGCATAGCGTAGGAGACAGATATACAGACAGACAGACAGACAAGCAGACACACAGACACATAGACATACCTGTATAGCGGAAGAGACAGACAGACTGACAGACAGACTGGCTGACACACAGCACATACATACATACAAAAAGGCAAACAAACAGACAGCCAAACAAGCAGACACACAGACAAACAGATATACCTGCATAGCTTAAGAGACAAACAGCCAGACTGACACACAGCACATACAGACGTACAAACAGGCGAACACACAGACAGACAAACAGACAGACACACAGACAGACACACAGACAAACTGACACACAGCACATACAGACGTACAAACAAGCGATCAAACCGACAGACACACACACAGACAGACAGACAGACACACAGCACGTACAAACAGACACACAAGCAAACACACACACACACAGACAGACACACAGACAGACATACCTGCATAGCGTAGGAGACGGACAGACCGACAGTGCCTCCGCCAATGTCAGGCGTGAGCACAGAGAAGATGGCCGCGCCGAAAATGATGAGGTTGGCCACGATCTCCAAATTCATCCCCAGCCACCTGGAAATCCTTACCTCTCTCAATTTTTGACTGGAGTGTGACTGTGGTGTGTTTGTATTGTATTGCGAGTTGGTCCGTGTGATGTGTTTGTTGTGTTCATGTTTGTATTGTAGATTTATTGTATTGTTTTGTGCTTTTGGCTAACGTCTCAAAAATCCATGCCCCAGCTACCTGGAATTCCCTACCTTTCTCAATTTGTGACTGTGCTGTAACTGTGGTGTGTTTGTATTGTGTTGCGTGTTGGTCCGTATTGTGTTTTGTGTTGTGTTTGTGTTTGTGTTTGTGTTTTGTATTGTATTGTATTGCATTGCATTGCATTGCATTGCGTTGCGTTGCGTTGCGTTGCGTTGCGTTGCGTTGCGTTGCTTTGCGTTGCGTTGCGTTGCGTTGCGTTGCGTTGTGTTGTGTTGAGTTGTGTTGAGTTGTGTTGTGTTGTGTTGTGCTTTTGGCCACTATTTCAAAATCCATCCCCCAGCTACCTGGAATTTCCTACCTTTCTTTTATGGTACTGTGTTGTGTTGTGTTGAACTGGGTTATGTTGTATTGCATTGTATTGTGTTGTGTTGTAATGCATTGTGTTGTGTTGTGTTGTAATGCATTGTGTCATTATTGTATCGTGTTAT
>CM060339.1:9165087-9175150 GCA_030674155.1 Stramonita haemastoma | reverse complement strand
GTTTTGTGTGTGGTGTGTTGGTGTGTGTGTGTGTGGGGTGTTGGGCTATTTTTTGTGTGTGTGTGTGTGTGTTTAAACGTGGGTGTGTTGTGTTGTGTGTGTGTTGTGTGTGTGTGGTGTTGTGTTGTGTGTGGGGGGTGGGGGTTGTGTGTGTGTGTGTTTTTATTTTTGGGGTGGGGGTGTTTTTGTGGGGTTGTGTGGGGGGGGGGGGGCGGGTTTTGGGTAAGTGGTGGGGGGGGGGGCGGTTTTGGTGTAGTGGGGGGGAAAGTGTGGGGGTTTTGGGGGTTTTTTGGGGTTTTGTGTGTGGTGGGGGGGCGTGTTTTTGGGTTCCGGGGTTTGGGGGGGTGCGTGGGTTTGGGGTGGTGTGGGGGGCGGTTGTTGTTTTGTGTGGGGTGTGCGTGCGTGCGGGGGGTTGCGGGGGTGTTTCGTTTTGGGTGGTGGTGGGTTTTTGTGGTTTTGTGGGGGTGGGTTTTGGTGCGTTGCGTGCCCGTTTCCCATCCGCTGTCCAAATTTTTACTTTGGAGATGAACACGAAAACTAAAAAATTCTCATGTGATATTTTTTTCCTTTTTTGATCAATCATCAAGAAATATCAACTTACGCCACCGCAACGCACCACCCACATGCCAATTTTTCACACAAACACGCATACCCCCGCGCCCGCGTGCCTTTCACGCACGCACGCACGCACACACCACAAAAACGCCCCACCACACACTCATTTTACCCCCAAACACACAAAACAATCACCCCTCTCTCCCCCTCCCCATTTTTTCCTCTCTACTCTCGGTCTCTCTCCTCTCTCCTCTTTTCACCCCTAACCCCAAAAACCCCAAAAACAACACCACAAAACCCCCACAAAAAACACCCCACACACACACACACACACACACAAAACAACAACTCAAACCCACACACCACACAGGTATAATATAAAACAGGCATGTGTACTTTAAACCCTGCTAATTATCAGCCCAATGTCCCCAAACCCCCCCCAACAAATTTACCAAAACATTTCAAAAGCGCCTCCCTCCCCCTTCCGCCCACCCCTCCCTTTCCCCAAAGCACAAAACACAAAAAAAAGTGCATGCTTTTTATATGCGCTTTTCCCCTCTTTCCGCCATTTTGCAGAACCCCACACACACTCACGCCCCCGTGCGAGCCCCGCACACACAAATATTACAATTCCGTCACAAGTAATCACAAAATTGGGGCTTTCCAAAACCCTACCCCCACATACCCCAAATTCACACGAACAAAACAACCAACACACACTCAAAACATCACACCAAAACACACACACACCCCACACACAACACACATACACACACACACAAATACACACAAAAAATTCCGGGCACACATACGCACACCCTTTGTGCATACCACCACACCCCAACAAAACACCAACACACTCAAAAACCCCAAAACACCAAACACAAACAAACCAACACACACACCCCACTTTCTTACCCCAGTCTAAAGCTGCGTGCGACGTAAAAAAAAGAAAAAAAAGAAAAAGAGAAAAGAGAAAAAAAAAAACCCAAAAAAAAAAAAAAAAAAAACCCAAAAAAAAAAAAACTTTTTAGGGGGGGAAAAAACCCAGGCTGCAAGCGCCACCTTGTGGGAAATGCGTTTAAGGGGCCCTTTGTTTACCCACTTTTAAAATGTCTCATCAAATTTTTTTCCCCTTTTCTTTTTTTCTTTTTTCTTGTTTTTGTTCTTTTCTTCTTTCTTTTTCCCTTTTCCCCTTTTTTTTCCCTTTTCTTTTCACCTTCTTTTATTCTTCTTCTTTTTTTTTCTTTTTTTTTTAAAATTCCCTTTATTTCCCGGTTTAAAGGGAAAAAAGCCCCGACTCGCCCTTTTTACATCCAGTCCCCATGTGTTTTGCAGGGTTTTTGTGGTGAAAGGGCTTGAAGCCTCGCTCCAAAACGACCACAAAAGGGGTTTTGTTTGGGGACACCTTTCCCTTTTTTCCTTTTAAAAACACAGGAACAATCAGAATTCCCTTAGGCAACCCCGCTAAACCCCCCTTAACCACTTTGGGGAAAAAACGAGGGGCTTTTAACCGCGGAGCTACCCCGCCCTCTTGTCTTTTTTGGAACTTTGGATCAATCCCCCAATGCAAGGAAAACCAAAGCTCAACGGGGCTTAAAAAAACCCTTTGGCCCCCCAGGGGGGGCGAAGGGGGCTCTTAAACCCTTTTGGGGAAAAAACTTTGTGGTCTTTAAAAAAACACACACACACCACACACACAAAACCCCACACACAAACACCGCCACACAACCACCACACGGCAGCGCACGCAAAAAACACACACACACACCCAACCCCAAAAACCAAACCCCACACACACACAAACACACAAAACACAAAAAAACACACACAAAACACAAAAACACACCAAAAAAACCAAAAAACACAACAATTTAAATTCAAAAAAAATTTAAAAAACCCCTCGCCCCCCACCCCCACCACCCCACGGCATAACAAAACCCTAAACAAACATTTAAAAGCAAACAAACAAACAACAACAACAACAACAACAAAAAAAACAAAAAAAAAAATGTAAAAAAAAAAAAAAAAAAATTAAAAAAATTAAAAAAAAGTACCAAAACCCCAGGTAAACGACCTATTCCACCCAACCCGAGTCTTCAATCACTGGTTTAAAAAACCGGGATTGGGACGGGGGGTGGAGAGGCAAGAGGACATTGAGACAGCGGGCCCCAAAAAAGAGAGAGGGGGAGAGAGAAAAGGGGGGGGGAAAAGAGGGGGGAAAAAGAGAGAGGAAGGGGAAGGGGGGAGAGAGGGGGGGAGAGGGGAGAGAAGAGGGGAGAGAGAGGAGAGAGACAAAACAGAAGAAGACAGAAGGACAGAAAAACAAAAAAGGGGGAAAAGAACAAGGGGGGGGACAGAAAAAATAGGGGGACAAAAAGAAGAGAAATAAAAAACAGACCAAAGGAGAAGGGAGGGGGGAAAAAGAGAAAAAGAGGGGGGGGGGGTGGGGGGGAGAAAACATAAAAAATTCCCCGGGGAGGGGTTTGGGGGCAGAGGGGGCAAAACCTTTAAAAAATGAAAGGGGGGACGACCCCCCCTTAAAGGGGGCGGCAATTAAAAATTGGATTTTCGGGTTTGTTTTTTAATTTTAAATTTTTTCTTTTTTACGGGATAATTTGGGGTTTTGATTGATTGATTGATTTAAAAAAATCTTTATTTCCCCAAGGGGGTTTAAAAAAAACAGAAAGCGAAAAGAGAGGGGGAGAGAGGATTTGAGGGAGAGGCAGAAAGAGAAGAAGCGAACCGGCAGAAACGACGGGGAAAAAGAAGAGAAGGGGACCTGAGAGAGAAGGGGGTGAGAAGAGAGAGAAGATCACAGGGGGGGACAGACAGACAGACAGACAGACAGACAAGGGAAAAGACAAGGGCACCACAACACACAACCCCACCAAAACACAAAACACACAAACACACACCCACACACACAAAACACCAAAACACAAAAAGGGGAAGAAAAAACAAAAACAAAAACCACAAATAAAAACATACAAACAACAACACACACACACACAACAACAACCACAAACCCCACACACACAACACACAACACACACAAAAACAGAGGAGGAAAGGAGGAGAAGGGGGGGGGGAGGGATGATAAATAATCGAAACTGCCCCATGACCTCATTCCGGGGGCAGAACCCCGCCACCCACCCTTACCCCATTTCCCGTGCCGCTTGGGCTGGCGAAACCCCGTGTGTTGGGGTGTGTGGTGTGTGTGTGTGGGTTAAAGGGGTTTTGTTTTGGGGGTGTGTGTGTGTGTGTGTGTGTGTGAGTGTGTTTTTTGTTTTGTTTTTGTGTGTATGTATGTGTGGTTTTTTGTTGTGTGTTTGGGGGGGGTGGGTTTTGTGTGTTGTGTTGTGTGTTTGTGGGGTTTGTGTGTTGTGGGGTGTGTGTGTTTTTTTGTGGGTTTGGGGTGGGGGGTGGGTTTTTGTGTGGTGTGGTTTGAATGTTTTTTTGGTTTTTGGTGTGTTTTTTTGTTTTTTTGTGTGTGTGTAGGGTTGTGTGTGTGTGTGTTTTTTGGTGTGTGGTGGGTGTTGTGGTGTGTGTGTGTGTGTTTTTTGTTTTTGTTTTTGTGTTCTGTCTGTCGGTCTTTTGTCTTTTCTTGACCTTATTTTCTCCCCCCTGTCTCTCCTTTTGGGCTCTGTCTTTTCCCCCTGGTTTTGTCTGACTTCTCTCTCTCTCTCCTTCTCTCCCCTCTTTTCCCCTTCTCTCTCTCTTCTCTCTTCTCCCCTCTCTCCTCCCCCCCCACACACACCCCCCACAACCCCACTAAAAAACACACCTAAAAAAACCCCCACCCACGCCGCAAAGCCAAAGGGACCACCACACAACATACACAAAACACACACACAAAAACAACACAAAAAACCACAACCCCCACAACTAAAAAACACAAACAACCACCACCCAAAACCTTAAAAAACAAAAAAACAAACACACAAAAACCCCACCAACACAACCCCCCCCACACACAAACAACCACAACACACACAGAAAAAAAAAAGAGTCCCCCCGGGCTAGGGCATGCATTTTCTTAAATCGGAGCCCGCCAAGCCAGAAGGCAGGGGTTGACGTCACCCACAGACAGACAGTGACTTTTTTGGTGATTTTGGAAAACTGCAACTTTTTGCCGAGAACCCGGAGGAGAGGAAAAGGGGGAAGGGGGGGGAGAGGGGTTTGAGAGGAAGGGAAAAGGAAAAAGAGAGAAACAGAAAACAGACAGAACGCAGGCAGACGACGAGGGCAGAGAGAGAGAATTTTTTGGTGGGGTGCGGGGGTGTGTGCTTTTGGGTTTTGGCTTTTTTGTGTGTGTTGTGTGTTGTTTTTGGGGTGTTTGGGGTGGGTGTGTGTGGGGTTTTTTTGTTGGTTTTTGGGGTGTGGTGGGTGGTGTGGGGGTTGTGTGTGGGGGGTGGGTGGTTTTTGTGGGGGTTTTGTGTGGGGTGTGTGGTGGGGGAGTGTTTTGTTGTGTGGTGTTTGGGGGGGGGGGCGGCGGGGGGGTTGTGTGTGTGTGGTGGGTTTTTGCGTGGTGTGTGCGTGCGGGGTGCGTGCGTGGGGTTTTCCCCGGGGCGGGGCGTGGTGGGGTGGGGGTGCCCCGGGGCGGTTCCCCGGGGGATGTTGTGCGTGCGGTTTTTCCCTTTCGGTTTTTGTTGGTTTTGTTTTGTTTTTCCCCCTGGGCCGACTGCTTTTTGGCGTGGTGGTGCGTGCAAACGTGCGTGCCGGGGCGTTTCGAGTTTGTGGTGTATTGAAAAAAATTTTTGTTTGGTTTTTTGCACAATGCAGGGTTTCCCGGGGAAAGAAAAAAGACCAAAAGGGAGTGGGGGGGAGAAAGTGTGCATGGGATGCGGCTTGCATGTGCACCCAAGCATGCCCTGCGAACACCCCGGTCGCGCGGGGCCCCCCCCGGGGGGGGGGGGGGGGGGGGGGGGAGGTGGCGTTTTGATGTAGGGGGGTTTTGTGGTGTTGTGTGTGTGTGGTTTAGGGGGGGGGTGGGGGTGTGGGGTGTTTTTAGGGGAGGGGTTGTGTGTGTGGGGTGCGGGGTGTTTTTTGTGGAAAAATTTGGGCTTTGGGGACACTCACAAAAAAATCCCCTGTATGCCCTATATTTTTTAAAAATATATTTTGTATAAAATTTAATACATAAAATTAAGGGTAATATTAACAAATGCCTGGGCCCTATGCATGGCGAGGTGCTTGTTCTTAAACCAAATAACACACACACCAAAAGGTTTGGGCAAAAGCATTTTTAAACCAATTTCATTTATGAAAGCCCTTGGTTTCATGCCAAAAAACCCTACACCTACACAAACACAACACCACACACACACACACCCACACACACACACACAAAGAACAAAATCACTCACAACCCAAAAGAAAACTAAAAAACTCACTCACACCCTTTTAAATTTTCTCTCTCTTTTACCTCCCTTTTTTTCTTTCTTTTCTCTCCCCTCCTCCTTCTCCCCCCTTACTTCCCCCTCCCTCACCCACCCCCCCCACCTCCTTTCTTGATGTCAGAAGGACGTTTTTTGTTTTTTTCCCTATTTTTTTAAGAAAAGTCTGTTTTTCAGCACCCCCCGAAAACCAAACAATCAACTAAACTGTCAACCAAACCCTTTTTAAAAATTTTATCGTTTAAAACAATCCCCAAACAAACAATCCAACCAACCAAACCCAAACCCAAAGAAAGAACTAACCAAAAAAATTTAACCAATTTCCCAAACAACAAACCACAATCCAATTTTCCAATCAATCAATCAACCAAAACAACTAACCCAAACGATCAACTGGGCCGTGGGAAAAAAAAATTGCCTTTAAAAACCAAAACAATTACCCAATCAAACTAAAAACCAAAAATAACTTTAAAAATCCCAAAACTACAGGCCAAACATCAATTTTTCCCAAACCAAACCTTTTTTTCCCCAAAAACTTCTTCCTTAAAGGAAAGGAAAGGGAGGCTTTCCCTTTAGTTCTCGGAAAGAATGGGGTTTTAAATCAAGGGCCCAAGAGTGCAAAAACTTGGCTAAGTAGGGGGGAAAACTTTTTTTTCCCTTTAAAAGACTCCCCCCACCCCCCCCTTTCCCCATTGCTGAAATGGTTTAACTTGGGAAAAGGGAATCCCCCATTTTTGAATGGTTTAAGTGCAAATTTAACCGACCAAATTTAAAAACAGTGGTAAGTGTCAAAAGTGATTTTTTTTAAGCCTTCCAAAAACTAAATTTTTTAAAAGAACAAAATTTTAAAAAATGAAGAATGAATAAAAAACCAAAATTAAACCCCAATCAACAGATTTTTCTTTTTCTTCACAAGATTTTGCCTTTAAACCAAACTGGGGTTTTTCCCAAACATTAAGGGGGCCCCTTTTTGAATTAAGGGAAAGCACCAAAAACCCCCTAAAACGGCCCCCCTTTTTTTTTTTTCGGGCCCCAAACCCGAACCTAAAGGGTTCCCCCAATTTATGGGATTTTTTTTGGGGTTGGGAAACCCTTTTTTTTAAACCCCCAATTTTAAACTAGAAAACATTTTTTAACTTTTTGGGGAAATACATACTTAAAATGTGGTTTAAAATTTTTCCTTCTGGCCCTGGAATTTTGGCCTACTCTTCTGAAAAATGGGGTTTGGGTTTTTTTTTAATTTCAGGGGCCAAAAATGTTTGCAAAACATTCTTTAAATCAGGCCTTGGGTTTTTGTCGAATCTGAGGATTTTATAAATTTTTTTTTTTTTATTTGTTTTTTTTCTTTTCATTAAGGGATAATGCAATAAACCTCCTGTAAAATTCCAGTCTAAAAAAATATGCAATTTGGGGGGATTTTATCATCTGTTTTTCCCCCCGGCACACAATGGCCTACTCTTTCAAAAAAGGAAACAGGATTTTTAAAATTGGGGCGCAAGATTGTTCACACGCAGGGAAAAACCCCGTTTATAGTTTTTATCCGAAGGACTTTTGAGGAGAGTGAAGTTTTGGGCCAACTGATGGAAACCCTTTAAAAAAAAAAAAAAACCCCCCAAAGTTGTTTCCCCGTTTTTCCGAAAGGTAAATAAAAGATTTAAAATAAAAAAAAAAAAAATAAAAAAAAAACCCCCAATTTTTTATTTTTTTTTGTTTTTTTTTTTTTTTTCTTTTTTTTTTTTTTTAATTTCTTTAATATTAAAAATACCTATCTAATCTTAATTTAAATTAGAAATTTTTTTGGGGGTTTTTTTTTTTAAGGAGAGTCTTAAATTTTACCCAAAAAGGGAAAGGTTCCCTTTTTTTTTTTAACCTACTAATCCCAATTTTTTTCCAAAGGGAATGAAAAACTATAAAAAAGGGGTTTTTTTTTTTTATTTTCGGTTTATACCCCCCTTAACCCGGCCCAAAAAAGGGGGGCGGGGAAACCCCTTTTTCCCAAAAACCTTATTTAAAATAAATGGGGTTTGGGGTTTTTAAAATTTGGCCAAATTTTCCCCCTTTTTTGCGTTTTGAAAGGGGCCGGGGGGGGGGGGGGCCCCAAAAGATTTTTTAAAAAATTTCCAAAAAATTTCATATTTTCATTGGAAAATTTTAAGTTACGGGGGCTTTTTGCATTATCCTTTGGGGTGTAAAGGAAAAAAAAACAAATAAAAAAAAATAAATGGGTTAAATCTTTTCGATTTTGGGCTATAAAAATAAAAGGTCCCCCAGTAGAATGTTTGCAGAAATTTTTGCCCTTGGGAAATTTTAAAAAAAAAAAATTTTTATTAAAATTTCATAAGAGTAAAGGCCCCTTGCATTCCAGTTAATAAAAAAATTAAGGGGGGTTGGGGGGGAAACAATTTTTAAGTATTGTATTTCTCCTAAAGTTTTTTTAAGGTTTGTCTAGTTTTAATGGTTTGGTTTTTTTAAAAACGGTTTCATACACAAAAAAAACTCATCATTGTGGGGAAACCCTTTGGGGGTTCAGTGAGGACTGAAAAAAAAAAAATAGGCTTAAATTTCGGTGTTTTTGTTGTAGACATCCCTTGAAGGCGGAAGGGGTACCCCTTTTAAAAATTGAAAACAGCTGGTTATGCAAAATCTTTGTTGAAGCCATTTGAAGATGCTGTTGGGTTGCTGAAAATTTTTTGGTTTTTATTTTTTTATTTCAAATTTTTTTCATTTGTTGGGTTTTTAAAATTTTGTTTTTGGGGGCTTTTTAAAAAAAAATCCCTTAGACCCTTTTCTCATGATTTAATGGGGGCTTTTTTTGGGCTGCATTTTTAAACCCCTTATTTTTGGGGGTTTTTCCTTTCCCAATTGACCATTTCAGAAAAGGGGGAGAGGGGGGGGGGGGGGAAGGGTTTGCGGAAATTGGGGTAACGCTTGCCCTCCATTTTTACCCCCGCTTTTTCACTCTTGGGAAATTTTGGGGGAAAACCCCAAATTCTTCCGGGACTAGGGTGCCCAAAACCCCCTTTTCCTTAGGTTTGAAATTGGTGGTTGTTTGGTTGGGGTTTTTTTAAATTTATTTGTTTGGCCTGTAGATTGGTTTGGTTTTTTTGATTGATTGGTTTTTTGATTTTTTGGGTTTTTTATTGATTTTTAAAGGTTTTTTCTTTTCAAAGGTCATTTTTTTTTGATTGTTAGTTATTGGTTGTTTTATTGATTGGTAAGTTTATTGATTGGTTTGTTGATGGGTAATTTTGGGGTTGGATTGATTTGGGGAGTTTTTCATTGGGTTGGTTTTTGGTTGATTTATGATTTTATTGATTATCGATCAATTTTGGGTTTATAGGTTGGTTGACGAGAGTTGATTGGTTTTGGGGTTTTTGGGGGCTGAGGGACGACGTGCTTTCAAAATACGGGGAAAAAAAAGACAAACTATCGGGGCATTCTGACATCAAGGGGGGAGGGGGGGGGTTGGGGGGGGGGGGAGGGGGGGAAGGAAGGGGAAGGGGGAGGGAGAGGGGAGGGGGGAAGGGGAAAAGAGGGGGGGAAAAGAGGAGAGAGGGGGGGAGAGGGAAGGGG
This sequence comes from Stramonita haemastoma, assembly GCA_030674155.1. Taxonomy (NCBI): domain Eukaryota; kingdom Metazoa; phylum Mollusca; class Gastropoda; order Neogastropoda; family Muricidae; genus Stramonita; species Stramonita haemastoma. Next base: position 9,165,623 of record CM060339.1, on the reverse strand, counting down.
AGGGGAGGTGGTGAGTGATTTTTTTTTGGTTTTTTGTGTGGTTTTTGGGGGGTTTTTTGTGTTTTGTGTGTTTTGTTTTTGTGGTGTGTGTCTTGGGGTTTTGTTTTTATTTTTTTTTCAGCCTTTTTTACTTTTCATGCATTGCTGCATGCTTTTGTCACAAAAGGGGTGTTTTTGTGTGTGCAAAGCTGTACAGCCCCCCCCCATGCTTTTTTTGGCCCTGCATTTTTTTTTAAAATTTTTTCCATAAAAATTTTTTATCTTTAAAAACCCCAAAAATTTATTTATAAGGGCTTTCATGGGATTTGTGTGAGTGTTCCCCAAGTAAATTTTTAAAAAAAAACCCCCCAAAAACACCACACACACACACACACACAAACCCACCACACACACACCACACACAAAAACAAAACCCCAAAACCCCACCAACACCAAAACACAAAACCCCCCAGGCCCACACCACAAAAACCCAAACCCCCGGGCACAAAAAGGGGGGAAACTTTTTTTTCCCCACGCCCCCCCCTTTTTTGGGCTTT
>CM060339.1:9152587-9155087 GCA_030674155.1 Stramonita haemastoma | reverse complement strand
ATATATACATTTTTAAAAAAAAAGTAGACTTGAGCTGAAGTCTATTTCCAACATTCTGTTAGCTTAAGTTTTTGTTATGGTCCGTAAGATCAAAGGCTTTTGTAAGATCAACAGCAACAAATATTATGCACCTCAAAGTTTGTTTTCATCCATGTCGTTTAGCCCTTGGGCAACTATATTGATTGGTGCAGTATGTATAGCGAGAACTGACTGATTATCAAGCGTATCTGTTGTGTTGGAATAAACGTGTTTATTCATATCATATATGTTTCTTTAAGGGTTTAAACAAATTCAATAGGAATAGGTATGGGAGTAGCTCTGTAGTTTGAAGGTTGAGTTTTCTCACCTGGTATGAACAGAGCACGGGGGGGGGGGGGGGGAGGAGGAATCACTTTTGAGAGAGAGAGAGAGAGAGAGAGAGAGAGAGAGAGAGAGAGAGAGGAGAGAGAGAGGAGAGAGAGAGAGAGAGAGAGAGAGGGAGGAGAAGTAGAGATAAACAGACAGCCAGCCAACAAGAGAGATAGAGAAGGAGACAGAAAAACAGACAGATAGACTAGGGATGGGGTAGAGTGACGACATAACGTTATTGATCTTAATGGCCTTATCAACACACACACACACACACACACGCTACGCACGCACGCACGCACGCAGCGCCACAACACACACACACACACACACACACACCACACCACGCACCACACACAGCACACACACACACACAACACACACACACCACATCACACACACACAACAACACACACACACGCAACACACACACACAAACAACACACACACACGTGCACAACACACACACACACAACACACACACACACACACCACAACACACACACGGCACACACACACACATAACAACACACACACACGTGCACAACACACACACCACAAACACACACACACACACCAACCACACACACACACACACAACACACACACACACACACACAACACACACACACACACACACACACACACACACACACTCTCTCTCTACCACACCACCACACGCCACAACACACACCCCGCACGCACGCACGCACGCACACATACACACACACGTGCACACACACACACCACACAAAACACACACACACACACACACACACACACACACACACACACACACACCACACACACACACTCTCTCTCTACCACCACCACCACAACACACAACACACACACGCACACACACACACACACGCGCACACACACACACACACACACACACAACGCACGCACGCACGCACGCACGCACGCACGCACGCACGCACGCACACACACAACACACACACACACAATAGCGCGTACACACGCACGCACGACATTTCTATTACGGAAAGGCGGACTTGAGAGTAATCACCCTAAATCACCCTAGAAACAGAGATCTAGTTTTCATTGACGTATTGAGAGAGAGAGAGACAGAGAAGAGAGACAGAAGACAGACAGACAGACAGGAGGGCGGGAGGGAAGGGGGAGGGAGAGGGAGGGGGGAGAGAGAGAACAGAGAGAGACAGAGAGCAGAGAGAGAGAGACACAAAGAGAGACAGAGAGAGAGAGACAGAGACACAGAGAGAGCGAGAGCGAGAGAGAGAGACAGAGAGAGAGACAGAAGAGAGAGACAGAGAGAGAGAGACAGAGAGAGAGACAGAGAGAGTTTACTCAGAGAGAGGAAGACGGAGAGAGGCAAAAAGAAAGACTTCAGAGAGAGAGACAGAGACAGACAGACAGACGAGAAAATGAATGGGTTGGATTTTTCATGGTTTTTCTTGTAAAGCGTGTCATGATGTCATTCCTTGAAGGACTTGGGGTTTTTTGGGTTACCTTGAGTTATGAGAAATGGAGTCATAACCAGTTCTAACTCTAAACTAAATGTAGGTGTGATTTTGTTTGGTATTGCTTTGTATACCACTTGCTATGGTATTGTATTGTATTGTATTGTACTGTATTGCATTGTATTGTATTGTATTGCATTGTGTTGTTTGTTTTTTTGCTTGCTGATGGTATTGTATTGTGTTGTTTTGTGCACCACTTGCGGATGGTTTATTGATTGATTGCATTGTATTGTATTGTTACGATTGTATTGTATTGCATTGTGTTGTATTGTTTTGTGCACCACTTGCGAATGGTATTGTGTTGTGTTGTATTGAAGTGTTTTGTTGTTGTGCGTTCTCCAGCTTTACACCGTTTGGAGTCTACCCAGAATGATGATAATGCAGTCTCTCTCACTCATCAACCCACTCCGGGAGTCAAGTGCTGTGAGATAGTAAGCAGCACACAAGAGATGAGAAGTTTTCCTGTATCACTCTGTTCAAGTGTCTCACCATATAGGCGGCCATAATCCATCTGAGGGGGGGGGGATTTTTTCTTATTTATTTTTCTTCTTTTATATCGAGGATAATGGAATAAGCACTCATGTGCTTTTTTTTTTTTTTTACATCCAGTGTGTATCAGTTTTGTAAATCTTGTCATCTGTTCCCAC
>CM060339.1:9130087-9132587 GCA_030674155.1 Stramonita haemastoma | reverse complement strand
CTGTCATCTCTTTCTTGTCTATTTTCTTCTGCCTTGTTGGTCCATTCTCCTTCCCTCCCCCCCCCTCTCCCCCAGAAAGACTTCAAAGATAACAATTCTCAAGTTGGATGCGCTGGGCCTGCCTTATCAGGCGCTTAACGGCAGCGCGACGCATTTTTTTTGTTTTTGCTCCTTTGACAGTTGCTTCTGAGTGTTTAGTGAAGAGAAAGAAGAAGTTCTATTTTCTTTTCGTCGTCATTCTTCTTCTGAGTGTCATCACCATCTCGTCTAGTCTTTAGATGAGAGTGCTTGGCCACATGGCCAGCGCCACCCTGTTCCCCTCTCATATATATTCTGTTTGCATATATGTGTGTGTATGTGTGTTGTGTTGTGTGTGTTATGTGTGTGTTGTGTGTGTTGTGTGTTGTGTTGTGTTGTGTGTGTGTGTGTGTGTTGTGTGTGTGTGTGTGTGTGGTGTGTTTTGTGTGTGTATGTGTGTGTCTGTGTGTGTGTTGTGTTGTGTTGTGTGTGTGTGTGTGTGTGAGGTTGTGTACGTGTGTGCATGTGTATGTATGTGCGTGCGTGCGTGTGTGCGTGTGTGTTTGTTTTGCCCAAGGACTTTCAGCTTTTCTCTGCAGGATTTTCCCCAGGGACACCACTCTTTTTGCCGTAGGTTCTTTAACGTGCGTTAAATCTTTTTACGGTGACTTAATCTCAAACGAACGCCTCGGTGGTGGCTCGATCCCGGGGTCCTAAGATCATGAGCGTAAAGTTCTCACCGCGCGCTAGGCTATCCCGCCCCTGGGAAGCAGTGTGATGAAACAAGAGAAAAAAGAGAGGGATAGAAAAGAGGGAATTGCTAGCACAGAATGTCCAGAAGGCAGGGATGTTGTTGATACTGACATCTCCCCCACGATGTTTCACTAAGCTGATTTATGTCTTGTCTGTCATCTTACGGGGATTAAGAGAGAGAGAGAGAGGAGAGAGAGAGAGAGAGAGAGAGAGAGAGAGAGAGAGAGAGAGAGAGAGAGACAGACAGACAGACAGACAGACAGACAGACAGACAGACAGACAGACAGACAGACAGACAGACCGAGCGAGAGACAGACACACAGACATACACACACACACAATTATACACACAGACACACACAAACACACACACACACGCACGCACACACACACACACGCACGCACGCACGCACGCATACACACACACACTCGCGCGCGCGCACACACACACACACACACACACGCACACATACACACACACGTACACACACACACGTGTACACACACACGTGTACACACACACACACACACACACACACACACACCACACACACACACACACACACACACACACACACACACACAACACACAACAAAAAAAAAAACAAGGGGGCACAGACTACGTGATTGGGTCAATGGGGGGCCGTCACCAAAGCTAAGGCCCGAAAAGACCATCAACCCTTTCCCTTTTTTTTGGCCAAGGAGGGGGCATTTTTCGATGACCAACGACGTCACAAAGGGCCCCCCCCCCCTTCCGACCTCTGCCCCCTATACTCCCTTGGAGTGAGAAGGGTACGAAAAATTTTGATGTAGATGTGATGAGTGATGATGAGATGATGATGAGGTGGTTAGGTGATGATGTGAGAGGGTGGGGGTGATGGTGATAGATATGAGTTTATAATGATGATGGGGGGTGGGGTTTTGGTGATGATGATGATGAGGGGTTTGGGGGTGGTGGGGGTGGTTGGGGTGGGGGGAAATGATAAGATATGGGGGGTGATGGGAAGATAGAGGGAAGTTGTTTTAAGAGATGACCCCGTATTGTGGCGTCCCGGTTAGGCCTATCAAACCCTTTGGTTGGGAAGGGGGGTTTGTTTTGGGGGTTTTTTTCCCCCCTTCCAGAGTGGGATGGTTACCAAAAAGGAAAGGTGGCAGGGGTTAAGATTTCTTGCCCCCCAACAACAAGAAAAACCGGGGTGAGGTTCGGGTTTTCGTTTCCCCACCCATCCCTTTTTTTTTTTTTCCTGTTGAGAAAAAAATTGAATGAATTTTAAAAGCTTCGCGGGGAACTGAAAAACCGGGGCCGGGGAACAGATGAAAAATTTAACCGCTACACAGGGGGACAGAAAAAAAAAAAAAAAGCACAGGGTTTTTATTCCACCCTCAAAAAAAGGACAAATAAAAGAAAAAATAAGATTAAGGTCGGAAGCCCAACCCAATCACCCCAATCACCCACCACTACAAGAACATCATCAACATCAACATACCCCCAGGCCCGCAATCATATCATCAACATCACCCTCACCCCCCATCCAAAACATCCCTCATCATACATCATCATCATCATCAACGTCGTCGTCGCGCGTTTACATCTCATCACTCTCTCTCATCATCATCTTCTCACACCCCCATCACCATACTACCATAACATCATGCGGGACATTCGACAAAAGCCGCGGCGAACACAGTCGGTCGGGGGTGGAAGGATGGGGGTAACCCTAAAAAAGCA
>CM060339.1:9116282-9129987 GCA_030674155.1 Stramonita haemastoma | reverse complement strand
AAATTTGTGTGGGTTACAATTCTGAAGCCATATAAACAATAAACAGAAATTCAAGAAATCTTTAAAAAACTTAATTTTAAAAATTTATTTATTTTTTTACTATCAGTGGAGATTTGCACTGATGATAAAAATTTGGCTTGGACGATGCTCTTAAGATATATATATATATATATATATATATATATATATATATATATATATATATATATATATATATATATATATATATCTTCTTGTTGTTGTTATCTGTGGAGACTTGTGAAGTTACGATGTCAATATGATTCAGCGACATTGATAGCTAGGTCAGCACTTAAAACAGGTTTTATGTAGTTTTTTTTATGAATGTTGTTGCACTTGTGGAGATAAGAATGAGGTTAGTCAGCACAAGTGACTGACAGTTTACGAGCTGCTTCTGTTCCTATGACACAGCATGACGGGGAATGTATCAGAGCAATCTACAGTTATATTTATACTCATAAGTTATATTTGTACTCATAAGGGATCTACAGTTATATTTATACTCATAAGGGATTTACAGTTGTATATATGACAGGTAATGTATTGAAGCAATCTACAGTTATATTTATACTCCTAAGCAATCTGCAGTTATATTTATACTCCTAAGCAATCTACAGTTATATTTATACTCCTAAGCAATATGCAGTTATATTTATACTCCTAAGCAATATGCAGTTATATTTATACTCCTAAGCAATCTGCAGTTTATATTTATACTCCTAAGCAATATGCAGTTATATTTATACTCCTAAGCAATCTGCAGTTATATCTATACTCATAAGGGATGTACAGCTATATTTATACTTTATATTCATAAGGGATCTATAGTTATATTGATAATCATAGGGATCTAGTTATATTTATTGTCATAAGGGATCTACAGTTATAGTTATACTCCTAAGGGATCTGCCGTTATATTTATACTCCTAAGCAATCTACAGTTATATTCATACTCATAAGGGATCTACAGTTGTATTTATACTCATAAGCGATCTACAGTTATAATTTATTCTCATAAGCAATCTACAGTTATATTTATACTCCTAAGCAATCTACAGTTATATTTATACTCCTAAGCAATCTACAGTTATATTTATACTCCTAAGCAATCTGCAGTTATATTTATACTCCTAAGCAATCTGCAGTTAATATTTATACTCCTAAGCAATCTACAGTTATATTTATACTCCTAAGCAATCTGCAGTTATATTTATACTCCTAAGCAATCTGCAGTTATATTTATTAAATTATACTCCTAAGCAATCGACAGTTATATTTATACTCCTAAGGGATCTACAGCTCTATTCATACTCCTAAGGATTATATTCTATACATAGGTCTGAGGACTAATGGCCTACACCCAGGCAGCCTGGGTTCGATTCCCGGCACAGGAACTTTTTTTCTTTTTCCCGAAGTTGTAATGCAGCTACCTTCATGGTGGGGAAAAAGCCAGTTGCATTTGCAGAATCTCACTAGTGGTGAACCTCAGAGCTCTAGCTGAGCAACACCCCCCCCCCCCCCTTAACCCCCCCTCCCCCCAAAAAAAAGAAAAAAACAACCCCAAAGTGCCACCTTCACCACCACCACCACCACCATAACCACCACCACCACAACCACCACAACCACCACCATCACCACCACCACCACCACCACCACCACCACCACCACCACCGCCACCGCTACCACAAAAACCAACCTTTTCTGTGGCAGTGGTCAAATGCGAGTTCTTCAATGCGGGCGGAAGCGTGAAAGACCGCATCGGCTTACGCATGGTGGAGGATGCGGAAGCGCGGAAGATCATCAAGCCAGGTGACGTTCTGATCGAGCCGACCTCAGGTAACACAGGCATCGGGCTGGCCCTGGCTGCCGCCGTGAAAGGCTACAGGTGCATCATCGTCATGCCTGAGAAAATGAGTATGGAAAAGGTGAGTGATAGAGACAGACAGACAGACAGACAGACAGACAGACAGACAGACAGACAGAGAGACAGACAGACAGACAGACAGACAGACAGACAGACAGACAGACAGACAGCAGACAGACAGACAGACAGAGAGAGAGAGAGGGGGGGGGGGGTAGAGGAAGGGAGAGAGGGGGAGAGAGGGAGGGAGAGAGGAGGGTAGGGAGAGAGAGAGAGAGAGGGAGGGAGAGAGAGAGAGAGAGAGAGAGAGAGAGAGAGAGAGAGAGAGGAGAGAGAGGAGAGAGAGAGAGGGAGAGAGAGGGAGAGAGAGAGAGTAGGGAGGGGGGGAGAGGCTGGAAGAGAGGGAGGTATTTATGTATTTTTTATTTATTTGCTCTTTTATATTTAGGATGGAATAAGCACTTACGTGATTGTTTACATCCAATCCTCATGTGTAAGGGAATGGAGAGAGGGAGGGGGAGAATGCGGAGAGGGGAAGGTAGAGAAGGAGGGAGAGAGGGAGTGAGAGGGAGAAAGAGGGAGGGTGGAGAGAGGGTAAGGGGGGGGAGAATGGGGGGAGGGAGGTAGGGTGAGGGTGAAAGGCTACAGGTGCATTATCGTCATGCCTGAGAAAATGAGTATGAAGAAGGTGAGTGATGGTGACACAGAGAGAGAGAGAGAGAGAGAGAGAGAGAGAGAGGGGGGAGGGAGAGAAATCTGCTGTGACATAAAGTGGTGTACAATAAATAAATGAATAAAAATGATCGTCACATTTCCAGGTGGATGTTCTGCGAGCTTTGGGAGCTGAAATCGTCCGCACGCCCACGTCTGCTGCCTTCGATTCCCCGGAATCCCACATTGGTGTGGCACGACGACTGATGGAGGAGATTCCCAATTCCCACATCCTGGATCAGGTATGAGGGGAAAACGAGGAATGATTATCGGGCATTCCTCAGCTTAACAAGGAATGATTATCGGGCGTTCCTCAGCTTAACTTTTCTAGGGGAGGGTCACCCAACACCTGTGCTCTTGTCTTTTATGAGTCAGAACTATCTTTGTGTATGTGTTAAGACCTGTTCCGCTTTTTTTGGAAGAGTAGGCCATTGTGTGCTGATGGTGGGAACGGATGATGGAATGGACGAAAGTGCATACACATGGGGGACTGGATGTAAAAAAAAAAAAGCACAGTGCATGTTGTGGGTGATGGACCCCGAGAGTGTTAAGCTGGGGAACATTCAAATGACAGCAAGTCTCATTTAACAGCTTGACTGCCTCTGCCTAGAAATTTTCTGGGGTGAAGTGTGTACTCTGTATGCCTACAACCCTGAAAATTTCTGGGGTGACAATTCGATGTAAACAAACTAGCGTCCTTGACTAGAGTAAAAGGGAAAGAACTCCAAAGTTGGTGAAGATCACTCTTTTTTTTTTTTTTTTTTGCTTGGCAACATCCAGTTACTAAAACATGGCAAAACCCATCAGTTTTTTTTTTTTTTAGCTCATATTTTTGCGTTATTTTCCATGACTGCTTGGACTGTACTTGTTCAAAATGGCCGACTCTTCTCGTTGAACGCATCATTCAATGACTTTACAAAGCTAAAGAAGAAACAATTAAAGAGGTTTTAGATGAGCCTGACAGTGATGAAAAACCATCTTGTATGATTCAGGAGACTGTAAAGATGAAAAAAACAAAACCCTGAGATTTTGCCTCAACTTATGTGTGACGCTATTGAGGTGGGGGGAGGGGGGTAATGAGAATGACAGTGATGATGAAAAAAGTGAAATTTTCATCAATATACAAAATTAAAAAATATATTTTTGTAGTAAATTAGCATGCTAACTACTCTGTTTGCTTGAGCACAATCGATGATAAGTATACTGTCATTGGGCAGAATATCAGGATTATTCATGGAGTAATTTCTGAGTGACAACGACATGAGCATAACCAGTGGTACATAAGTAATTTTATTCCTTGGCATATAGGGTGCACTTGCACTCGACACAGCGCACAAATCCATCATCACTCAGCCAAGAGAGTTATAATTAGTGCGCCCCTTCCTTTTACCTAGTCCAAGTGTGGGTCAGTTCCTGCTATAAGTAGCACCAGCTGGCCCCATCTGGGCTGGGATGGGACTGATTAGTTAGCAGCTGAGAGGAGCTGAAAGTAGGGGAAAAGTGACAGCTATGTCGGCAGTTAAGAGGTTTTCTCTTTCCTTTCTGTCTATTTTTTATTTTATTTTATTTTTTTTTACTGACAGCAGTTGTGTATAACAATAATCACTCCATCAACTCCTTTGCTGCATTTAACATGCTTGTTTGGTCACAGCTTGTGTGTGTGTGGGTGGATTTGTTTATTTGTTTCTCTGTTGGTTTTTTTTTTTTTTTTTTTTAGTGTGTGTGTTCTTTGATTTAGTGTCAGGTTCACAATAAAGAGGGAGGGAGGGAGGGAGGGAGGGAAGGAGAGAGAGAGAGAGAGAGAAAAGAGAGAGAGAGAGAGAGAGAGAGAGAGAGAGAGAGAGAGAGAGAGAGAGGTGGGGGGGTTATGAACAACAGGAAAATAACATAAAAGATGCAATTGTAAACTATCAACATAACAATGTAATTAATATCAGTCAAACAGTGAGGACAAACTGTCAGTCAAACTGTTGAAAATCAACCACAACTCTTGTGAGAGAAAACACATAGGGGCAAATACCCCTGCCTTGGAAAAACAGGTCATCACATAGTGTGCTACAGAAGATTTATTACCAATGGGACACTGCTTTGATATCAAGCTAACAGGATTTCACATAGCAGTACATTGTTGCTGAAAACTGTATCCAAAGAATTCTCATGGATGTCAGAAAAGTGTTGTTTTAAAAGCTGACATTCGAAAAAGAATATTCATGAATATTTGAAATTGTCTTTTTTAAAAACCTTTAAAAAAAATTAATAAAAAATAATTTGAAATTGTATAGCCACATATGTGATTTACATTTGTGACGCTCCACCACGAAATGAGTCACTTTGCACCTGACCCACTTTTCTGTTTGGAGCTATTTTAGGCAGGTGGGGGTCAGGTTGTTGATTTTGAGATTTCGAATTGATTATAAAACTGTAGTCCTTATTCTACCTTGTAACGAAATATCAAGTCACAATTTTGTTTCCTTGGGCCTTTAAACATGTTTTTAGCCCTCATGCTCACCACCTATTAAGGATGCTAAACTTGCCAATTTCTCATTTTGGCATTTCCCGCAGTCTATCATTTCAAGTTGTAATAACTTTTCATAGAAATGTCAGATTTTCAATCTGTTTCTTGCATTGTACAGCTGTTTTGTTGCAGATTTATTGTCATGTCAATAACTAAATATTGACCTCTGGTGCAATACGACTCATTATGTAGTGGAGAGTCACATTTATAGCAAATTTTGCCCTGAATGTATTTGATTTCAGTCTGTAGATAAGACAGCTCATTATCCTTGCTTTCAGTTTGTGAAAATCCAAAGTGGGAACAGAGAATAGGTTTAAGGTCAGGAAAATAGGAATTACAGAAAGAGTATGATAGCATCTGTTTGTTTTTTTCCCCTGTTTCCAGTATGCTGTGTGTGTGTGTGTGTGTGTGTGTGTGTGTGTGTGTGTGTGTGTGTGTGTGTGTGTGTGTGTGTGTGTGTGTATGTATGGTGTGTGTGTGTGTGTGTGTGTGTGTATATGTATGGTGTGTGTGTGTGTGTGTGTGTGTGTGTGTGTGTGTGTGTGTGTGTGTGTGTGTGTGTGTGTGTGTATGTATGGTGTGTGTGTGTGTGTGTGTGTGTGTGTGTGTGTGTGTGTGTGTGTGTGTGTGTGTGTGCATTCATGCATGTATACATGCATTTTGTGTGTGTAAATGCATGCATGTGTGTGTGTGCATGCATACATGTGTGTATGCATGCATATAATGTGTGTGTATGCATGCATATAATGTGTGTGTATACATGCATACATGTATTTGTGCGTGCATGCATGGGTATGCATGCATGTTAATATATGCATGCATACATGTGTGGTGTGTCCATGCGTGCCTGTGTATGCATGCATGCATGCATGTGTGCATACATACATATATGTGTGTCCATGCTTGCATGTATGCGTATGTATGCATGCATGAATGCATGTGTGTGTGAGTTTTTGTATGTGTGTATGTGTGCATACATGTGCGTGTGTGTATGCCTGCATGTGCGTGTGTGTATGCCTGCATGTGCATGTGTGTATGCCTGCATGTGTGTGTATAATGTATATGCATGCATGCATGCACGCTTGTGTGTGTGCAGTACCGCAATCCCAGTAACCCATTGGCTCATTACGATGGTACAGCAGAGGAAATCTTGTCTGCCTGTGACAGTAAGTTTGTTAATATCGTTAAATATCGCTTTGTACTACACTCTACAAAGTGACAGTAAGTGTGTTAATATCGTTAAATATTGCTTTGTACTACATTCTTCAAAGTGACAGTAAGTTTGTGAATATCGTTAAATATCGCTTTGTACTGCACTCTGCAAAGTGACAGTAAGTTTGTGAATATCGTTAAATATCGCTTTGTACTGCACTCTGCAAAGTGACAGTAAGTTTGTTAATATCGTTAAATATTGCTTTGTACTGCACTCTGCAAAGTGGAATGTTGAGTTGCCTACTAGGCATGATTGATAATATTTACATATTTCTTTTTATCACACCTGTCTCACCTGTCTGAGTCACCGAGTTCAGTGTTAGCCACCACACATGCAGTGTATCGTATAAAAATTTACATTTGTGTTGTGATGTCTCACCTGTCTCACCTGTCTGACCTGTCTTACCTGTCAGCATCCCCGAGTTCAGTGTTAGCCACCACAAATGTAGTGTATTGTGTAAAAATTTACATTGTGTTGTGATGTCTCACCTGTCTCACCTGTCACCATCACCGAGTTCAGTGTCAGCTGCCATACTTAATGACGGGACGTTGTTGTTGTTGTTTTTGTTGTTGTTGTTGTTGGAAGCTAGCAGACATGATGGCCTGAGCGGGTGTTGCAGATGTGTGTGTGTGTTGTTGCTGCTGTTGTTGTTGTTGCTGTTTTTGTTGTTGTTGCTGCTGTTGTTGTTACTGTTGCTGTTGTTGTTGTTGCTGCTGTTGCTGCTGTTGTTGTTGCTGCTGTTGCTGTTGTTGTTGCTGTTGTTGTTGCAGATGTGTGTGTGTTGTTGTTGCTGTTGTTGTTGTTGCTGCTGTTTTTGTTGCTGTTGCTGCTGTTGTTGTTGCTGTTGTTGCTGCTGCTGTTGTTGTTGCTGCTGTTGCTGTTGTTGTTGTTGTTGTTGCTGCTGTTGTTGCTGTTGTTGTTGCTGCTGTTGTTGCTGTTGTTGGAAGCTAGCAGACATGACGGGTGTTACAGATGTGTGTGTTGTTGCTGTTGCTGTTGTTGTTGTTGCTGCTGTTGTTGTTGTTGTTGTTGTTGTTGTTGTTGTTGTTGTTGCTGTTGCTGTTGCTGTTGTTGTTGTTGCTGTCGTTGTTGTTAGCTAACAGACGTGAGGGTTGTTGCAGACAAAGTGGACATGGTGGTGGTGGGGGCTGGCACTGGAGGTACTCTGACAGGTATCGCCAGGAAGATCAGAGAAAAATGCCCCAACTGTAAGGTGAGTCAAAGTGTGTGTCTCGTAATAATCATCATCATTATTTGTCTTATTGAGGAAAAAGTAGTGGAGGAAAAAAAAGTGCAGGTACCAATTTCTCAATCATTTTGAAAATGATTGATCAAAGATTCATTAAAAAAAAAAGTAAATAAAATCTAGGGAATAATGTCTTTCAGTGGCAGCATTGTAGGCATTTTTGAGTAAGAACCATACCTTTGACCTGACCTGACTCGAGTTTCGGCTCCTGGACGAGCCTTCATCAGAAGTCCCGGCGGTGATTGAAACTCCACCTGCTGTGGTACCTTACAGCAAGACACTTTTCAGAATTTAAAAATGTCATTTGCATTCAAAGGAGTATTATTTGTCTTATGAAAAAAGAACAGAAAATACCCAAACAGATACAGCGATACAAACTAGGGCAACTTCAAGATTTTACATAGAGACAAAACATTCACACTAACATAACTGCGCTCATGTGTTTTTGTAAGTTGAGACTCGTATGAAATCTTGTTTGACATGTTGATGATGATGATAATAATAATAATAATAATAATAATAATAATAATAATAATAATAATAATAATACTAATCAGAGCTCTGAGGTTCACCAATGGTGAGAATTGCGTGTGTGTGTGTGTGTTAGTCCTTTGGATGAGACTATAAACCTAAGGCCCCGTGTGCGAACGCACACAGAACATCTTGCATGACACGTTAAATCCTGTTCCACTTTTTGTAAGAGTAGGCCATTGTGTGCTGGTAGGAACAGATGACAAAATTTACAAAAACTGCATACACACGGGGATGGATGTAAAAAAAACAACACATGAGTGCTTATTCCAGTATCCTTGGTATAAAAGAATGAATAAATAAATAAATGTAAAAAAGCACAAGTGCTTATTTCATTATCCTTGGTATAAAAGAATAAATAATAGATAAATAAATAAATGTAAAAAAGCTCATGAGTGCTTATTTCATCATCCTTGGTATAAAATAAAAAAAAAAAAAAGAAAAAAAAAAGAAAAAAAAAAGGTACGCATGCACGTGAAAAAACTAACACTTGCTGTTGACACCTGCCACAGGTGATCGATGTGGACCCTATGAGTGCTTATTTCATTATCCCCAGTATAAAAGAATAAATAAATAAATGATAAATAAATTAATTAATAAATAAAATAAAAACAATTTTTAAAAAAAAGGTATGCATGCCTGTAAAGAAGTAACACCTGTTGTTGACACCTGGCCACAGGTGATTGGTGTGGACCCTCTGGGCTCCATCATCGCGGAACCTGAGGAGCTGAACAAGACTGACACGTCCTTTTACGAAGTGGAGGGCGTGGGCTATGACTTCATCCCCACTGTCTGTGAGCGAAAGGTAAGCCCACCTCTTTGTCTGGCCTCCTCCCCTCCCCCTTCCTCTTGCCCCCCCCCCTCCCTCCTCTCTCCCTCACAGCTGTTAGTTTCCCCTCAACTTTCAGCTCCTCTCAGCTGCTAATTACTAGGTAAGCCCTGCTCTTGTCTGTCTTCCTCCCCCCCCTCCCTCCCTCTCTCCTTTTTTTATTTTTACTTTTGGAAACTTTTCTTCTTCCCGTCCTCTCCCTGAAAACTTTTTGTCCCACCCTCTTATTGTCAGTCTTTCATTCTCAATGAATCAGTCAATCAATCAGTCAATCAATCAATCAATCAATCAATCAATCAATCAATCAATCAATCAATCAATCAATCAATCAATCAATCAATCCATCAATTTTTCTCACTTTACTTTACTACACATTCTTAAAAGTGAGGTGATAAAGATGAAAGATGAAAGGCATTGGTAAGATGAAAGACATGAAAGATGAAAGTTGAAAATGCTGCTGTCAGCTATGTAGAGATTCAAACTCCCCAAGATTATTCCCCTGTGGGGATGCCTGGGGTTCTGTCAGTTTAAATAGTGCCCCCCCCCCCCCCCCCCCTTCTGGAAATGCTGTGATAGGCATTCCCTCTTTTCTATCCCTCTCTATGTTTCTGTTGTGTTCCTTTTCTCCCCCTTCTTGTCTATTTTCTGCCTTCCTGGTCCATTTTCTTGCCGTTTTTTTCCCTTCAAAGACTTAAAACATAACGCTTCTCTCCCATGCCGAAGTTGGAATCACTGGCCCTGACTTGTCAGGTGCTTAACACCAGTGCTATACACTTTAGCTCATGTGACAGACAACAGCAAATGGTGTCTGAGCGTTTGAATAAGAAGAAAAAGAAGAAGAAACTAGCTGTGCAACCATTCCTGGTATCACTGTTTTTAGCCAACTGCCAGGGTCACACATGGAGTCACTACATATTGGGAGAGCGACATATATAAATAGACACTTGAAATGAATGAGAGAGAGAGA
This sequence comes from Stramonita haemastoma, assembly GCA_030674155.1. NCBI lineage: Eukaryota > Metazoa > Mollusca > Gastropoda > Neogastropoda > Muricidae > Stramonita > Stramonita haemastoma. The sequence continues at coordinate 9,120,096 of CM060339.1, read as the reverse complement.
GAGAGAGAGAGAGAGAGAGAGAGAGAGAGAGAGAGAGAGAGAGAGAGAAACTATGGTCATGCAAACAGAAACACACAGACAAGTCTGATGACAACAGTTCTCTGAGGTAAGGTTGAGGGCAGAAGGAAAAAGAGGCAGACCACCACCATCTTACATTGCCAACATCGCTGAGATCAGTGGTCTGTTAGGGCTCAGGAAATGGTAGAACTCAGCAGAGGGAGAGAGATGGCAGGTCCTGGTGGCATTGTGTGGAGTTCTTACCAACGACAGCGGCGATGGAGACAGTTGAGTTGGGTTTATTTTGAACATCTGGTAGAACTTAAAGACTTAAAAAAAAAAAAAAAAAGTAAATGCTGAGTATGGCACAGTGTGACCAGATAGCTCAGTGGTCAGAGTGCTCACTTTTTCCCAGCCAATGTTAAGCAGTGTCGAGCATGGTTACCAATTGGATGGGTGACCGTTTGCGTGTCTTGGCTTCAGTACAGTTCCCCCAGTTAACCCAGCTGTAAATGGGTTCCTGCCTTCTTTAGGGTCAGGGAAGGTAAAGCAGTGAGGGAGAGGAGATGGGCGCCGGCCTCAATATGCAGGCCCCTGGAGAAGCTGAGGTCTCTGACACCTCGCTCCCCTATGACCATATAGGTTATGGGACACCTTTATCTGACCTTTTTACCTTTTATGGCGCAGCGCGCAAATCCAACATCACTCAGTCAAGAGTGCTAAATTTAGTGCGCTCCTTCCATTTACCTAATCCAAGCGTAGTCAGTTCTTGCTATAATCAGCACCAGCTGGGTTGGGATGGGATGCGATGCGATGCGATGCGATGCGATGAATAGCAGCTGAGAGCAGTTGAACGTGGGGGGAGACTGACAGCTGCGATGGACCAGACAGACTGTGAAGAATGTTCCTCTAAGCTGGCAAACCAGTTTCCTTTGGCTTGACCCTAATCAGGCTAATGGTTTGAGTCTAGGACTTGGTTTAATGTTAATAATGATCGGAAAGGAGAGAAGCAAGGCCCCTCAGCACAGCAGTGTACAGTGTGTCTGTCTGCTCAGGAGCAAAACTTAGCCCATTTTATTTATTTTTATTTTATTCTTTTATATTGAGGATAATGGGATAAGCACTCTTGTGCTTCTTTACATCCAGTCGCCATGTGTATGCAGTATTGTAAATGTCATCTGTTCCGACTGGCACATGATGGCCTACTCTTATGGAAAGCAGAACAGGATTTAACGTGTGCGCAAGATGTTCTGCATGCGTTCGCACATGGGACCTCGGTTTATAGTCTCATCCGAAGGACTTTGGGGTTAGAGAGGAGTCAGCACTGATGTTAACTCCAGGAGAAAAATCTCCTTGACCAGACTCGAACCCAGGTTGACAAATTGCGAGCGCAATGTTCTGACCACTAGGCTATCCCGTCCTATGCGCATGAAGGCATATGTGGGGTCAGGAAAAGGAGAAAAAAAGTGTGTCAGATACTTTGGAATCCTGTCACCACAGGCACACAAGTTGATGTCTTTCGGATGAGACTATAAACCGAGGTCCCATGTGCGAATGCACGCAGAACATATTGCGCATATGTTATAACCCTTTCTGCTTTTCGGAAGAGCAGGCCATTGTTTGCCGGTGGGAACAGATGACAAAATTGACAAAACTGCATACACACGGGGACTGGATGTAAAAAAAGCACATGACTGCTTATTCCATTATCCTTGAAATAAAAGAATGAAGTAAAATAAATAAATAAATAGATAAATGAATAAATAAATAAATAAATTAGTATGTAAATAAATAAATAAATAAATAAATAAATAAATAAATAAATAAATAAATAAATGCAGTACATCCGTGGATGAGCTAGGACCATGACAAATGCAGTCAACCCTCAGTCATTGATAGAGATCTTTACCCTGAAGTGAAAGGCGTATGCGCCCAGTGGGGAAAAAAATAGGGCACATACGCAAAAATCTCACCATAGATGAACCTCAGAGCTCTAGCCAAGGAATCCAAAAAAAAAAAAAAAAGAAAGGTTTTAGACAAAACAAAAGTGACCCAAGCTAAAACCTGTGTCTGTTAGTGATGTCAGCTAATTGCCAAGGCCTACACTAAAATGTTATTATGTTGTAAAATGGTGTGTTGAGATTGCCTTCAGCCATGACAAGCTCTTAACATAAGCACCTGTAGAGGAGAGAACCCCCCCCCCCCCCCCAACAAACCTGTGTGAAGTTTTAGTGTGGCTGCCTATGTGGCGAGGTGCTTGAGAACAGTTATACACTATCCAAACTTCTCATCCAGTGTGCAGTTTCAATCTCACTGTGATTCCCAGGTGGGATGAGTGAGTCAGAGTGCATATTCTGGGTGACCTCCCAGAGTGTTAAGCTAGGGAAACTGCAACAACATCATCAGCACCACCACCACCACCACCACCACCACCACCACCACCACCACCACCACCACCACCACCACCATCGTCATCATCATTGTCATCATCATCGTCATTTTCTTCAGTAGTTGTGATATCAGAGTTTGTTGTTCTCTCCTCTCCACTTTCCTGTTAACTTCCTAAGGTGTTCCAACAGCCTTAGTGCAGTGGTTAGTGCCTCGGGTTACAGACTAGAAAATCATGGGTTCGAACCCCATGAGTCATGGGATTTTTTCGAACTCTGGCAGGCTGCTACCCAGAGTGAGTGTGCTGTGGGCTCATTGGGAAGACTGGGACCACACAGTTGAGATTCATCGACTTTGAGGATGTGAGTTTGAGAGTGATACTCAAATTACCTGACCAACACTGTAGATATATGTGTCTCTTGGGCCCTGTTAATGCTAGGAAATATTAGAATAGGAAGTGATGAGTACAGTCCTGTCACTAAGTCTCAAAGCACATGTGATTCCATAGCAGCAGCATCACATTATCCTCATCGTCATCGATCATCATGCAATAATAAAAATGGCCTTTGATTTGGTGGCCCCCATTGCTGTGGTCTCATGGTGACCTCAGATTCGGTTTTCCCATACATTTCTGTGCCTGTGGTGAGTTTGTGTCAAAGCCTTTGGGGTTAGAGGTTCATGGTAGAAGGTCGTTGGAGGGACGTTGTGGTGGTCGCTGACTCGAGTGGGTGACTCACTCAGTCTGACTCTGCGACTGAGCTAAAACTGTAGTTAGTTGGGGGCTTAGTAGGTGGTGTCCTGCGTATGTTAGCTCAGAACAGGCACCACTGAACACCACCAAAGTGACCCAGCAGCAGTGCAGGGCCCCTCTGGCTGGTGGCCCCACGGCGGCCTGAAATTGATGGGCTCCCTGTGGACTTCTGACTCTGGAGATGTGGTATGGCAAATCTGGTATGGCTGTGGCAGGGAGATTGAAATGAGTGCATGGGAATGGTTGGACAGGAACATGACAAAAGATGAGGCAGCAAAAGAACCTAACAAATAAAAAATCCTAAGGAGTTATTTGTGCATGACATTAAACTTTTACAGTAGATCTCTTGGGCCTGGCAGAGCCCATCCCTCCCCAGTATAGGGTGCATGCTAGGTTTGTTTTTCTGTTTCTGCAATGCATCAAAAGCGAACGTGATTCATGATATCTTTGGTTTGCAAATTTGATCTTCTCTATGCACGTATACTCAAAGGGAATTGAGGCACTGGCAGGTCTGCATTTAAAAATCGACTCGGTAGATCATCAAAATGTCCACCCTTAGTTGACCAGGTGCTGGTGCCAAGATTTGAACCCACAACTTCATGAACCCACTGGGATAGAAGTCTTATCCACTCAGCCAGAATGTTCATCTGTTGAATGAAAAGAGTCCCTGAAGTCGAA
>CM060339.1:9105936-9113682 GCA_030674155.1 Stramonita haemastoma | reverse complement strand
TCTCTCCTTTTTTTATTTTTACTTTTGGAAACTTTTCTTCTTCCCGTCCTCTCCCTGAAAACTTTTTGTCCCACCCTCTTATTGTCAGTCTTTCATTCTCAATGAATCAGTCAATCAATCAGTCAATCAATCAATCAATCAATCAATCAATCAATCAATCAATCAATCAATCAATCAATCAATCAATCAATCCATCAATTTTTCTCACTTTACTTTACTACACATTCTTAAAAGTGAGGTGATAAAGATGAAAGATGAAAGGCATTGATAAGATGAAAGACATGAAAGATGAAAGTTGAAAATGCTGCTGTCAGCTATATAGAGATTCAAACCCCCCAAGGTTAATTAAAACCAGCTGTTTTCCCTGTGGGGATGCCTGGGGTTCTGTCAGTTTAAATAGTGCCCCCCCCCCTTCTGGAAATGCTGTGCTAGGCATTCCCTCTTTTCTATCCCTCTCTATGTTTCTGTTGTGTTCCTTTTCTCCCCCTTCTTGTCTATTTTCTGCCTTCCTGGTCCATTTTCTTGCTGTTTTTTCCCCTCAAAGACTTAAAACATAACGCTTCTCTCCCATGCCGAAGTTGAAATCACTGGCCCTGACTTGTCAGGTGCTTAACACGAGTGCTATACACTTTAGCTCATGTGACAGACAACAGCAAATGGTGTCTGAGCGTTTGAATAAGAAGAAAAAGAAGAAGAAACTAGCTGTGTAGGCCATTCCTGGTATCACTGTTTGTAGCCAACTGCCAGGGTCACACATGGAGTCTCAACATATTGGGAGAGCCACATATATAAATAGACACTTGAAATGAATGAGAGAGAGAGAGAGAGAGAGAGAGAGAGAGAGAGAGAGAGAGAGAGAGAGAGAGAGAGAGAGAGAGAGAAACTATGGTCATGCAAACAGAAACACACAGACAAGTCTGATGATGACAGTTCTCTGAGGTAAGGTTAAGGGCAGAAGGAAAAAGAGGCAGACCACCACCATCCTACATTGCCAACATTACTGAGATCAGTGGTCTGTTAGGGCTTAGGAAATGGTAGAACTCAGCAGAGGGAGAGAGATGGCAGGTCCTGGTGGCATTGTGTGGAGTTCTTACCAACGACAGCGGCGATGGAGACAGTTGAGTTGGGTTTATTTTGAACATCTGGTAGAACTTAAAGACTTAAAAAAAAAAAAAAAAGTAAATGCTGAGTATGGCACAGTGTGACCAGATAGCTCAGTGGTCAGAGTGCTCACTTTTTCCCAGCCAATGTTAAGCAGTGTCGAGCATGGTTACCAATTGGATGGGTGACCGTTTGCGTGTCTTGGCTTCAGTACAGTTCCCCCAGTTCACCCAGCTGTAAATGGGTACCTGCTCTCTTTAGGGTCAGGGAAGGTAAAGCAGCGAGGGAGAGGAGATGGGCGCCGCCCTCAACATGCTGGCCCCTAGAGAAGCTGAGGTATCTGACGCCTCGCTCCCCTATGACCATATAGGTTATGGGACACCTTTACCTTACCTTTTATGGCACAGCTCGCAAATCCAACATAACTCAGTCAAGAGTGCTAAATTTAGTGCACCACTTCCTTTTACCTAATCCAAGTGTGGTCAGTTCTTGCTATAATCAGCACCAGCTGGGATGGGTTGGGATGGGATGGGATGGGATGGGATGGGATGGGATGGGATGGGATGGGATGAATAGCAGCTGAGAGCAGTTGAACGTGGGGGGAGACTGACAGCTGCGATGGACCAGACAGACTGTGAAGAATGTTCCCCTAAACTGGTAAACCAGTTCCTTTGGTTTGACCGTAATGGTTTGAGTATAGGACTTGGTTTAATGTTCCGCACATGATGGGAGAGGAGAGAAGCATGGCCTCTCAGCACAGCAATGGGCACAGTGTCTGTCTGCTCAGGAGCAAAACTTAGTGCATGGAGGTGTATGCAGGGTTGGGAAAAGGAGAAAAAAGTGTGTCAAATACTTCGGAATCCAGTCATCATAGGCACACAGATTGACATCTTTCAGATGAGACTATAAACCGAGGTTCCATTTGCGAACACACGCAGAACATCTCGCACACACGTTAAAAAACCCATTCCGCTTTTTGGAAGAGTAGGCCATTGTCTGCTGGTGGAAAAGGATTGACAAAATTGGCAAAACTGCATACACACGGGGACTGAATGTAAAAAAGCACATGACTTCTTCTTCTTCTTTTCTCATGACTGCAACAGTCGTGGAGTACAGTCCTGTCACTTAGTCTCAAAGCACATGCGATTCCATAGCAGCATTATTATATCATCCTCATCGTCATTGATCATCATGCAATAATAAAAATTGCCTCTGATTCGTTGGCCCCCATCGATCTGGTCTCACGATGACCTCAGATTCTGTTTTCCCATACATTTCTGTGCCTGTGGTGAGTTTGTGTCAAAGCCTTTGGGGTTGGAGGTTCATGGGAGAAGGTCGTTGCCAGGATGTTGTGCTGGTCGCTACCTTGGGTGGGTGACTCACTCAGTCTGGCTCCGCGACTGAGCTAATATTGTCGTTAGTAGGGGGCTTAGTAGGTGGTGTCCTGCGTATGTTAGCTCAGAACAAGCACCACTAAACACCACCAAAGTGACCCGGCAGTAGTGCAGGGCCCATCTGGCAGATGGCCACACAGCAGCCTGTCATTGATTGGCTCCCTGTGGACTTCTGACCCTGGAGATTTTTTTAATATTTCTAAAAATTTTTTTTTTACCCTGAAGATGTGGTATGACAAATCTGGGTATGGCTGTGGCAGGGAGATTGAAATGAGTGCATGGGAATGGTTGGACAGGAACGTGACAAAAGATGAGGCAGCAAAAAAAAAAAAAAAAAAAAAAAATCCTAAGGAGTTACTTGCGAATGATGTTAAACTTTTACAGTAGGTCTCTTGGGCTTGGTGGAGCCCATCCCTCTCCAGTATAGGGTGCATGCTAGGTTTATTTTTCTGTTTCTGCAATGCACCGAAAGCGAACGTGATTCATGGGATCTTTGGTTTGCAAATTTGATCTTCTCTATGCACGTATACTCAAAGGGAATTGAGGCACTGGCAGGTCTGCATTTAAAAGTCGATCCGGTAGATCATTAAAATGTCCACCCTTAGTTGACTAGGTGCTGATGCTAAGATTTGAACCCACGACTTCATGACCCCACAGGGATAAAGGTCAAACAGTCTTTTCCACTCAGCTAGAACCTTCATCTGTTGAATTAAGCCCCGTGTGCGAACGCATGCAGAACATCTTGTGCGCACGTTAAATCCTGTTCCTCTTTTCGTAAGAGTAGGCGATTGTGTGCTGGTGGGAACAGATGACAAAATTTACAGAACTGCATACACACGGGGACTGGATGTAAAAAAGTACATGAGTGCTCATTTCATTATTCTCGATATACAAGAATGATAAAAAAAAAAAGTAAAATAAAGATTAAAAGTTAAAGACTCCCTGAACTCAAAATACAGCTACTCAGTGGTGGGCAAAAATTGTCTCATACATAAAATCTTATCTTTGGTGAACTTTAGACGCTTAGCTAAAGAATGAAAAAGAAAATGCGTGGCGGTATCCTTAGTACTGACTCCACTCCCCCCAAAAAAGTCCAGATCAGACAATAGATTGAGGCGCTGCGTGGCGAACACATGCAGAACATCTTTCTCATACATTTAAAACCTGTTCCACCTTCTGGAAGAGTAGGACATCTCGTGCAGATAAAAACAAATGACAAAATAACAAAAAACCCCACCCCCCACGTTCACACAGGTTACTGTGTTAGACACAATCCCTGAAGTCTGAATGCAGCTACTTTAACGGTGGATAAAAAAGAAACCACCCCAAAACTGATTGCATACACAAAAATCTCACCAATAATGAACCTGACCGCTGTAGCCGAAAAACAAACAAACAAACAAACAAAAAAATAGGGGGACATGCTTGTCAGCTTTAATTTAATTAAAGTGTATGTGGCAGATGTGAATGTGTGCATTTGACTTGGGTCTGTCGGGACCATAGAATGCAATTTCTCTCTCTCTGTCTCTGTCTCTCTCTGTGTCTCTGTGTCTCTGTCTCTGTCTCTCTCTCCATATAATATATTATATATGAATGATATATATATATATTCAAAAGGAAAATTGGAAGCCTGGCACACAGTGAATCCTAAGAGAGGGATCTGTCCTATGGTGGACTGCTTATTGTCGTTTTCTACAGTGGACGTTTGATCTTCTTGAATACACACACTATAGTAGGGGTGAAGCAGAAGTCAAACTGGGGAAGGACGGGCGAGGCTGGGGTTTGAACCCAGGACCTCACGGTTTACTAGAAAGTTGTGGTACCAAGTTTGAAAGCATGAAAAGGATTGAAAGGAGAAAAGATCTGCCTTTTCTTGATGACTTGGAAACTTTGTACAGCAACTTTTCCTCCACCACCACCACCACCTCAACCACCACCACTACCACTTCTACTTCCACTGCTACTACTACTACTACTATTACTACTACTTTAACTTCATTATAACTAATACTCCTACTCCTACTACTTTATTACAACTACCATTACTTTTATTTATACTATGACTACTGCTGGTGCTGGTGCTGGTGCTACTACTACTACTACTACTACTACTACTACTACTACTACTACTACTACTACTACTACTACTACTACTGCTACTACTACTGTTTCTACTGCTGCTGTTGCTGCTGCTGCTACTGCTACTACTACTACTACTATTCTGCTAGCACTATTACTGCTGCTACTACTACTATTATTACTACTGCTACTTCTACTACTACTACTACTACTACTACTACTACTACTACTACTACTACTACTACTACTACTACTACTACTACTATTACTGCTGCTGCCGCTGCTACTACTACTACTACTGCTGCTGCTGCTGCTGCTGCTGCTGTTGCTACTACTACTACTACTACTACTACTACTACTACTACTACTACTACTACTACTACTACTACTACTACTACTAACTTCTACTACTACTACTACTGCTGCTGCTGCTGCTGCTGCTGCTGCTGCTACTACTACTTCTACTACTACTACTTCTACAACTGCTACAGCTACTTCTACCAGTTACTTGTACTACTACTACTGCCACCATTACTACTGCTGCTGTTACTACTAATTCTTTTACTGCTTCTCTTACTGCTGCCACTACTACTGCTCTTACTTCTATTTTTACTGCAACTTCTCCTGCTGCAAAGATGTTCTGCTCATGTTTTCACATGGTAGGCTACGTGGGGACCATTGCACCTCGTTCTTTCAGTCTGAAGAGTGTGTTTTAATTTATTTATTCATTTATTCTTTTATATTGAAGATAGTGGAATAAGCACTCATGTGCTTAAATTTTTTTTTTTTTTTTACATCCAGTCCCTGTATGTATGCAGTTTTGTAATTCTTGTCATCTGTTCCCACTGGTACACAATGCCTACTCTCACAAAAAGCGGAACAGGATTTAAAGTGTGCGCAACGGTTTATAGTCTCATCTGAAGGATTTTTGGGGAGAGTGGAGTCAGTGTAGTTTTAAAGTAGAAATATTAAAAGGTAGTTTTAAAGGAGTTCTAATGGAAACCTTTTGTGAAAGACCATTGCAAATCAATAAACAAGCATGCATACCAGGACAATAAAAAAGAAAAGCTAAGATAGAAAAGGGCACAAAACAATAATAAAAAATGAAAAAAGGTAAAGGTGTTTCCATAACCTATGCAGTTGTAGGGGAGCAAAGCATCAGAGACCTCAGCTTCTCCAGGGACCAGTATACTAAAGGTGGCGCCCATCTCCTCTCCCTCGCTGCTGTACCTTCCCTGACCCTAAAGAGGGCAGGTACCCATTTACAGCTGGGTGAACTGGGGGGACTGTTCTGAAGCCAAGGCATGGAAACGGTCACCTATCCACTTGGTAACCACGCTGGATGCTGCTTAACCATAGCTTGGGGAAAGCGAGTGCTCAGACCACTGAGCTATGCTGTACCCCCAGACAAGTCAACAAACCACATAGGAGGACTCTGTAGGCAAGTGGTTAAAACCATTCAACTTCAATCCTGTGGGCCCATGGAAGTTGTGGGTTTGAATCTCAGCAGCGTCTGGTGGGGATTTTTATGATTTCACAGGTCCACTTACACAGTGCAGACCTGCCAGTGCCTTCATGTTTATGATAGTAGCACACATGCAGATTATCTTCTTCTTTTTCTTCTTCTAATTCGTCTTTTTCTTCTTTTATTTTGAGGATAATAGGATAAGCACTCATGTGCTTTTTTTTTTTACATTCGGTCCCTGTGTGTATGCAGTTGTGTAAGTTTTGTCATCCATTCTCACTGGCACACAATGGCCTACTCTTCTGAAAAGCGGAATGGATTTTAACATGTGCGCAAGAAGTTCTGTGTGCGTTCGCAGATGGCGCCGCGGTTTATATTCTCTTCCAAAGGACTTTAGAGGGGAGTAGAGTTGGCACTGATGTTAACTACAGAGAAAAAAATCCTCTGGAACAAGAACAAGATTCAAACACGGGTTAACGGATCACGATCGCGTCACTCTAGATATCCAATAAGCTGTCTTGTCCCTCAGAAGATCAAATATGCAGATGAAAGATCTGGTAATTCATGTCAACATTGGGTGGGTTATGGAAACACAAGGATACCCAGCCTATATCCCCGAAGGTCTGAATGTGGCTACCTTCATGGTGGCAAAAATGGTCACACAAGCAAAATCTCACCATTTGTAAACCTTGGAGCTCTGGTTGAGGAACAAAAAAGCAAAAAATTAACACAGAGAAAAAGTATGGGGAGAGAGAACTGAACACTGAACTTATTTATTGTCATTATTTGGATCATTATTTTTGTTTAGTCAGAGGAGGAGGGTTTTTTTTCTTTTTTTTTCTCGATCTTATCCCTGATGAGGGCCAGGACAGGATGTAAAAAAGCACATGAGTGCTTTTTCAGTATCCTCAAAATAAAAGAATTTACCTTGGCTTGTCTCTTTCTTGTGGTTTAAATGGTTTTTTTTTTAATATAGGTGAAAAAAAAAACCCAGCTGTTAAATTTTGTATTTGTACGGTCTCAGCAAAATCAGATAATAAAAGGGTATAAGTCATACACACACACACGCATGCACGCACGCACGCACGCAAGCACACGCGCACACACACAAATGTGCGCCAACACACACACACACACGCACGCACGCACGCACGCACGCAGCTAGGGTAATCAACAACAAAAAATAATGTGTATGTACAAAAAAAGCCGATATTAAAAGAAAGTGTGTGTGTGTGTGTGCGTGTGGAGAGAGAGAGAGAGAGAGAGAGAGAGAGAGAGAGAGAGAGAGAGAGAGAGTTCTGAATTTTTATTGATAGACTTATGGGGATGTTTAACAGTTCTCGTACATTTTAACCATTTCGTTTAATTAATTTTTTTGTTGTCCTTCCTTTCTATCTTTATCTTTTGTCTTCCGTGTCATCATGAACTCCTAGACTAACTAAACAAAACACTCAGACAGTATATACGTTATCGGCTCAGACTGGTGATAAGATTTTAGCGTCGTCTGTTTTTTTGATCATCCATGTAACGCAAACGTGAAACGGTTTGGCCAGTGATCTTATCGTCTAACCTCGAAAATCAAAATGGTGGATATCTTTTGCGTCCTTGGAAACGCGTTCTGTTGCAAGCGCATTTCGCTCGACGGCCGATGCAAAAACCACTTCTTTCAGTAAAAAATGCACAATTTTGACATTTGAGGTCAGGTCT
>CM060339.1:9098436-9100936 GCA_030674155.1 Stramonita haemastoma | reverse complement strand
AGTACACATTTTCCCCCGACTTTGCTGAACTGGCTTCAGTTTTAGGTTCAAGATGTCATTACTGTTTTCAAGCTAAGCATTCACTGTCTTCATATTGTCAAACTCTTGGATTTTGTACTGCAACTCCTGAAAATAAAAACTAAAAGGGTGTAGAAAACTTCAGCACATTAAAAAAAAAAAAGTACTCTGTAATAATGGCTATTGTCTCTTCCAGCTGTCTTTCCAAGGCTGAAGCTGTTCTCTCAGCTTGTGATAGTTTCATCATGCCCCTGTAGAACAAAATTTGAGAATTTGGCAGTCTGCACACAAAAATCTGTAGTGCTAGATAAAAATTGCTCCATATTATCTTTTTTGCCATTCAAATTTAATCAGTGCTCTTCATAAGTGACTGGGTGATTACAGAGAGATAGAGTTTTTTGTTTGTAATTCTCAAAAGAAAAACTTTTTAACCAAAACTCTTTATTCTCTACTCTTATTCTTTTATGAATTTTCCCATGTTGTATTAAAAAATATTATTTTACATTTTTACATGTAATTTGAATTTTATCCCAATCTCTGCATTTCTTCATCAACCAGTGTGATATTATGACAACTGTGTGTGTGTGTGTGTGTGTGTGTGTGTGTGTGTGTGTGTGTGTGTGTGTGTGTGTGTGTGTGTGTGAAGTCAAGCCAAGTCAAGTCAAATTTTTATTTCCAAATGGTACATTGAATAAGCATTGATTTGCTTTTTTTCATCAAGCCATCTATCTATGGGGAGAGAGAGAGAGAGAGAGAGAGAGAGAGAGAGAGAGAGAGAGAGAGAGAGAGAGAGAGAGAGAGAGAGTACACTGTATACATGTATCATGTTTTACATTCATATTCAGTTTGTATGAAATGAAGAGAAAGACTACAGAGAGTTGTGTATAGTGTGATGTTTTGAGTTAGCACTTATTATAGAATATTAGTATTATTACTCGCTGTCTACTAAGCCTCAGTGATAATAGATCTAGACCATGTCATCAATAATGATCAATGTGTTGAAAAGGGATAATATCACAATATATTCATGGTAATATGAATATTATGCAATTGCCAAAATTTAATCACTGTGATAAACATTTGTCATGGGAATGTTTGCTTGGCTGTACACTGTACCTGTGCTGGTCAAACTGATCTGTGCCTTTTTTTTATGTAGTGAGGTGTCTTAGAAAATTCACACATTAACACCTTTGCAAAAAACAAAGAAACAACCACACACACACACACACACACACACACACACACACACACACACACACACATAAAATTGATACAAATCACAGGCCATATCTTGAGAACTATCTAAAGAATGGGGTTACAAAATTATGAAAAAAATAAACTTTGATGTTGACTTATGTGCTCTGGGTTGGTTGTTTGTGTTTGCATGCCATGGTGTGACAATAAAAACACAAAACTGTGTTAGAAACTCATACTAGTAAAATGAAAAGAAACTCAACAGAGGATAGAAATCCAACTTCAGCAGCTTCACTTTTAATTGTTTTGATTTCTTGAAGTGTTAATTTTTTATTTTTTTGTGTGAACTGCAAGAAGAAGAATGACCCAGTCAAATAACTAAGAACTATTGATTCATTGTATTTATTGGTGGTTATACCCGTTTGTTGATTAAAAAAAACCCCCGACTTTCACTGATTATATTGCCATCTATAAAAAGGAGGCTTAGAAAACAATTAAAAAGCTTATTTCTAGTTTGAAGTTCTACACATGTTATAAAAACTAGACCTACAATGTGTTGTCTCACTATCCTAGTCTGCTTTCGATTTGTGCTGTCGACCAGCATGTGCGCGCGGAGCCAACTTCCGTTTCATAACTATCTCTCAACGATGTTTTTAAAGGCGATTTTCTGTTCAATCATGGAATTAATAAAAAAACTAGCTCTGAGATCGCTAAATTAATGATAGATATGCCAATATCTGGTGTCGATTTGCATCAGTTTCCCATTAAGAAAAGTAACGATCGCTTCAAACTGAACGATGTGCAAGTCGATTTTCACCAGATCGTGTCTGACTTTAGCGAGTGTCTTACGAACCAAATAGATAATAATTTTGCAAATGCTCAGCAAAATGAAGCTGTGGATTCGTTTAATACAGGTCTTAGCTTGATATTTCATGCATTAACTTGCCAAGTTTGTCCTGTAATTCCGTGACGTTTAACGTATTCGACTCGGTCGGCATCGCTTCTTTTACTATGTTCCGCCATTTTTGTTTTGCCCAAAATGGAGTACACATGGTTTGATGACACCCTCACTTTGATTGGCTGTTGGTCAAAAGCATTGGAACCAATCATAGAGCTTGATACACCATTGGATTCAGCAAAGACAGGCCTTTCAAGCGCAACCACCTTGTCTACGTTAACTTCGTCCGATGTTCCGTATTTAGGACCGAAAGTAGTCGAACCGCGACTCGCGCTAAGCGTCTTTAAACTTCCGATTTTTAACTGATTTCAGCGTTTCGTATCCACTTAA
>CM060339.1:9093436-9095936 GCA_030674155.1 Stramonita haemastoma | reverse complement strand
ATAGTTTCACAAAAACCGTTGATTACTGATGTTGCTAGGATTATTTCCAAGTCTTCTGTAAATATTTCATGGTAGGGTTTTTGTTTGTTTGTTTGTTCATTTGTTTGTTTAGTCTAATATCACCAAGTGTGAATAGACTCTAAATTAAACAATAACAACACATTTTTCTTGTGACAGGACCAAGTTTCTTAGTGACGACTGGATGAGTCAACGAGATTTCTTGGAACAGGAGAAGTCGGCCGACACCAAAGAATGGTATGTCGCTGACACCAGGCGTGCCAGGGGTAGAGGGAGTGAGTGAGTGAATGAATGAATGAATGAATGAATGATTGAATGAATGAATGATTGAATGAATGAATGAATGAATGAATGAATGAATGATTGAGTGAATGAATGAATGAGTGAGTGAGTGAGTGAGTGAGTGAATGAATGAATGAATGAATGAATGAATGATTGAGTGTGTAGCTTGTAAAGCTCATAGCCAGGGTCACTCCCGTTTGCTTGAATGCTGTGATCAAGAGAGAAGACTTTAGGAGAAAAGGAAAAACACACACACATGTGCACGTGCGCGCGCGCGCGCACACACACACACACACACACACACACACACACACACACACACACACACACACACACACACACACACACACACACACACACACAGAGACAAGAAAACCTTCAAATAGATAAAACCTTTCCGAGGTCTCTCAGAAATGAGTTTTATAAGAATCAGTCTCACTCTCTTGGACAAAAACGGTGCAAAAAGGAGGGGAGCAGCTGTCTCAAAATGTTGGCTGACCGTAGCACTTGTTTCTGACACCTCGTGGCTCAGAAACAAGAAGAATGAGAGATGAGTGATTCAACTGAACTAAATCACAGAGGTAAGCAGGGAATTTTTTTTTTTTTTTTTAAATGGCCAGGACACTTAACTTAACCCTCTTGCATTCGGATTTCTGAACACAAATTACCCCTAGATTTCGCATTCCATCATGAAATTAGGTCAGGCACACATGCTTGCTCCTCTTTTCCTCCTTCTAAGTACATACCAGCAGCTATAATTACTTCCAGACTCTCACCACAGGCTCTGTGCCTCTGGCCTGATAGAGCTTCGACATGTGGTAGCGATCAGTGGAGGTGACTGCGTGATGGAAAACGACTTTGTGTGAATCCCGGCAAATCCCGGTTCAAGATTCAGGGGAGGGAATTTTTAATCCCGGCAAATCCTGGGTCTGGACTAAGAGGGTTAAGAAAGAGGCTGGTTGGTTAGCTCAAAAAGGAATGATTTTGTGTGTGTAGAAGATAGTTGGGTTTTTTTGTTGTAAAATACCGCCTTGCGTACTCATATCCCCCCTGCTACTGTATAGTATTCAGATTGTGGTGCTGGTGTTCTATCCAGAAATAAAAATGCTTAATAATGTCCGTTAAAAAAAAAAAAGATAAAAAAGCGAGTAGATGTGATATATCAGTAAGATTTTGTAAAAAAAAGAGTAGTTGAAATACAAATGAAAGGCATAGTAATGTATTTCACTTTTTCTCTGCCGCATTGATTTTACTTGAGACCAGGTAAGGATAATTATCAGCCCGTGTCGTGAGAAGTTAATTTGGCGAGTGAAGTTTATAACAGGCATGTGAGATTTGAAAACCAAAAATTTTTTAAGGGATTTTTTGGTTTTGTTTTTGAGTATGGACATAAGACTGGAGATCAGAAGTTTGTGGGTATAATTGTTTTCGATGCACATCACTATAAAGTAGCCATACTCCCAACTTCAGCGGATTTATTTTTTTTCTAGTTTTAGAGTGCATGTTGTTATGGTAAGAGCTTGTCATAGATGAAGGCAATCTCAACATAATATCTTCAAGTATTACCGCGTTTTAAGACTTCGAGCCAGGAACCTTCAATTGTCAGTTTTGGAAAACATTCCCCCCTGCTGGAACCTTTGATTGTAGATTCGATGGCACAAGGTACAAGACTGGTTTTTTTGTTGTTTCAACTCTTTTTGACTTGACAGTTACTTCCCTTGTTAGAGCTTATTTGTTGTATGCATCATGCACATTTTTTATTGAGGTTTGAAGTGTTTTTGGTGAGGAAAATGTCTAATGAAAAGTTTTTGGGTGAGCCAAATTTTATGTATGCTAAGCCAGGAAAATTTTGACATGACAAACCCCCCGTGCCACAGTGGCAACCCAGGGAAAAAAAAAAAAAAAGGCAAAAAAAGCCCCCCCCCCCCCCCGAAACGAACCAAAAAAAAAGAAACAAAAAACAAAAAAAACCCCAAAAAAAATTTTCTCCTGTCTGTGTGCAGCTATTGGTTATAAATGAATTTTTAACAGTCTTTTATACATCCAAACAAAAAAAGTTAGTCTGATGATCGTTGTGGAGCGAAACTCCTCTGTGGTGTGGCTGTGTGTGTGTTTCTAAAAAAACATTTAATGTTAAGTACAAAGCCCCTCATGCCAAACATTCCAGTCTGTTTTTTCCAATGACACCGAGAAAAGAACC
>CM060339.1:9085006-9090006 GCA_030674155.1 Stramonita haemastoma | reverse complement strand
TGTGTGTGTGTGTACGTGTGTGTGTGTACGTGTGTGTGTGTGTACTGTGTGTGTGTGTGTGTGTACAGGGTGTGTGTGTGTGTGTGTACAGGGTGTGTGTGTGTGTGTGTGTTACAGGGTGTGTGTGTGTGTGTGTGTGTGTACAGGGTGTGTGTGTGTGTGTGTGTGTGTTGTGTGTGTGTGTGTGTGTGTGTGTGTGTGTGTGTGTGTGTGTACATGTGTGGTGTGTGTGTGTACATGTCTGTGTGTTTGTGTACTGTGTGTGTGTGTGTGTGTGTACATGTGTGTGTGTGTGTGTGTGTGTACGTGTGTGTGTACATGTGTGTGTGTACATGTGTGTGTGTGTGTACATGTGTGTGTGTGTACGTGCGTGTGTGTGTGTACATGTGTGTGTGTGTGTGTGTGTGTGTGTGTGTGTGTGTGTGTGTGTGTGTGTGTGTGTGTACATGGTGGTGTGTGTGTGTGTGTGTGTGTGTGTGTGTGTGTGTGTGTGTGTTGTGTGTGTACATGTGTGTGTGTGTGTGTGTGACCATATTTGTTTTGTGGGTAATTTTGTTATTTCTTTTTGTTGTTTGCACAATTGTTTTTTTATTTATTGTTTTTGTAGTTGTTGATTGTTTTTGTGTATGTGTTGTGAACATTCTTGTTCTGTTGGTTTAAAAGAAAAGTTTTTTGCTTTAGTCGTATTGTTTAATGTTTGGCTATGTACCCAAATTCTTGTTTTGTCACAAAGTTTTGTTCATGTTTGTAGTTGTTGTTGAGATGTGTGTGTATTTAACATTCTTGTTTTATGGCTGTTTTTGACGATGATTATTATTGTTGTTTGCCCATATGTACCATTCTTTTCTATTTATTTATTTATGTTATTTTTTTTTTTTGGCTATTTCATTGTTTGTATTTCTTTCTTTGGTTTTGTTGAATGTTTGCCTGTTGGCGTTTATCTACAGTCTTGTGATTATTTTTTTTTATTATTTTTTTTTTGCTCAAATACATACCTTTTTCGCTGTTACTTTTTTTTTGAATTGATTTTTTAATTTTGTTTTTGTTTAATGTTTGCATGTTTGTATCATGTTCTCATTTTGTCATTATTTTTGTTTGTTTTTATTATTTCTTTGTTATTACTAAAGTATGATTTTGTTCACTGTATTTTATTTATTTATCTCTCTTTTTTTTGTTTTGCTTAATGATTGTCTGTATGTATCACAGTCACAGTCTTGTTTTGTCATTAATTTTTGTTATCATTGTTTTTGGTGTTTGTGTTGGCCTGTTTGTATGATGATATATTTAACCTTTTTTTTTTCTTAATGTATTTGTTTGAGATAACTTTTGGGTATGTCGCTTGCTTTGATTATCTTATGAATTTCTTGACTTAAAAGACTTTGCTTACCACTATATATTACATTCTTCTTCTTGTATATATACATACATATATAATCTCTTGGCTTAAATATAGTGATAACCCCTTACTGACTGGAGATGGGTATGGCTTTTATATGGCTTTCTTTAAGAGTCAAAAGTTCTGTTTTGCATGAATTTATAATTTGGTGTTGACTTTTTTTTTTTTTTTTTTTGCACAAAGGGACCCTGGGGTAATTTTTTTGTCGCTTTTTTTTTTTGTTCTTTTGTTTTTGGTAATTGAAAATCATGGGGTTTTATTTCTTGTTACTTTTTTTTTTTTTTTATTTTTTTAAAAGCTGAAAATAGTGTTCATGTATTTTGAGTTTGAGTTTTCAGTGTTATATCTTGTTTGTTTTGTCACTTTTGTTTTTGTTGTTTTGACACTTTATGTCAATGGTAGCGTGTGTGTGTGTGTGTGTGTTTGTGTGTGTGTGTGTGTTGTGTGTGTGTGTGTTGTGCGCGTGCTGTATGTGTGTGTATGTTGCGTACGTTGCGTACATTGTATGTGTGCATGCGTTGCACGTGCGTGCATGCGTGCGTGCATGCATGGTCTGTGAATATGTGTGTATCACTGTATGCATGAACATGCGCATGTAACATGTACATACACCTGCGTGAGCCTGCATGTTAGTTCACAAACCAGACTGCGAGTCACACAAAACTTGGAGATCCTTCGACTCTTTCTAAAACTGATGAAAAAATCTCTCACATCAGTCTTTAGCCCTGAGCCTTACTTGCCTGCAAGTGGTCTGTTTCATATCAGTATATATATATATATATTTTTTTTTTTTAAAACCACTTTTATTCAGTTTTATCATGTTGTACATTGTTGTATATCGTGAATTGCGGTTTTTCACATACATGTAAAAAAAGCAAGCAAAATATTCACGCAAAGGATAATGAAATATAATAAAGTATAAGAGAAATTAGGAAAAACAGAAGAAGAGAAAAAAAAAAAGTACATACACATACTCACACAAATATGTTAAAGTTAGAGCGAGAAGGAAGATGAGATAGCTAGACGGAGAAACAAACAGATAGACAGAAGTACACAGACAAACATATCGACAGAGGTCACAATATAGATAGTATGCTTTACATGGGTTAGTATAAATTTTTTCTAAGAAGGTTCTATCATTTAACATAAAGCATGATCATAGTAAATAAAAGCATTCAACAGATATTCAAACTTTATATCGGTATTCCCGACAAAGTCCACAGTCAGTATAGGCTCACTGTAAACTAGATCTCAGCTGTCTGTATCACTGCGCACAGCGTTAGCCACCACACCCAATGACACCGACATGATCCTCCTTCCTTCTCCATGTGCTGCAGTCTTCACTGGCCCTGTACTGACTTCATGGATTCTTATGCACGGATTTTTTTTATAATTTAAATTAATTTAATTTAATTAATTTTATTTATTCTTTTTTATCAAGATAATGGAATAAGCACTCATGTGCTTTTTTTTTTTTACATCCAGTCCCCGTGTGTATGCAGTTTTTGTAAATTGTGTCATCTGTTCCCGCCGGCACATGATGACCTACTCTTACGAAAAGTGGAACAGGATTTAATTTGTGCGCAAGATATTCTGCGTGCGTTCGCACATGGGCCTCAGGTTATAGTCTCATCCAAAGGACTTTTCTTTGGTGATGTTGCCCATGAGGGAAGCTGGTTGTCTGCCTTTTTTTCTTTCTTTTTTTGTTGTTTTTTGCCTAAGTCTTGAGGAGGAAGGTGGCAGGATGGTTAAGCCCTTAAGCCGCTCGCCTGCTAACAATTAAACTGTAAGGTTCTGGGTTTGATTCCCAGCCTTGCGTTTTCTTTCCAGTTTGACCTAAAAAAAATCGAACTGAATGTCAAAGTCATTTGGATGAGACTCTTAACCAAGGTCTTGTGTGTGAACGCACGCAGAACATCTTGCACATATTAAAAACCTGTTCCGCCCTTTGGAAGGGTAGGCTATTGTGTGCCGGTAGGAACGGATGACAACAAAATAAAAAACCAGCATGCACGCAGGTGTTTGTTTAGACACCATCCCTGAGGAAAAATCCCCTGAGTCCCCAGGGTGGTTTGGGGCTGTGTATGGCAACGTTCTGGTGGCTCCTGCGACAGCACTGGAACCATTCAGATTGGTAATTGCCTTTCCAATGGACCATTCCAGCGACTGGGGGGGGGGGGGGGGGGGGGGGGGGTCTGCTGCATGGGTATCAGCTTGCCCCCCATATTTACTTGCCCAGACTTAGCACTCTAGAGCCTCTTCGGAGACCCACGGATGCCTACATGGGTGTTGTATTGCCCTGAAAGTTTTCACGAGGTCCATAGTTTGGTTGCGTTGTTCATGGCCTGGATATTTTAATGTCCTTTTATTTATCAAGGTAAGAAATTGTTTCATGTTGTTCCCAGCTTTTTGTAGTACTTAGGCATGCTTAAATCTTTTTGTTATATGTCGAACTGACCTTAGAGGAGCCCTATAAAAAAAAAAAACATAACTGCAACAAACAAAAAAACCAACAAACCCACATTTTAGCTGCTTTGAATCTTTTTCTTCGTTCCCAGCTTTTGTAGTAGGCATGCTTAAATTCTTTTTTTTATATGTCCAACTGACCTTAGAGAGAAGCCTTCTAAAAAAACAAACAAACCCAAGCCAAAAACAAATCCTTATTTTAGCTGCTTTAAATCTTTTTGTTTTTATGGTCTTTTCTTCGTAAACTCGGTGATTTGCTTGAAAAGTAGTGACATGGAAAACTTATCGATGTTTTATATTTAGCTGATGCAGGCATGGTGCATGCTCTCTGCTAGCAAGATGCCGATTCTTTGCCTAAGCCATGAAATGATAAATAGTGGAGTGACCAGCTTCTTGCGCGAAGAAAACAAACAAACAAACAAAAGATAGTGATCTCCACAAGTGTACTATTTCGGAGAGAGGCTTGTGAATAATATGCCGTGTTATAGCACAGTTTGTGAGGCTGCCGTTTATAGGCTTGCAAATGTTATGCCGTGTTGTAGTACGGTTTGTGACACTGCCATTTATATTATAGGCTTGCAAATGTAGATTCAGCTCTTGCGTTACTCATGGTTTGTATATATATATATGCATTGCAGCATGATGTATGAATTATTTTATATAAGCATGGTTAGTCAATATTTGAGATATACAGTTGAGAGAACGAGAGTTATCAGCCAGACATTATCTGCTTGAAAGGAAGGTTCAATATTTGAGATGTATGGCGGCAAAGGAGTACTATCACCTAATACAGTGTATTATGCTTCAATATGTGAGGTGGTTGACGGAAGAGAACTATATCGCCAAATATAATAATACATGCTTGAATGATGAATATTTTGATGTGTATGACCGGAAGAAAAGCATATCGCCAGATATTAAAATCTTATGCTTGAGTGATGAATATGCAAGGTATATGACAGGGGAAAAAAAACAAAACAGAAGTATATCAGACTAATATAACAATTATGCTTGAGGGATGAAATAGTTGAAGCACATGGTTGGGAGTGGGGAGGACTTAGTGTATAATTTGTAATCATATTTGTAAACAATTCATTCTCTCTCTCTCTCTCTCTCTCTCTCTCTTCTCTCTCTCTCT
>CM060339.1:9062506-9075006 GCA_030674155.1 Stramonita haemastoma | reverse complement strand
TTGGTTGGTTGGTTGTTTTATTTTTTTTGTTTTTGCAAGAGTTTATATCTGGATTCTATGGCTTTGCAAGAAAATTGACGATTTAGTAATTTTTCAGTTATTGGTTTTTAAGTTATATGGCTTTAGAAGAAAAATGATCACCTCCTTTTTTTTAATTTTTTTTTTTTAAAGATTAATAGTTATGTAACATTGTAAGAAAACTGATCAATTGTTGTTGTTCTTTTCAAGAACACATTTCTTGGCTTTATAACTGTATTAGAAAAAAAACACACAATAATTTTTTGATTTTCTTTGTTTTTAGAAGACATGATATGATAGTGACTGAAAAACCATACTATAATTTTGTTATTTTCTTTGTTTTTAGAAGACATGATATGATAGTGACTGTCTGAATAATGAATGATAGGCTGCAAACCAGGCAGACAGACCAGCGTCAGACTTCATCTGTGCCCTCTGCCATAGGGACTGTCTGTCATTCTCCTGTCAGACTGGCCAGAAAACTGTGAGAAAAATGAAATATAGAGTTCATTGACTTTTAGAAAAATGAGATATAGAGTTCAGTGACTGTGAGAAATATGAAATATTCAATGGTTCTGAAAAAAAATGAACAATAGAGTTCAGTAGCTGTGAAAAAAATGAAATATAGAGTTCAGTGACTGTGAAAAATAAATAAAGAGTTCATTTGACTTTTTAGAAAAATGAGATATAGAGTTCAGTGATTCTTGGAAAAATGAAATACAGAGTTCAGTGATTCTTGGAAAAATGAAATACAGAGTTCAGAGATTCTTGGAAAAATGAAATACAGAGTTCAGATGAATAAATATAGAGTTAAGTGACTGTGAGAAAAATGAAATATAGAGTTCAGTGAGTCTTAGAGTTGCAAAGAGAAAATGAATGCTGTTTCAATACAGCCTGATCCCTCTTTCTCAAACCACATGAACACAGGGACTGAATGTAAAAAAAAAAAAAAAAGCATATGAGTCCCTATTCCATTGATTATCCTCAGAAATAAAAGAATAGATAAATAAATGAAATAATAATGCGATGGGGCGGTAATTAGATTACCTCCCATGCAATCAGAGCGCAGCAATTGCAGCATCATGTTTCTATTTTGGGACACACCTGTAAATTGTGCAATGCTCTGTTTCCTTGGGCAGTGGTCAAAAACTGTCCGTTGCATACTCTCTGCTCGTAGCAGTAAAATGTAGAATTTATGCAGCCTCTGTTTAGAGGCCCTATCCTCATTGGCTGACTGCTGTCGTAGCCTAAAAGTTGTTCACAGTTGCGGCAGATCAAACATCTCCACTCTGTTACAGATAATGATGAGGCTGTTTCAGTCTTCAGCCTGTTTTAAATGAGGTGAACAGAGATGTGTTAGCTGGTTTGTACACATTTTTGGTTTATTTGGTAACAAAGTGGCTTTAACGAGTTTCATGATCATCTTGGTTTTTGTTTGTTTGCTTTTGATTTCAGCAGTTTGTGTATCTTGTTTTCTGGTGGTTTTTCTTGTCTCTGAAATCATATTGTAGCTGTTTGTTTGTTTTTACAATTTGTTTTTATTTACTTTTTGAAACAAATATTGATGGAACAGGTTTGTGTATGTATGTTCGTTTGATTTTTCATCACAAAATATGGCATTTTGGTAGTGCCATGAGCCAGTGCCATAGGATCACGAACTCAAAGCTCTAACCACTAGACAATCTCTCCCCTCCCCCCCCCCCCTAATGAATATATGCAGGGACATCTATGAAAGGGATAGACAAGTGAACTGTCCAAGTTCACTCCCCCTTTTCTCAGGACTTTGTTTTTATTTTGTTTTGTTGGACTGAAGTAGAAAATCAAACTGACAGTTTTTGTTTATTGGTGGCTCCCCTCACCCCCACCCCCCCCGCCCCCTAATGAATATATGCAGGACATCTATAAAGGGATAGACAAGTGAACTGTCCAAGTTCACTACCCCTTTCTCAGGACTTTGTTTTTATTTTGTTTTGTTGGACTGAAGTAGAAATCAAACTGACAGTTTTTGTTTATTGGTGTCTCCCCCTCACCCACCCCCCCCCCAATCCTTGGGTAGAGCTCCGAGGTTGACCAATGTGAGATTTTTTAATTATGCGACCATTTCTATGTAGTTTGTGCTGGTAGGAATGGATGACATTTAAAACAAAAAACTGCATGCAGACATGGTTGTGATCTGCTGAGCTGGGTTCGAATCCCATTCAAGAGAATTTTTCCTTTGGAGTTAAAATCAGTGCCGACTCCACTCCCCCCAGAAAGATCTTTGAATGGGACTACAAACGGAGGTCCTGTGTGCGAATGCATGCAGAATGTTTCGCTTTTCGGAAGAGTAGGCCATTTTGTTCCTGTGGAAAAGGATGACAAGATTGATAAAAGTGCATACACACAGGGACTTGATGTAAAATAAAGCACATGAGTGCTTATTCCATTATCGCAAAATAACAGAATAAATAAAATTAAAATGTCGGAAAGGCACCATCCCCGAAATTTGAATGCAGCTACCTAAACGTTGGAGAGAAAGAACAAAAACCGTTATGCAAAAATCTCCCCACTGATGAACTCAGATCTCTCGCCAAGGAACACCACCACCACCCCCCCCCAAACCAAACAAAAAGCTTAGTAACAGAACAGGCACCACTGAACACCATCAAAGTGACCCAGCAGCAGTGCAGGGCCCCTCTGGCTGGTGGCCCCACAGTGACATGATATTGTGGACTGCTGACCCTGAGGATGAGACATAGCAAACCAGGGGTATGGCTGTGGCAGGGAGATTGAAACGAGCAGAGTAAGGTCTATCATGCTGTATGGGCTATGAATCCTGGACACAAAGAAAAGACAATGGGAAAAGCACGAAAGTATCTGGATGTTTTTAGAAGGCTGCTCAGAGTCAGTTTGACAGATATCAAATGAAAGCATATTACACAAACTGGGAACAACAACAACAAAAAACCCTTTATATTTTTAATAAACGAAAAGAATTTATGACAAGTAGGCCATGCGCTACGAAAACAAGACACAGACCTCATGGAAACTTGTCTTTTGAGGCAAGACTGAAGCAAAAAGAAAATAAAAGTCAGACCACCAGCTTCTCTCATGGGCAACCTCATCACTGAATCCTGTGTCATGAGAATCCATGAAGTCAGCAGGGCCAGTGAGGACTGCAGCAAATGGAGAAGGAGGATCATGTTGGTGTCATTGGGTGTCACAGCTACCATACCTGGTGACAGGTGAGATATTAATTAACCCTCTTAGTCCCTAACCAGGATTTGCCAGGATTGAATAAATGCCCCCCCACCTACTGAATCCGGAGCCGGGATTTACACACAGTACATTTCCATCAGGCTGTGACCATCACTAATTGCTACCACATGTCAAAGCTCTATCAGGCTAGAGGTAGAAACCCTAATGAGAGTCTAGAAGTAATTTAGCTGCTGGTATGTGTACTCAGAAGGAGGAAAAGGCCAGCGAGTATGTGTGCCTGACCTGATTTCTGATGGAATGTGAAAATCTAGGGGCAGTTTGTGTTCAGAGAATCCCAATGCGAGAGGGTTAATACCCATGATCTCAGAGGGCCAGTGTCAGTCAGTATTTTGTCTGGTGTTTGTCTGTCTCTTCCTCAGTCCTTAGTGTTTCCTTCATGAACTGTGTGCTCTGTCTGTTCTCTTATAACATGCTTTAAGCTGGTGGTCGTTTCTGCTCTGTTGATGTCATGGCTTGGGGGGTTTCTGCTGTGGTTTATGTCTGTTTCTGCTGTGGTTTATGTCACGTTTCTGCTGTGGTATATGTCATGTTTCTGCTGTGGTTATGTCAGTTTCTGCTGTGGTTTATGTCATGTTTCTGCTGTCCTGTTTGTGCTGTGGTTTATGTCACGTTTCTGCTGTGGTATATGTCATGTTTCTGCTGTGGTATATGTCATGTTTCTGCTGTGGTTTATGTCACGTTTCTGCTGTGGTTTATGTCACGTTTCTGCTGTGGTATATGTCATGTTTCTGCTGTGGTATATGTCATGTTTCTGCTGTGGTTTATGTCATGTTTCTGCTGTGGTTTATGTCATGTTTCTGCTGTGGTTTATGTCATGTTTCTGCTGTGGTTTATGTCCTGTTTCTGCTGTGGTTTATGCCCTGTTTCTGCTGTGGTTTATGTCCTGTTTCTGCTGTGGTTTATGTCCTGTTTCTGCTCTGTTTATGTCCTGTTTCTGCTCTGTTTATGTCCTGTTTCTGCTGTGGTTTATGTCATGTTTCTGCTGTGGTTTATGTCCTGTTTCTGCTGCGGTTTATGTCGCGTTTCTGCTGCGGTTTATGTCACGTTTCTGCTGTGGTTTATGTCACGTTTCTGCTGCGGTTTATGTCACTCTTCTGCTGCGGTTTATGTCACTCTTCTGCTGTGGTTTATGTCATGTTTCTAGTTATTTCTGCTCTGGATTATATTGGTTTTAGGCGGTTTGTTGTTTTGAATTTTTTGTTTGTTTTAAATGTATTAATCCACTTCACGTGTTTAATATCTTAAAAAAATTATTTGTTTATCATTTATTTGTTTTACCTTTTACTTTACTTTTTATTCTCAGCGATATTATTATGCCATTGACGTATATCTGTATATCAGAGTAGCAACACACTCAGTGTATTTCTGCTTAGGATTATATGATTTTATGTGGTTTTTTAATTTTTTTTTCTTTATAGATTGTTACTGCTGTGTTTTACATTAGTTTAGGTGGTGGGTGTTTGGAATTTGTTAACAAGATCAAGAATAGTGAAGTTCCTTTCTTTTGAGGTTTTTTTTTTAAGTGTTGTGCTTTAAAAACGTTTTATTCATTTTTTGTGTGTATATCAAAGTCTTCTTTGCTTGTAACTATTGTATCTTCTTTTTATGCTTTTGTGTGTTTCTTCAGTTTTATGTGTTTAGATTTGAATAAACCCATTCCTTTCTTGATTGAAGTTTTTTTCATGCCTATGACTGGATGCAGTTACTTTTGTACCTCATTGTAAATGTGCCTTGACATTCAGTGAACTGCGAAAGATTCTCTCTCTTTTTTTTAAGAATATAATTTCATTTATATTCATGTTTTTTCATTTCTCACTTACAGCTTCAAGGTTCACCAATGGTAAGATTTTGCATATGCACTGTTTTTTTGCCTACCATTTAGGTAGCTGCAGTTTGGCTTCGAGGAGGTATGCTGGATACGTTCGTGTTTCTGTAACCCACTGATCGCCGATATGAACGAAGGGATTTTACATGCATATTCCAACTTCTGCATGTGTGTATAGGGTAGGCCCACGCTAAGGAAATCAAGGCACTGGCAGGTCTGTACTTGAATTTGACTTGGGA
Organism: Stramonita haemastoma; assembly: GCA_030674155.1. Classification (NCBI taxonomy): domain Eukaryota; kingdom Metazoa; phylum Mollusca; class Gastropoda; order Neogastropoda; family Muricidae; genus Stramonita; species Stramonita haemastoma. The sequence continues at coordinate 9,069,666 of CM060339.1, read as the reverse complement.
GATCAGGAAAAAATTCCCCACCCTTAGTTCCGCCAAGATTGGAACCCATGACTTCATGGACTCATGGGATAGAAGTCGACCGGTCTTAACCACATAAAGTGGTACAAAATACAAAATACAAATACCACTCGGCTATAGTGTTCATCATGAAGGATTACGATGATTGCTGTCGTAATCAGGGAGCTGGTTTTGGTGAAAGTGCTGTTGCACCGCTGTCAATTGATTGACAGTTGTAACCTGTCCTACCAAACAACTGTCATTTGTGACACTCCACCATGAAATGAGTCGCTTAGCACATTACCCAATTTTGCGCTAGAAACCATTAAAAGCAGGTGGGGATCAAGTTGTAAATTTTGAGATTTTGATTGATTATTAAATGTTTTATTCTACCTTGTAATGAATTATCAAGGCATGATTTTTATTCCTTTCGCTTTTAAACGTGTTTTGAGAATACCCAAGCCCTCTTTCTGACAACCTGTTACTAAAATAAACTTGCCCCTTTCTCATTTTGTCACATCCTGAAGTCTATCATTTCAATTCGTAATAACTTTACACAGAATTGTCCGATTTTCAATCTGTTTTTTGTATTGAATAGCCTTTTTATTGCAGATTCATAACCTGTCAATAACTAAAAATTGTACCTCTGGTGCAATGGGACTCCTTATGTGGTGGAGCGTCACATTTTTTGTGTGTGTTTGATGTGTGGAAGACTGTTGATCGTAGTGGGCATACTTACTTGTTTATGCAAGTGTAGTTTTCAGGTTAAACCATCGCATTGTTTGTCCCTTTGGATGACCTCTTGTCGCAAAGGGAACCTGCTTTTTGCTGTGTTAGAGAACAGCGAGGGAGGTAGTCTTGGTTTAAACGTGCAGCAAGCAGTGATATGAAAAGGGGGCAGGATAGCTCAGTGGTCAGAGCGCTCGCTTTCCCCCAGTCAAGTTAAGCAGCATCGAGCGTGGTTGTCAATTGGATGGGTGACCGTTCGCGCGCCTTGGTTTCGGTACAGTCCCCTCAGTTCACCCAGCTTTAAATAGGTACCTGCCCTCTTTTGGCTCATGTCATGTCATGTCTGCCTGTGGTCCCTTCTGGGGCATAGGCTGCCAACTAGCTGTCTCCAGGCATCTCGGCTCTGGGCTAGGCGTTCCAGTTGTCCCCACGTCTTTGCCCATCTTTTTCGCATCTGCATCCAGGTCCCGGCGCCAGGTATTTCTAGGCCGCCCTATCTTCCTTTTCCCTTGTGGATTCCAGGTGAGAGCTTGAGGTTTCCGTAGGGTGTGTCCTATCCATCGCCAACGTCTCTGTAGGATTTCTTTCTCAACAGGCTGTTGTCTGGTTCTTTGCCATAATTCTTCATTACTGATCTTGTCTGGCCAGCGTATCTTGAGGATCTTCCTGAGGTAGGTGTTGATGAAGACCTGGATTTTCTTCATGGTGGTGACGGTGTTTCTCCAGGTCTCTGCTCCATACATTAGTATTGGCTTGATGATGGTGTTGAAGAGCCTGGTCTTGGTGGCGATGTTGATGTCGCTTGATCCCCAGACGTTTCTGAGCTGCTTGAAGGCTGCCCTTGCTTTACCAATGCGGGTTCTGATGTCTGTGTCTGTTCCTCCCTGTGTGTCCACGATGCTGCCAAGGTATGTGAAGCTTTCCACCTCTTCCAGCGCTTCTCCTTTGACTGTGATGGGTGTCGCATTGGCTGCATTTGTCTTGAGTACCTTGCTCTTTCCTCTGTTGATGTTGAGGCCCAGTTTAGCTGAGTTCTCCACAACGATGTTGGTCTTTTCCTGCATCTGTTGCTGGGTGTGGGAGAGAAGGGCCAGGTCATCCGCAAAGTCAAGGTCGTCTAGCTGTTTCCAAGGTGTCCATTGGATGCCATTACGTTTCTGGTCCGTTGAGGTTTTCATGACCCAGTCGATGGCCAGCAGGAACAGGAAAGGAGATAGTAAGCATCCTTGCCTTACTCCGGTATCTACTTCAAAGGCGTCGGTGAGCTGTCTGCCATGAACTATTCTGCAGGACATTCCTTCATATGTTTTTCTGATGATGTTGGTGATTTTCTCTGGCACTCCGTAGTGTCTCAGTAGTCTCCAGAGGGTCTGTCTGTCAACGCTGTCAAAAGCCTTCTCATAGTCTATGAAGTTGATGTATAGTGGCGAATTCCATTCCAGGGACTGTTCCAGGATGATGCGCAGTGTTGCAATCTGATCAGTGCATGATCTTTCCTTTCGGAAGCCAGCTTGTTGGTCACGGAGATGCGGGTCTACTGCGTCCTTCATCCGGTTCAGCAGGATGCGGTTAAACACCTTTCCTGGGATGGACAACAGCGTTATCCCTCTGTAGTTGGAGCAGGAACTGAGGTCGCCTTTCTTGGGGAGTTTGATGAGGTAACCCTCTTTCCATTCTGTTGGTATTTCTTCTTCCTCCCAGATCTTGCCGAAGAGCGGGTAGAGGAGCTCCACACTGGTCTCGACGTCGGCCTTCAGTGCTTCTGCTGGGATGCTGTCAGGTCCTGCAGACTTGCCGTTCCTCAATTGCTTGATGGCGCTGCGGATCTCTTCCTTTGTGGGAGCACTACACTTGATCGGCAGGTCGCTTGCGGCTGTTGGTATCTCTGGTGGGTTTGTAGGTGCTGGTCTGTTGAATAACTCATGGAAGTGCTCAATCCACCTGTTTTTCTGTCCTTCGTCATCAGCTATTACTCCTCCGTTCTTGTCTTTTACTGGTATCTCTGGCTTGGCAAACTTCCCTGATAACTTCTTGATGATGAAGTACAGGTCCTTGGTGCTATTCTGGTGAGCTGCATCTTCTGCTTCTTTTGCCAATGTCTCCAAGTAGTTTTGCTTATCTGCTTTAAGGTGTAAGCGAAGCATTGTATGGTTTAATGTGTTGTAATGCTTCGCTTTACAACCCTGTTTGCTTCTGTGTAATCCTCTTGGGCTTTTGCTTTTGCTGATCGTGTCCTGCTGCTGTTGACGGCTAATTTCTTTTCTCTTCTTTCTTCTATTTTCTCTAGCGTACCTGCTGAAATCCATTCCTTGTGTGTGAATGATTTGGGGCCCAGTACTTCCTGACATGTTGAGGTCACTGTCTCTCTCACTCTCTGCCACCTCTCTTCTATCGTCTCCTCTTCAAGCAGCTCTCCTAGGACTTGGAACTTGTTGGATAGAGTGACCTTGAACTCTTCTTGCTTCTGTTGTCCTTCAGCGCCGTGGTGTTGTAACGCTGGCGTTGACTGGATCCTCCCGTCCAATTTCTCTTCAGCTTCTGCTTCAATCGGGCAACAAGGAGATGGTGATCCGAAGCGACGTCTGCTCCTCGCTTGACGCGTACATCCTGCAGGGAGCGGCGAAACTTCTTCACGATGCAGATGTGGTCGATCTGGTTCTCCGTTGACAGGTCTGGCGACACCCAAGTTGCCTTGTGTATCCTTCTGTGCGAGAAAACACTTCCTCCGATGACCAGGTTGCTTGTGGCACACAGGTCTGCGAACCTCTCCCCGTTGTCGTTCATCTCGCCTAGCCCATGCCGCCCCATGATCTCCTCGTATCCCTGGTTGTCACTACCTATCTTGGCATTGAAGTCGCCCATTACGATGATGATGTTTCTCTTCGGTCTGTCTTGTATGATGGTCTGCAATCTGTTATAAAAGTCGTCCTTCTCCTCCTCCTCGTTGTCGTTCGTTGGGGCGTAGCATTGGATAATGTCCATGTTGATCCTCTTCTTCTTTGTACGGAAAGAGGCTGTCATGATCCTTGGTCCGTGTGCCTCCCACCCGATGAGCGCTCCCTGTGCTGGCTTGGAAAGCATCAGGGCGACTCCCTGGGTGTGTGCAGCACCTTCCTGCTCGTGCCCCGAGAACAGCAGCAGCTCCCCGGAAGTCAGTCGCTTCTGCCCGGAACCAGTCCATCTTGCTTCGCTGATTCCTAGGATGGTGAGGTTGAATTTCCTCATCTCTGCGGCTACTTACGCTGTCTTCCCCGTCTCGTACATGGTCCTGACGTTCCATGTACCGATGGATGTGGTGGTCCTGGTGGAGATGATGGTCTTCGGTCTGACGGCTTCCAGATGACTCTGGCTTTCACCGCCCGACTTCATACACCTTCCAGCTGGAGGTCCATTCCTCCCCAGGTCCGCGATGTCTGTTAAATTGCTATTTGGCGTTTCTGTAGCTAGAGTTTTTTTTCACAGGGTGGGGTAGCAAACCTTACACCAAACCCTCCTCCTTTTTCAGCCGGGCTTGGGACCGTCCTAGGCAGAGTTCTCTTTTGGCTCAGGGAAGGTAAAACAGCGAGGGAGAGGAGATGGGCGCCGCACTCAATATGAGAGAAGCTGAGGTCTCTGATGCCTCGCTCCCCTACGACCACACAGGATAAGGGACACCTTTATCATTGTTTTAGTGATGTGAATCTGTCTGTTTGTACTGGTCTATCTATCAAGAGGTTGCTCTTGCTGAAAATTGTCCTCTTCATTTCAAACGTTTTTCATTTGAAAAAACATCATACTGCAAAGGACTGCCTGTGTAAATGGTAACTTGTTCATAATTCAGACTTGGATCAGTCATGGTCTCTGCGTGTTTTTTTTTTGGGGGGGGGGGGGGGGGGGGGCTGGTTGGGCTTTTTTGGGGTGTGTTTTTTTTGGTCATTTACCTCTTGCTATTGTGTGTGAAATGAAATGGTCAAGCAGTCGAGAACACAGAATTTGAGAAAGGAGGTCATTGGGATTTCACTACTGTGGGGTGTGTGGATGATTTGTAGTGGGATTAATTCATTCATTGAACGTGATTTCATGGGATAACGGTTGTCAACTTGGGACAACTTGCAGTCGCACAATCGTGTCATTGCCTTTCATAGAACCGGCCCCAGTTGTGGTTACTGTTACCTGTGGCTTTTTTTTTTTTTGGTTTGTTTGTTTTGGTTGTTAGGGTGTTGATGTATTAAACTGTGGTATAACAGTGGTGTGAGATGTTGTAAATTTGTGTATGTGTATGTGTGTGTGATTTATTATATATTTATCTATATATTTCATCAAGCTGTCCTTTTCTTGGCTTTGGTGTCGCCACAAGAACAGCGCCACCCGTATCAAAAACGCTAGTAAAGTGTGTATGCATACAGTAGAACACTCTCATAGTGCCGTGGCTCTGTTTCTGCGCAAAAGTAGGCGGGATTCAAACCGGCACTTTGTTTAATCTTCCCGATATGTGCCTTTTTCTTGGGAGTGCGTATGTGCGTGCATATGCGTCCGCGCGCTTGCGTTTGTGAGTGCATTTTTCTTGGGTGTGTGTGTATGCGCGCACACGCTCGTGTGTGTGTGTGTGTGTGTGTGTGTGTGTGTGTGTGTGTGTGTGTGTGTGTGTGTGTGTGTGTGTGTGTGTGTGTGTTCGTCTTTCTGATAAACATACCATTTTCCCTAAAGTTCTTCTGTTGAGACTATACTAAACCGGTGTCCTGTGTGCGCACGAAGGCAAAACATCTTCCGCACACGTTAAAACCTGTTCCGCCTTTCGGAAGTGTAGGCCATTGTGTCTCACAATGACATCCTGCCAAGACTGACTCACTAATAAATAGCTAACGAGGGAACTAGCTGACTGACTGACTAACAAACAAACTAGCACACCAACAAACGAACTGACTAGCTTAGACATTTCATCAAGCCCATCCCACATCAGCCTTGGTAAAGAGGTTCAGACAAACGAACGAATAAACAAACCAACAAACGAAGGAGGCCAGTTTGACAAACACACAGACTTAAAGGTGCAAAAACCGATTTCTCAAAACAAAAACGGTTTCTACAGAAAGTAAATATAACAAAAAATATCTGAATATTTTTCCCCGAAACCATTAGAGCTTGTTAAGCTTGAAATGTACAAAGAATATAACCGTGGAATTTTTACACAAATACACACGCACCCACGCACACCACACACAGACGCACCGCAAACACGCAACACACGCAAGAACGTACACACTACACACACACACACACACACCACACCACACGCACACACACACACACACACACGAGGACGGGATAGCTTAGTGGTCAGAACATTGTGTCGTAATTTGACGACCCGGGTTCGATTCCTGTTCGAGGGGATTTTTCCTCTAGAGTTAACATCAGTGCCGACTCCACTCTCCCCAAAAGTCCTTCGATTAGACTCTAAACCGAGGCCCCGTGTGCGAATACACGCACATCACCTTGCGCAAACGTTAAAAGCTGTTCCACTTTTTGTAAGAGTAGGCCATTGTGTGCTAGTTGGAACGGATGACAAAATTTACAAGACTGCATACACAGGAGGTTGCAAAAAAAAAGCACATAAATGCTTATTCCATCATCTAAAATGAATTAGATAAATAAATAAAACACACATACACGCGCGCATTCCAAATGTATAGAACCCAAAAAAGCGGTCACAAAAAACATACTTTACTTTCAAATGCAGCGTTTTTGTTTACTCAACTGCTTTCTCATCAAAACAACAAAAAAAACATTACGCACACACATTAATACTATGGCTAACCAACATGCAGGACAGAGCACAATGTTTGTCACACACACACACACACCACACACACACACACACACACACACACAGAAGTATATATATATATATTTATTTTCTTTTATAAAGGCCTCAGTTGCATGCAGATCGTGGAGCACCATCTTTTTATTTTTTGTTTTATTTCTTTATTCGCTCTTTCTGTGGGTGCTCTACACGTCTTTCTTCATTGGCCGAAAAAAACAAAAACAAATAATTTTCAGTCTTAACATTACAAAGACTACAATTCACACGTAAAAAAAATCTATATGAACAAGAAAATAAGATGTCGCCAAAAATAAACAAGCAATAATAAAAGAAATAGTCTCAAATTACTCGCCAGTTTAAAAAAAAAAAAAAAGTAATCGGCTTGTGTGTCGAGGCTACCTACTCTTTTTTTCCAAGTCTAAACCCCATTGAAAAACCATGACTCCAAGCTATACAAAGTACATTATATAAAAATCAGCTATCAATTCACATGTGCGTTGACTCATATGTACGCACATCAGAGCACCAAAAATGTACAATTATACAAAATCAGGGCATATTTCTAACATTGACTGTCCAGAAATAAAAAAACAATTCCGTCTAATATCAAAAGGCATCTCAATCATATACAACGATA
>CM060339.1:9054565-9062406 GCA_030674155.1 Stramonita haemastoma | reverse complement strand
ACTTACTGTCACTTTGAAGAATGTAGTACAAAGCAATATTTAACGATATTAACACACTTACTGTCACTTTGTAGAGTGTAGTACAAAGCGATATTTAATGATATTAACAAACTTACTGTCACAGGCAGACAAGATTTCCTCTGCTGTACCATCGTAATGAGCCAATGGGTTACTGGGATTGCGGTACTGCACACACACAAGCGTGCATGCATGCATGCATATACATTATACACACACATGCAGGCATACACACATGCACATGCAGGCATACACACACGCACATGCAAGCATACACACACGCACATGTATGCACACATACACACATACAAAAACTCACACACACATGCATTCATGCATGCATACATACGCATACATGCAAGCATGGACACACATATATGTATGTATGCACACATGCATGCATGCATGCATGCATACACACGCACGCATGGACACACCCACATGTATGCATGCATATATTAACATGCATGCATACCCATGCATGCACGCACAAATACATGTATGCATGTATACACACACATTATATGCATGCATACACACACATTATATGCATGCATACACACATGTATGCATGCACACACACATGCATGCATTTACACACACAAATGCATGTATACATGCATGAATGCACACACACACACACACACACACACACACACACACACACACACACACACACACACACACACACACACACCATACATACACACACACACACACACACACACACACACACACACACACACACACACACACACACACACACACACACACCATACACACACACACACACACACACACACACCATACATATATACACACACACACACACACACACACACACACACACACACACACACACACACACACAGCATACTGGAAACAGGGGAAAAAAACAAACAGATGCTATCATACTCTTTCTGTAATTCCTATTTTCCTGACCTTAAACCTATTCTCTGTTCCCACTTTGGATTTTCACAAACTGAAAGCAAGGATAATGAGCTGTCTTATCTACAGACTGAAATCAAATACATTCAGGGCAAAATTTGCTATAAATGTGACTCTCCACTACATAATGAGTCGTATTGCACCAGAGGTCAATATTTAGTTATTGACATGACAATAAATCTGCAACAAAACAGCTGTACAATGCAAGAAACAGATTGAAAATCTGACATTTCTATGAAAAGTTATTACAACTTGAAATGATAGACTGCGGGAAATGCCAAAATGAGAAATTGGCAAGTTTAGCATCCTTAATAGGTGGTGAGCATGAGGGCTAAAAACATGTTTAAAGGCCCAAGGAAACAAAATTGTGACTTGATATTTCGTTACAAGGTAGAATAAGGACTACAGTTTTATAATCAATCGAAATCTCAAAATCAACAACCAGACCCCCACCTGCCTAAAATAGCTCCAAACAGAAAAGTGGGTCAGGTGCAAAGTGACTCATTTCGAGGTGGAGCGTCACAAATGTAAATCACATATGTGGCTATACAATTTCAAATTATTTTTTATTAATTTTTTTTAAAGGTTTTTAAAAAAGACAATTTCAAATATTCATGAATATTCTTTTTCGAATGTCAGCTTTTAAAACGACACTTTTCTGACATCCATGAGAATTCTTTGGATACAGTTTTCAGCAACAATGTACTGCTATGTGAAATCCTGTTAGCTTGATATCAAAGCAGTGTCCCATTGGTAATAAATCTTCTGTAGCACACTATGTGATGACCTGTTTTTCCAAGGCAGGGGTATTTGCCCCTATGTGTTTTCTCTCACAAGAGTTGTGGTTGATTTTCAACAGTTTGACTGACAGTTTGTCCTCACTGTTTGACTATGATATTAATTACATTGTTATGTGGATAGTTTACAGTTGCATCTTTTATGTTATTTTCCTATTGTTCATAACCCCCCCACCTCTCTCTCTCTCTCTCTCTCTCTCTCTCTCTCTCTCTCTCTCTCTCTCTCTCTCTCTCTCTTCTTTCTCTCTCTCTCTCTCTCCTTCCCTCCTTCCCTCCCTCCCTCCCTCTTTATTGTGAACCTGACACTAAATCAAAGAACACACACACTAAAAAAAATTTAAAAAAAAAACCAACAGAGAAACAAATAAACAAATCCACCCCCACACACACAAGCTGTGACCAAACAAGCATGTTAAATGCAGCAAAGGAGTGTATGGAGGGATTATTGTTATACACAACTGCTGTCAGTAAAAAAAAAAAAAAAAAATTTAAAAAAAAAAAGACAGAAAGAAAAGAGAAAACCTCTTAACTGTTGACATAGCTGTCACTTTCCCCCACTTTCAGCTCCTCTCAGCTGCTAACTAATCAGTCCCATCCCAGCCCAGATGGGGCCAGCTGGTGCTAATTATAGCAGGAACTGACCCACATTTGGACTAGGTAAAAGGAAGGGGCGCACTAATTATAACTCTCTTGGCTGAGTGATGATGGATTTGTGCGCTGTGTCGAGTGCAAGTGCACCCTATATGCCAAGGAATAAAATTACTTATGTACCACTGGTTATGCTCATGTCGTTGTCACTCAGAAATTACTCCATGAATAATCCTGATATTCTGCCCAATGACAGTATACTTATCATCGATTGTGCTCAAGCAAACTGAGAGTAGTTAGCATGCTAATTTACTACAAAAATATATTTTTTAATTTTGTATATTGATGAAAATTTCACTTTTTTCATCATCACTGTCATTCTCATTACCCCCCTCCCCGCATCTCAATAGCGTCACACATAAGTTGAGGCAAAATCTCAGGGTTTTGTTTTTTTCATCTTTACTGTCTCCTGAATCATACAAGATGGTTTTTCATCACTGTCAGGCTCATCTAAAACCTCTTTAATTGTTTCTTCTTTAGCTTTGTAAAGTCATTGAATGATGCGTTCAACGAGAAGAGTCGGCCATTTTGAACAAGTACAGTCCAAGCAGTCATGGAAAATAACGCAAAAATATGAGCTAAAAAAAAAAAAAACTGATGGGTTTTGCCATGTTTTAGTAACTGGATGTTGCCAAGCAAAAAAAAAAAAAAAAAAGTGATCTTCACCAACTTTGGAGTTCTTTCCCTTTTACTCTAGTCAAGGACGCTAGTTTGTTTACATCAAATTGTCACCCCAGAAATTTTCAGGGTTGTAGGCATACAGAGTACACACTTCACCCCAGAAAATTTCTAGGCAGAGGCAGTCAAGCTGTTAAATGAGACTTGCTGTCATTTGAATGTTCCCCAGCTTAACACTCTCGGGGTCCATCACCCACAACATGCACTGTGCTTTTTTTTTTTTACATCCAGTCCCCCATGTGTATGCACTTTCGTCCATTCCATCATCCGTTCCCACCATCAGCACACAATGGCCTACTCTTCCAAAAAAAGCGGAACAGGTCTTAACACATACACAAAGATAGTTCTGACTCATAAAAGACAAGAGCACAGGTGTTGGGTGACCCTCCCCTAGAAAAGTTAAGCTGAGGAACGCCCGATAATCATTCCTCGTTTTCCCCTCATACCTGATCCAGGATATGGGAATTGGGAATCTCCTCCATCAGTCTCCGCGCCACACCAATGTGGGATTCCGGGGAATCGAAGGCAGCAGACGTGGGCGTGCGGACGATTTCAGCTCCCAAAGCTCGCAGAACATCCACCTGGACATTTGACAATAACTTTTTAAAATTTATTTATTTAATTTTATACTACTTTATGTCACAGCAGATTTCTCTCCCTCGACTCCTCTCCCTCTTTCTCCCCCTACCCCTCTCTCTCCTCCCCCCCTCTCCCTCCCCCCTCTCTCCCTCCCCCCCTCTCTCCCTCCCCCCCTCTCTCCCTCCCCCCTCTCTCTCTCTGTCACCATCACTCACCTTCTTCATACTCATTTTCTCAGGCATGACGATAATGCACCTGTAGCCTTTCACCCTCACCCTACCTCCCTCCCCCCATTCTCCCCCCCCTCACCCTCTCTCCACCCTCCCTCTTTCTCCCTCTCACTCCCTCTCTCCCTCCTTCTCTACCTTCCCCTCTCCGCATTCTCCCCCTCCCTCTCTCCATTCCCTTACACATGAGGATTGGATGTAAACAATCATGTAAGTGCTTATTCCATCCTAAATATAAAAGAGCAAATAAATAAAAAATACATAAATACCTCCCTCTCTTCCAGCCTCTCCCCCCCTCCCTACTCTCTCTCTCTCCCTCTCTCTCTCTCCTCTCTCTCTCTCTCTCTCTCTCTCTCTCTCTCTCTCTCTCTCTCTCTCTCTCTCTCCCTCCCTCTCTCTCTCTCTCTCCCTACCCTCTCTCTCTCCCTCCCTCTCTCCCCCTCTCTCCCTTCCTCTACCCCCCCCCCCCCCTCTCTCTCTCTCTTTTGTCTGTCTGTCTGTCTGTCTGTCTGTCTGTCTGTCTGTCTGTCTGTCTGTCTGTCTGTCTGTCTCTCTGTCTGTCTGTCTGTCTGTCTGTCTGTCTGTCTGTCTGTCTGTCTCTATCACTCACCTTTTCCATACTCATTTTCTCAGGCATGACGATGATGCACCTGTAGCCTTTCACGGCGGCAGCCAGGCCAGCCCGATGCCTGTGTTACCTGAGGTCGGCTCGATCAGAACGTCCCCGGCTTGATGATCTTCCGCGCTTCCGCATCCTCCACCATGCGTAAGCCGATGCGGTCTTTCACGCTTCCGCCCGCATTGAAGAACTCGCATTTGACCACTGCCACAGAAAAAGTTGGTTTTTTGTGGTGGCGGTGGTGGCGGTGGTGGTGATGGTGGTGGTTGTGGTGGTGGTGGTGGTTATGGTGGTGGTGGTGGTGGTTATGGTGGTGGTGGTGGTGGTGGTGGTGGTGAAGGTGGCACTTTGGGGTTGGTTTTTTTCTTTTTTGGGGGAGAGGGGGGGGTTAAGGGGGGGGGGGGGGTTGCTCAGCTAGAGCTCTGAGGTTCACCACTAGTGAGATTCTGCAAATGCAACTGGCTTTTTCCCCACCATGAAGGTAGCTGCATTACAACTTCGGGAAAAAGAAAAAAAGTTCCTGTGTACAAAGAATCGAACCCAGGCTGCCTGGGTGTAGGCCATTAGTCCTCAGACCTATGTATAGAATATAGTCCTTAGGAGTATGAATAGAGCTGTAGATCCCTTATGAGTATAAATATAACTGTCGATTGCCTACGAGTATAAATATAACTGCAGATTGCTTAGGAGTATAAATATAACTGCAGATTGCTTAGGAGTATAAATATAACTGCAGATTGCTCAGGAGTATAAATATAACTGCAGATTGCTTTGGAGTATAAATATAACTGCAGATTGCTTAGGAGTATAAATATAACTGGAGTATAAATATAACTGCAGATTGCTTAGGAGTATAAATATAACTGCAGATTGCTTAGGAGTATAAATATAACTGCAGATTGCTTAGGAGTATATATATGACTGTAGATTGCTTATGAGAATAAATTATAACTGTAGATCGCTTATGAGTATACATACAACTGTAGATCCCTTATGAGTATGAATATAACTGTAGATTGCTTAGGAGTATAAATATAACGGCAGATCCCTTAGGAGTATAACTATAACTGTAGATCCCTTATGAGAATAAATATAACTAGATCCCTATGATTATCAATATAACTATAGATCCCTTATGAATATAAAGTATAAATATAGCTGTACATCCCTTATGAGTATAAATATAACTGCAGATTGCTTAGGAGTATAAATATAACTGCATATTGCTTAGGAGTATAAATATAACTGTAGATTGCTTATGAGTATAAATATAACTGCAGATTGCTTAGGAGTATAAATATAACTGTAGATTGCTTCAATACATTACCTGTCATATATACAACTGTAAATCCCTTATGAGTATAAATATAACTGTAGATCCCTTATGAGTACAAATATAACTTATGAGTATAAATATACCTGTAGATTGCTCTGATACATTCCCCGTCATGCTGTGTCATAGGAACAGAAGCAGCTCGTAAACTGTCAGTCACTTGTGCTGACTAACCTCATTCTTATCTCCACAAGTGCAACAACATTCATAAAAAAAACATACATAAAACCCGTTTTAAGTGCTGACCTAGCTATCAATGTCGCTGAATCATATTGACATCATAACTTCACAAGTCTCCACAGATAACAACAACAAGAAGATATATATATATATATATATATATATCTTAAGAGCATCGTTCAAGCCAAATTTTTATCATCAGTGCAAATCTCCATTGATAGTAAAAAATAAATAATTTTTTTTAATTTCAGTTTTTTAAAGATTTCTTGAATTTCTGTTTATTGTTTATATGGCTTCAGAATTGTAACCCACACAAATTTCTCAGGGGTGAGATTTTTTGTGGGTTTTTTTTTTCAAGGGGGGATGATGAATTGTTTTGTAGTTGTATTCGTAAAGGTACTACAAGGTAAGCATTTTCTTTACTAAGTGTCATGTTGTTGTTGTTTTTTAGTGAATAGTGCATCATAACTGATATTAGTGTATGACATGGTAATATGATTACAATATATAATCTTTTGTGTGCTGGCACATGGGCACTCTGTGTGCGCAAGCATGCGTGCTTACGCTCTGCCCACAACTGTAGTTGCAACAGTAACAGTTGTAGTAGTAACAGTGGTAGTGGTGGAAGTAGTGGAAGTATATACGTAGCAACAGTTGTAGAAGTAGTGATGACAGTAGTAGAATCAGTAGCAGTAGTTGCTAAGCCAGGGACTGGATAGTTCAGTGCTCAGAGCACTTGGTTTCCCCAAGCTAAGGTCAGTAGTAGTAGTAGTAGTAGTAGTAGTAGTAGTAGTAGTAGTAGTAGTAGTAGTAGTAGTAGTAGTAGTAGTAGCAGTAGCAGTTGTAGTTGTAGTAGTAGAAGTAGTAGTAGTAGTAGTAGTACTAGTAATAGTCAGGGGTGGGAATTGACTGAGTCAAAAAACTCTGAAAAGTGGGGGGTTCCAGGGGGCATTGCCCCCTGGCGGGGTCAAGGGGCAGAGCCCCTTGTGGGGGTCAGGGGGCAACGCCCCCCTGAAGCTGAAGGTTTTTCAACAATTCTAGCCTGTTTAACAGCCTCTCCTTGAACTAATTTCAGCTCCTGATACTAAGCAATTTCTGCCCTAAAATAAGCTCCCCAAGTATGACTTTTTCTGTCATTTTTTCAATCTAAAGGAGGTTCTACACCCAAATAATCACATAGCAAGAATGAGTATATTTTTAGACAAATATGCACTAATGCAGATAGAGGAAGAAAGAGAAAGAAAGAACAGACACACATAGACAGAGAAACAAAGAGAGAAAGAAAGAGGGGTGGGGGGAGGGGAGGTGTGTGTTTGTGTGTGTGTGTGTGTGTGTGTGTGTGTAAGAGACAGGGAGAGGTGGAGAAAATGAGAGACAGAGACAAGAGAGAGACAGAGAGAGACACACAGAGAGATGTGTGTGTGTGTGTGTGTGTGTGTGTGTGTGTGTGTGTGTGTGTGTGTGTGTGTGTGTGTGTGTGTGTGTTGTGTGTGTGTGTGAGAGAGAGAGAGAGAGAGAGAGAGACAGAGAGAGACAGAGAGAGATGGGGGACTCTTCTTGGAAGAAAAAGGGAACGCTGGTTGGCCTGCCCATTGTTATGTAAACATTGCTCTCTGCTCCTAAACACTTCGAAGTGAAAGCCCCCTCCCCCTCCCTACCATCCCTCTTCATCTCTGTCTTATGCCTACAGCTGCTGGTCCATCCCTTTCATAAAACCTGACACCCTCCAGGTTTTCACATTACACTGAGGAAAGAGTGTGATGTGAGGAATGAAAAACTCTGAGTGTGTGTGTGTGTGTGTGTGTGTGTGTGTG
>CM060339.1:9044565-9049565 GCA_030674155.1 Stramonita haemastoma | reverse complement strand
TGGCTGGGAATGTCTGGCCGCTTCCACTGCCGAAAGGGACTCTCACCCGCACTCCCAGGGGCTTTCGTTTTGTCCGACATCGTTTCTCCTGCAGCCAGGACAAACAAACAAAAATAGTTTTTTTTTAATTTAACAGTCACCAAGGAGGGGGGGGGGGGGGTAAATAAAATGGTAACAGTAAAACAAAAACAAAAATTTCTGAACAAAAAAAGTCACCAAGACTTACACATTTTCCTCAAGAACCTCATTCATACTAAAGTTTGGTTTTATTTTGGGAGGGGGAGGGGGGGGGTATTTTGTTGTTGTTGTTGTTGTTCTTTATGCATACGAAAGTTAATGACAAATGCAGCACATGCTGCCCAGGACACAAACATACAAACCAAAAATTGTCACCAAATTTAATAGCCACCAAGGTTGGAAAAGGTGTGTGCTGTTTTTTTGATAAGATGATAAAAGTAAAAATCAAAAGTTAAAAAAAAAAAATTTTCATTCAACAAAAAAGTCACCTACACTTAAACATTTTCTTTGAGGATCTCAATTCTCATGCATACTTAGGTTTGGGGGGGGAGGGGGGGTTGTTTTTTTTATTTTTTTGGGGGGGGTAGTGTGGGAGGGGGGGTATTTTGTTGTTGGTTTTTTTCATGCATACTAAAGTTAACAACAAATGCAGCACATGTTGTGCATAATTTACTCTCTCTCTCTCTCTCTCTCTCTCTCTCTCTCTCTCTCTCTCTCTCTCTCTCTCTCTCTCTCTCTCTCTTTGCTCCTCTGCTAGATATAGAGATATAGAGCTCCACAGGTTCACTGTTTCAAGTACTTGGCATACGCCACTGTTCTTGCCCACCATTGCAGTGATCACAATCCGAATTCAGGGATGGTGTCTAAACACGACACCAGTGTGCATGCAGTTTTGTTTTTTTTCATTTCTCATCCATTCACACCGGCATACAATGGCCTACTCTTCTGAAAGAGAAAACAGGTTTTAAGGTGTGTGTAAAATGTTCTGCGTGCATTCACACACAGGACAACAGTTTACAATTTTATCCAAAGGACTTTATGCGGAGTGGAGTTGGCACTGACATTAACTCCAGGGGAAGATATCCCCTTGAGCGAGTGTCTTGGTCATAGAGCAAGCCTAGGCCCAATCCTGGACCATCAGATCACAAGTGCAATGATCTAACCGCTAGGCTATTCCGTCCCCATAATTTACATGTATGTATATACTATATATATAAATATATAAATATAAATATAAATATATAAATATATATATACAGCTTAAGGGGTGGGATAGCTAACTGGTCAGAGTACTTGCTTTCCCCAATTCAAGTTAACCAGCATTGAGCGTGGTTACCAGTTGGATGCATGACCGTGTGCGCGCCTTGGCTTCAGTACAGTCCCCCAGTTCACCCAGCTGTAAATGGGTACCTGCCCTCTTTTGGGTCAGGGAAGGTAAAGCAGCGAGGGAGAGGAGATGGGCACCGCCCTCAATATGCTGGCCCCTAGAGAAGCTGAGGTCTCTGATGCCTCGCTCCCCTACGACCACCTAGGTTACGGGACACCTTTCCCTTACCTATTACCTTTTTTTTATACACAGCTGACTTGTTTTTAGGTCTCAGTAGTAGCTCAAACCTAGGATTGATCCCAAACCATCAGGTCACGAGTGTACAACTCTCAACCCCTTTGCAACCCTATCCCCCTTGATTTACTTAAATGACATATACAGCTGATTTGTTTTTTGTTGGGGGGGTTGTTGTTTTTATTAGGTCTTAGTGGCAGCTCAAGCCTAGGATCAATCCCCAGGCTGTTAGATCTCAAGCGTAACGCTCCAACCACCTGGCCTGGCTATCCGCTGTATCCAGTCCCCCATAATTTCCAAACACTGCTGACTTGATTTGACTTTAGGTCTGAGTAGTAGCTCAACCTGGGATATATATATTTTCCTAACCGTCAGATCATGGTACATGAATTTACGTACACAGCTGGGTTGGGTTGGGGGTTGTTTTTTTTTAGAAAGCTGTGTGTGTGTCTGTCACCACTTGCTAGCTGGATGGCTGTCACAACATGGTGACAGATGTCATGTCACAGCCTGATGTCACCCTGTGTCATGTTTTTTTTACCTATTACTGCACTAATTAGTAAAGTATGTTGGACCTATGGCTAGCAATTTTCTACTGTGTATTCCATTTTGTCAGGTAGATTAATAAATGTTCAGGCAAGTTTGGGGGTTTTGGGGGGTTTTTTATCGTTCCTCAGCCAGAGCTCAGAGGTTGCCAATGGTGAGATTTTTGTGTATGCCACCAGTTCTGCCCACCATGGAAGGTAGCCACATTCTGATTTCAGGAATGATATATATATATATATGTTCAGTATGTTCATGTTTCCATAACACACCGAAATGCTGACATGAATTACAGGATCTTTAACGTGCACATTTGATCTTCTCGTGTGTGCATTATTACATACATACACGAGGCGAATTAAGGCATTGGCAGGTCTGCACTTGAAGCTGACCTGGGAGATAGTAAAAAAAATAAAATAAAAATCATAAATGCCCACCCTTGATTCACTAGATGCCGCCAAGATTCGAAACCACAACTTCATGGACCCATGGGACTGAAGTCAAACAGTCTTAACCACTCGGCTATAGCGACCTTCATTCTTTTCTTTCAGACCACTCTACTGCTTCAAGATCAGCTTAAATACCATCCTCAGTACAATTTCCATCAAAGAGAAAAAGAAATCACCCCATGCAGGCCAATTTCTAGTGAAAGTACATGTAGGCAGTCTAGCTGAAATGAACTGAATTGAATCTATTTAAATTTCTTAAGTGAATTCAAGCTGAATTGAGTCCATTTAAATTTCAGAAGTTGAAAGAAAAAGCAAGACTATTGCTTTTTTTTTTTACATCCAGCCTTCTGCATTATATGGCACTACAAATAAAAGGTAAAGGCAAATAAAATTTAAAAAATTTAAATTAAAAAAAAAAGAAGGAAAAGATCCACAAGCATTTTTCTGTTGGTAATAACTATAATTATCATTTTATTATGGAACATAACCTCCATTCCTCCACATTGAGTGTGTGTGTGTGTGTGTGTGTGTGTGTGTGTGTGTGTGTGTGTGTGTGTGTGTGTGTGTGTGTGTGTGTGTGTGTGTGTGTGTGTGTGTGTGTGTGTGTGTGTCTGTGTCTATGTGTCTGTGTGTCTGTGTGTGTCTGTGCGTGTCTAAGTAAAAAAAATTAGTATGTGCGTGCCTGCATGTATGTGTGTTTTAATCTACGCCTACATGTGTAACTCTTGAGAATAAAGAAACATACACATACATACATACATGTATTACATACATACATACAATACATACATACATACATACATACATACATACATACATACATACATACATATACATACATACATACATACACACATACATACATACATATACATACATGTGTATATATATATATATATATATATATATATATATATATATATATATATATATATATATATATATATATATATATATATATATATATATATATATATATAAAACATGTGAGGCATGATAGTGACCTACTTCACACATCTGCAATTTGGCTGATTTAAGTACAAAATTGTGGTGAATGCTGTTTACTAGTTGTGTTTGATTTTTTTAAAAATTCAAACTTTAAATGAGTATTTGTGTCTTTGTTTTTAAACATTGTGAATTTATTTTACCAAATTGCTCATTCCAACATGGCAGATTTGTGACAATATGGTGCATACTTTATTCAGATTGGTCTTCTGACTTAAAAGACTGCTAATTTGAAACACAACTTGTATTAATTAAATTAATGCCCAGATGTTGTTTCAAGCTCCCAAGCAGACAAATTGTACCTCTTTGTCATGAACATCAGATAGAGGGCAGATTAAATGCTTGTTATGGTTGTGACGCTTGGTTTCCAAATGTAGGCCCAAGTTAACAATTCACTCACAAAGAACTATATGATGTTATCAACACATTATAGCCACAAGGGATGAATTAAACGGTTTACAGTATAAAGAAAACATTGTTTTTGATCAGCTGGAGTTGCTATCCTCATATATTGCTTGAAACCCCAGATGATCAACATGGTTTCCATTTTTTAACGTCACAACCAAACGATGTATATATAATTAGTTCACATATGATTAACCTCAGAATGTTATGATGAAAAATTTGAAATGAAACAGAACCATGAAACCATTTACCTCGTTGATTAGCAATCAAAACACACTTCATTACCGGTAACAGCCATTATCACAGAATCTAGTCAAATCCAGATCAAAGTATTACGAACAATGTGTGCACACCTGGTTCACTGTGTGCCAAGCACCAGGGGAAAATCCTTTGATGTTTTTCTGTTTTTCAATACTACATTATCACTGATTATGTACGTTTACAGTATGTATCTTACATAACATATATTCGATACATACAAACATATCTCTATTATATATTATATGAGAGAATCATGTTTGTAAAAATAAAAAAAAAAGGTTCTTGTTTGTGAGAATGTTTTGTTTATTTTTTTTTGGGGGGGTTGTTGTTTGTTCTTCTTTGTATTTGTTGTTTTGGTTATTTATTTGTTGTTGTTTGTTGTTAGGGGTTTTTTTTGTTTAGTTGGTTGTTTTCATATGTTTTGTTTACTTCTGTGTTTTTGGAGGTAGCAGGGGTTGTTGTGTAAATGATGATTTGACTTTTAGTTTTACTACCATTTTTACGCAACCTGTTTTGGGATTGTTGTTCATAAAAAATTTTAATCCATGTATTGAAAATTCTGCCACTGAGGCCTGGATGTACATGTCATGGTGACACAGATTCTCCTCTAAGGTTTGGCATCATCTCTGCCATTTAACCCTCTTGCATTCGGTGTCTCTGAACACAAACTGCCCCTAGATTTCACATTCCATCACAAAATAAGGTCAGGCACACATGCTGGCTGGCCTTTTCCTCCTTCTAAGTACATACCAGCAGCT
>CM060339.1:9039565-9042065 GCA_030674155.1 Stramonita haemastoma | reverse complement strand
GGAAGGTAAAGCAGCGAGGGACATGAGATGGGTGCTACCCTCAATATGTTGGCCCCGAGAGAAGCTGAGGTCTTTGATGCCTTGCTCCCTACAACCGCCAAGGTTGGGGTACAGGATAGCCTAGTGGTCAGAACATGGGAATTGCGGGATAGCCTAGTGGTCAGAACATGGTTCAATTCCCGGACAACTCTCCCCAAAGTCCTTCAGATGAGACTATAAACCAAGGCCCGTGTGCCACACATTAAATCCTGTTCTGCTTTTTGTAAGACTAGACACAGCCAGTGGGAACTGATGACATTTACAAAACTGCATACACACGGGAACTGGATGTAAAAAAGCACATGAGTGCTTATTCCATTATTGATATAAAAGAATAAATAAATAAAATAAATAAATAGATAAATAATAAGGTTAGGGGGCACCTTTATCTTTACTTTTTCCATCTATAGACAGAATCAGATCTAAAAAGTTTTGCATTCACACAGCAGATTGTTGATTTTACAAGTCCACTTTTAAAATTGTATGACATTTTCCACAAATTTATTCATTCACTGGAGGACAGTTCAGTCTATTACTGTGTTAGTGCTACACACACATCGTCACTGAGGCCAGCGCAAAACTGGCCCCTGCTTACAGCAAAACCCTATGGCTATAATGCCTACTATCTTCATCACTACTAGGCCTATCGTCACATAGTGTAAAATATACAATGACGTACATGTATCACCCTTGATATACGAGCCTAATATTGGTAATAGGCTTATAGGCTAGGCCTGATTCAACGTCTGCCTTCCTGTCTATCCTGTCTTATCTGAGGATTCCAGATAAGGCTGACGGTTTAGCTAACGGCAGTGAAAGAAGCACGGTAGGCCTAGCCTAGCCTATTGAAAAGAATACAAAGATTGTCAAAAATAGGCAAAACAATAGCTCCCCTGGACCCATTTTGCTTGAAACTTAAGATCAGGTGCACTTTCAGACAACAAGTTGAACAAATCAATATGTAGAAATAACTGCACAGGAAGTTCGATCTACTCACTGTTATTTCTGCTTCGTCACACAACAAGAGCAACTGTTCTGTGCAGCTGTTGGAGTAGAGAGAGAGACGTGGACGTGTTAGCCTAAGACGCAAGTGTCACCAGAAATGCTTTCTAGCTTTCAGCCTCAGTGCAAAACAGCGCGAGCTGTTGACACACCTATGTGGGAGACCAATTTGATTGGTTGAAATGGGATACGCCAGTCTGAAAGGTGAAGGTTATTTTGGACGTGGAAACTTTGACTGCGGAGTAGCCTAGGCCTACTAGCCTATCCTAGCTTTCTATAGGCTAAGGCTAGACCTTGTTTGTACTTTCATTAAACATTAAAATCTAGGTCGTCTGTAGGCTCATGGCTTGGCTTCGCGAACGAAGATTAAGGGCACTGTCCACGTCTGGTGCAGACTCGCTGGTGGCTGTTCAGTCCAATGCGTGACAAACACGGCTACATGAACCGTTGAGAAACTGAAAGTCGGTCTGTAGCCTAGGCTAGCCTACGTCTGCCACACTACGTGTTGACTCTGTTTGCGCAAACATAGGTCAGCTTATCGGAGCTAGGCTACTGTTCTGGTCTGGCTATCGGACATCAGTAAAGTCATGACAGAGAGTAGGCCTAAATTGGAACGTTTAAGGAAAAATCAGGCCAAATGTCCTCTGAGTGTGTGTGTGTGTGTGTGTGTGTGTGTGTGTGTGTGTGTGTGTGTGTGTGTGTGTGTGTGTGTATGTTTGTGTGTGTGTGTGTGTGTGATTGTGGTGTGTGTGTGTGTGTGTGTGTGATTGTGTGGTGTGTGTGATTGTGTGCGCCGTGGTGGTTTGTGTGTGTGTGTGTGTGTGTCCTCCACTTTGTCCACTTAGGTGATATTAGATGGGGGGGGGGGGGGGGGGGGTATTTAGGTTTTTAATGAGTTTGTTGGGTTTCTTTTACATCCAGTCCTGGTGTGCACACGCTTTTCTATTTTTTTCATACGTTCCCACGCGCACAAGTGGCATACTCTTCCGAAAGGCGTTCCGCATATCTGAAGACGTTCTGCGCGCGTTGGGACCTCAGTTTACTGTGGACCGACCCCCGTCACAGAAAGAGGAGAGAAGAGGTTTTTATTTATTGGTATTTATTCAATTTTCCTGTTGTTTTGAAATTGAGGGAATCCCAGTTGAAAATTAAAGTGTTCACCTGCATGCACGCGCGCGCGCGCGTGTGTGTGTGTGTGTGTGTGTGTGTGTGTATGTGTGTGTGTGTGTGTGTGTGTGTGTGTGTGTGTGTGTGTGTGTGTGTGTGCAAGGCGAGGCAAGGCAAGGCAAGGCAAATTCTTTTATTTCGAGGATAATGAATAAGCACTCGTGTGCTTTTTTTTTTTTTTTTTACATCCTGTCCCCGCCCTTATCAGGGATAAGATCAAGATATAAAAAAAACCCGTCTAACTAAACAGCAACAATAAGAATGATCTAAATACCAACAACAAGAAACCACA
>CM060339.1:9002065-9029565 GCA_030674155.1 Stramonita haemastoma | reverse complement strand
TTTGTCTAGGGCCTAAACTTTTCCTTTATTTTATTTTTCTATTTTTCTGTCGAGTGAAATTGTCAAGATTCAGAGTTTATTTCAAGAACCCCCCCCCCCCCCCCCCAAGGGGTAGATGAAATTTAACAAAAAAACCAAAACTTGCAGATGTGGTCAACATTAGACTTCTCCACTTAAAAGTAACCCCTAAATATCATGGCTGTTAACGTCATCACATCCAGACATGCAGTGACTGGATGTGGACAAAAATCGGTTTTTGTTGCTGATGTACAGTACCCTCTGCCTCGGGAAGGGTCATCGGTAATTCATGCGAGCAACAGAGGTCATCTGCTGCCCAACGTCCCCAGGAAACGGGAATCCCCATGGGGCACATACGTCGGAACATGGGATATGCCCACACAGATTCCAGGTATAAAAAAAAAAAAAGAAGTTTTTTTTAAAAGAAAAAAAAAATCCATCTTCATCATCATCATTATTGTTATATCAGGATGGGGGTGATTTTTAGGTGTTATTACTTTGATAATGTTGGGAAAATAAAGATGAGTTTCACGATCTTTTCTTGGCTGTCTCTGCGCATGTGCGTCTTATTTATTTATGTATTTATTTTAGTTTGTTCTTTTATATCAAGGATAATGGAATAAGCATTCATATGCTTTTTTTTTTTACATCTAGTCCCCATGTGTATGCAGTTTTGTAAATATTGTCATCTGTTCCCACTGGCACATGGCAGCCTACTCTTATGAAAAGCGGAACAGGATTTAACGTGTGTGCAAGATGTTCTGCATGCGTTTCGCACATGGGGCCTCGGTTTATAGTCTCATCCGAAAGACTTAAGACTTAACACATTATTTTTTATTTTATTTCATTTTATTCTTTTATATTGAGGATAATGGGATAAGCACTCTTGTGCTTTTTTACATCCAGTCTCCGTGTGTATGCAGTTTTGTAAATGTCATCTGTTCCCACTGGCACAGGATGGCCTACTCTTACGAAAAGCAGAACAGGATTTAACGTGTGCGCAAGATGTTAAGTTATAGTTATCATGTCCTCATGGCTATTGTTAAGGTTGACCAGGGCATTTATGCAAGGAACGATAGTAGAGTTGGTTTTATGCCCTGTTTTATTGATCTGTATTTAGTTGCACCATTTTGTTCTGATTGTTGAATGCTCTCATAGAAACTGTTGGTGTCTGTCATGAGAATTGTTATCTTTTAACCCTCTTAGTCCCGATCTGGGATTTGCCGGGATTGAATAATTAACCCCCCCCCCCCCCCCCCCCCCCCCAAGTCCCAATCCAGGATTTGCCGGGATTTACACACAGTAGATTTCCATCACACTGTAACCATCACTAATTGCTACCACGTGTTAAACCTCTATCAGGCTAGAGGTAGAAACCCTGTAGAGTGTCTGGAAGTAATTACAGCTGCTGGTATGTACTTAGAAGGAGGAAAAGGCCAGTGAGCATGTGTGCCTGACCAATTTCATGATGGAATGCGAAATCTAGGGGCAGTTTGTGTTCAGAGAGTCTGAATGCAAGAGGGTCAAGTCTTTCTGGACAAAAAAGGTTGGGAGAATGGACCAAGAAGGCAGAAAATAGACAAGAAGGAGCTGGCAGGAAGAGAATGAACATGGCAGAAACAAAGAGAGGGGTAGAAAAGAGGGAATTCCAAGCACAAAGATTTGAGAAGGGTAGGGGATGCTATTTATACTGACAACACCCCCCCCCCCCCTTCCATCATTACCCTCAAAAAAGAAAATTGATATGAGTTGATTTGATTTGATCTGATTTGAGTCGATTTTGATTTTGATTTGAACTGCATGTCTGTTGCCGCCAGGTAACCGACAGTTGAACCCTACAGCCAGGTCAGAGGACGTTCAGGTCAAACTGCAGGTCAAGAAAGAGGACGCGGCCGAAGTTTTGTCCGGCGGACTGAAGAAATGCAAGGTGAGTTGTTTTTTTTAATTTTTGAATTTATTTATTTTATTCTTTTATATCGAGGATAATGGGATAAGCACTCTTGTGCTTTTTTACATCCAGTCCCCATGTGTATGCAGTTTTGTAAATGTCATCTGTTCCCGCCGGCACATGATGGCCTACTCTTACAAAAAGCGGAACAGGATTAAGCGTGTGCGCAAGATGTTCTGCGTGCGTTCGCACACGGGGCCTTGGTTTACAGACTCATCCGAAAGACTTTTGGGAAGAGTGAAGTCAGCACTGATGTTAACCCCAGGAAAAAAATCTCCTCGACTGGGAATTGAACTCGGGTCGTCAAATTGCTTTGTGTTGTTTTGTGTGGTATTTATTTAGTTTTTTTTTTATACCACTTTATGTCACAGCAGATTTCTCTGCATGAAATTCGGGCTGCTCTTTTTGGGGAGAGCGCATCGCCACAAGTGCAGCGCCTACCCATTATTATTATTTTTGTTTTCCTGTCTGCAACTGTATTTGTTTCTTTATCAGAGTGGCTTTTTTCTACGAAGTTTTGCCAGGGACAACCCTCTTGTTGTTGTAGGTTCTTTTACGGGCGCTAAATAATGACATGTAGCACACAGGACCTCGGTTTATCATCTTTTCCAAAGGACTAGCACCCAGACTGCCACTCATGGTTCGGGGGAAAAGTTTCGGGCCCAAACGGGGATTGAACCACGACACACTCCGACCCAGACTTTTTGCTTTGTAGGCAGGGGCATTACCTCTAGACCACCGATCCACCATGTGGATTGTCTATTGTCTGGTGTTGTGTTGTATAAGAAAGGCTGCAGAAAGGCTGCAGACCGGGCAGACAGACCAGCGTCAGACTTCATCTGTGCCCTCTGCCACAGGGACTGTCATTCTCATGTTGGACTGGCCAGCCACAGCCAATACTGTATTAGAATTAACACCTAGGGCACAACTCCATAGTCTTCCAAGACTGAAGGATGCCAAAATATGTGTTGTACTTCACTGTATGGTATGGTGTTGTTGTGTGTTGTATTGTGTTGTGTTGTTTTGTATGGTATGTTTTTGTTGTGGTGTGGTGTGTTGTATTGCATTGTGTTGTTTTGTGTGGTGTTGTAGTGTGTTGCGGTATTGCATTGTATGGCATTGTATTGTATGTTACAGTGTTGTGATATGTTGTAGTGTGGTTTTGTTGTATTGTGTCATGTTGTATGGTGTGCTGTTGTGCTGTGATGTGTTGTGTTGTTTTGTGTTGTATGGTATGGTGTTGTAGTGTAATGTATTGCATTGTGTTGCATAGTACAATGTTGTGTTGTAGTGTTTTGTTTTGAAATGTTTTGTAATATTTTGTATGTTATGGTGTTGCATTGTTGTAGTTTTGTATTGTATTGTAGGGTGTAGTGTGGTGCTGCATTATATTTATACTACGCTATGGTATTTATTCATCTTTTTTTTTTTTAATATCGTTTTATTTCAAGGATAATTAAACAACCACTCATGTCCTTTTTTTACTTTTTAAAACAACCAATCTCACACTTTACACAAATTTTAGTAAAACTTTACCATCCATCCCCACAGCGGCACACACACACACACACACACACACACACACACACAAAAGAGCCTACTCCTCAGAAAAAAAGCTCTCGTAACTGTCTGCATACACCAGGTACCGTCTATCCCCTCCCAATGGGGGCACACACACACGAATACAAAAAAGCCTACTTCTAAAAAAAAACAAAAAAAGTGGAACAGGTTTTAAATTAACCCACGCTCTCCAAATTGTCCCGCACACACTCTAGGTACCGTCCCCACTGCCGGTGAAGATCGACGAGGAAGCCAAACCCATCAACAACCCGCCTCTGAAACCCGCCAGCCCCTTCCAAGCCATGGCCAGCCACACCCTGCAACCTCCGACCCTTCCCATGATGCACGACCTCACCTGGCCCCAACACGGTGGTGGTGATGCCGACAAACCCGTGGGTAACCCCGCCTCCCCCAAACCCCCCACCCCCATGCCCCTGGGAGGGGAGAACGTGCAGGCTCAGGCACGGCAGGTGGTCTCCCCTGTCAACCCCGAGCAGGTGGCCGTGAAAGGGGCCGTGGCCACGCCCGTGGAACTGGTGGCCGAGCAGATGAGGACGCCTGAGGCCAACGTCAACTGGCCCATGGCCAGGTCGGCCGAACCCGAGGTTCTGTGAGGTCATAGAGGACTGTTTGACTGTCGACTGTGATTGTGACGTCTGCTTTTTGTTTTTCTTTCTTCTACCTGAAAACTTTTTTTTTTTGAAGATGGGGAGGTGGGGGTTGTTAACTCATCAAGTGGATTTTCAGAGCTGTTTTGTTTGGAAATGTTACTTGCTTGTGCACAATCTTTTTTTTGTTTGGTTTGTTTGTTTGTTTTTGTTTGTTTGTTGGGGCTTGTGCTCTGAGGTTTAACCAATGGTGAGATTTTTTTTGTGTATGTGACCGTTTTTTTTTGCCCACCATTAAAGGTAGCCACATTCTGACTTCAGGAATGTGTTTAATATGATATCATGATATTGGTTTTAAAGTAAAAAAAGTTGGGTTTTTTTTGTGAGGTGTGAATTATGATGCCTTACATTTTTGTCACTTTTTTTTTCCCTGTGTTGTAATTTTTTTCTTTTTTTTTTTAAATTGTGTTTTTTATCTTATCATGTTTGGCATAGTTCCTGTTCATGCCACTTTTTGTTTCTGTTTGTCTACAAAAGTTTACAGTTTTATTGTGTTGTTGCCAGTTTGGACACTTTTAAAAAATCTTTTTTTTTACATATTTTATATATATTTTATTTTTTTAAAGGATTTTGTGCTAACTGTTGACAGTTCAATCATGTACTTTTCATCATTTTTTTTCACAACGGATTTTTTCTCAATATACAAATTCCATACTAGAATCATGCAGATTATTCCAGTTACTTTGATGTAAATAATGTCTTGTTGAAGTATACAATTGTTACTGTTAATTTTTGTTTTCTTTTTCAAAGATTTTTTTTTTTCAATGTAGCATTGGCACTGAATCGTTTATTCAAGAAAAAGGAATTCTTTGAAAGTTACAGATTTATGTGTTAGGCCTATATCATCTCAATGCACATTTGAATTCTTTGAAAGTTGTCTATTTATATTCAATTGTTTGTCGTTTCAGTGTTTATTTCACAGAAATAAAATGTGCCCAAACAGCCATTGTTTTGGAAAAGTTGTCATTGTTTTATGGTTGTTTTTGGTTACCACTTAAAATGAATAGACATTTACTTGAAGAAGAAGAAGAAGAAGAAGAAGAAGAAGAAGAAGAAGAAGAAGAAAAAGAAGAAGAAGAAGAAGAAGAAGAAGAAGAAGAAGAAGAAGAAGAAGAAGAAGAAGAAGAACAACAACAACAACAACAACAACCACAACAACAACAGCAGCAGCAACAACAACAACAACAGCAACAGCAACAACAACTACAGACCTTGAGACACATTTTCTAAGCAGTATGAAGTTGATACTTTGATGTGTCAACACTGCATTAAGAATGAAAAAATAAATGATTTATGAGTCAAAATTATTTATATCACTTTTTTTTTTTTCTATTTCAAGGATAACAGAATAAGCACCCATATGGTCTTTTTTTTTATTTTTTACATCCAGTCCCTGTGTGTATGCGGTTTTGTCAATTTTGTCATCCGTTCTCACCGGCACACAATGGTCTACTCTTCAAGAAAAAGTGGAACAGATTTTAGGTAGTATTGGTGTCCAGAAGCTTAAAAAAAAAAAAAAATCAGCGATTTTCTCTGAAAGGTTGACACAGCTGTTAAAATAAAAAATGTCATTGCTGATGCCATTGGCACTATTTGTCATCAGTTGGGTTTTCTCTGCACTGATCTGTATGCCATATGCTGAAAAGGCTTCATCAAGGTGATTTACCAGGCTGGCTAGCTCTTGCTCTTCTCCAGTTAGGCCATCGATGTGTGTATATATATATATATATATATATATAATATATATATATATATATATATATATATATATATATACACTCACATATACATACATACATAGATATATACATACATATATACATAGATATATATATATAAAGAGAGAGAGAGAGAGAGAGAGAGAGAGACAGACAGACAGACAGACAGACAGACAGACAGACAGACAGACAGACAGACAGACAGACAGACGACAGACAGACACAGACAGACAGACAGACAGACAGACAGGAAAAAGAACGTTCAAACATCACAAGGCGCCTCTAAACCACAAGGGACCCATTTTTTCAAAAGTATTATTCTCATCATGCTTATCATCAAAGATACACAATCCATACCAATACAGAATTTAAAAAAAAAGAAAGAAAAAAAAAAGAATGAGCAGCTTCCTCCAGATATGCTCAATTCATGCAAACATCCCCCCTATGAGGAAAAAAAGACCAAACGAAACTACAGGCAAAAATCAACTACAGGCAATATAGCTGCCCCCTGCAATGTGTGTGTGTGTGTGTGTGTGTGTGTGTGTGTGTGTGTGTGTGTGTGTGTGTATATACATATATACATATATATATATACACATATATGTGTGTGGTGTGTGTGTGTGTTGTACACACACACACACACACACACACACACACACACACACACACCGATGAATAAAAAGGGAGAACTTTTGAGGAAGAATAAAAAAAAATAAACAGGGAAGTAAAGCAGCCTAAACAATAAGGAAAACCGGACAAAACCCACAGCAAAAGAATTTTAAAAATATTTTATATATATATATAATATATATATATATATATATATATATATAATATATATATATATATATATATATTCACTTTCAACAATGTTTGACCCAGTTTTGGAATCTTTATCACTAAAGGAAAGGTAAAGGTGTCCCATAATCTATGTGGCCGTAGGGGAGCAAAGCGTCAAACACCTCAGCTTCTCTAGAGGCCAGCATATTGAGGGCAATGCCCATCTCCTCTCCCTCGCTGCTTTATCTTCCCTGACCATAAAGAGGGCAGGTACCCATTTACAGCTGGGTGAATTGGGGGACAGTACTGAAGCCAAGGAGTGCAAACAGTCACCCATCCAACTAGTAAACACGCTTGATGCTGCTTAACCTTAGCTTAGGGAAAGCAAGTGCTCTTGACCACTGAGCTATCCCGTCCCTATCTATGATATTACAAGCCATTATTCCAGGTTTCCACAAACACAGGTTTTTCAATGTCATGTGCACAATAGCAAATCTACAAAATGTGAAATTTAATATCATTTTCCTTTGAAAAAAAAAACACTCTTGAACAACACCAGACTTGGTCCACATATAAATTCTGAACGTCTGGATTCAAAGCAATACCTACCCCCTTCTTTCCCCCCCCCCCCCCCCCCCCTCTCTCTCTCTCTCTTCTCTCTCTCTTTCTCTCCCCACTCCATCACACACACACACACACACACACACACACACACACACACAACGAGAATGTTTTTACAAAACTGCACACACACATGGGATTGGATGTAAAAGAGCACATAAGTGCTTATTCCATTAGCCTCCAGAGAAAAGAATAAAACTAAAATAAAAAAAAACACACACAACACACACACACACACACACACACACACACACACACACACACACACACAAACACCCAATCACATAAGTACACCTTCCCATGACTAACAATCATAATGAGCACCATAGAAATCAATCATAAAGACAGAATACACCAGAAGCCATTCCATCAAATGTCATCCTGCTTGCTAAAATGCATGAAGAAAAGAGGAGAAAGGCGGGATTGGGAAAAGGATGGCAGTGAAAAAACACAACAAGAAAAAAAAAATCAAGAAAAAAAAAAAGAGAACAACCCCCACCAATAAAAAAAGAACAAAAAAAGTACAAGAAAAGAACAAAAACTGCTCTGGTTTAATGGAGAGTTTCAATGTTTTCTGTCAAAATTCAACGTCAAAATCTCAGAGGAAAAAAAAAACTTTTATTTTTCCCCATCAATTTGCAGGATTGGAGGTGGCAAGTCCAATAACAGAAAGAAATGCCTCCCTAAGCTGAGAATTCCTAATTTCTTGTTGATATTATGATGCTGTTACAACTGCTGCTTTTAACATCATTATTTTTCTAGATGCTGTTATCATCATTACTACTACTACTGCTGCTACAATTCCTACTTTTATTATGATCACCATTATTTTTCACAGCTTAGGTGACAATAGAAAATTTTTTTTAAAAAGCTTTGGTGACATTGAAGCCTGAAACCCTATAATATCAAAACGGACAACAACAAAAAGAAATAAACAAACAACAACATCAAAATAACAAATCCCCCAAAACTAAGAACCCATACATCACACACTGGAGCAAAAAACCAATCCATCCAAAACCCTGAGGAGAACAAGGGAGAGAAAATGGAGCCATAATTATATTACAGACACAACACACCCACCCGAAGTCGGAGAGCAGCTACCTTAACCCTCTTAGTCCTGAACTGGGATTGTCAGGATTGAATAACTGCCCCCCCCCCAAACATGGGATTCGAATAATTGTCCCCCTAAATCCCGAACAGGAAGGGAGGGTTGCGAGATTTACACACAGTATGATTTCCATCACAATGACCATCACTAATTGCTACCACATGTCAAAGCTCTATCAGGCCAGAAGGAGAAACCCTGTAGAGTGTCTGGAAGTAATTATAGCTGCTGGTATGTACTTAGAAGGAGGAAAAGGCCAGAGCATGTGTGCCTGACCTGATTTTGTGGTGGAATGCGAAATCTAGGGCAGTTTGTGTTCAGAGAATCAGAAAGCAAGAGGGTTAATGGTGGGCTGTAACAGTAACATACCACAGCTGTCAGTTTCCCCCACTTTCAGCTACTCTCACCCGCTAATTAATCCATCCCATCCCAGCCCAGCTCGGGCCAGCTGGTGCTAATTATTTATAGCAGAAACTGACCACACTTGGACTAGATAAAAGGAAGGGGCGTGCAAAATTTAGCACTCTTGACTGATTGGTGCACTGTGATACATAAAATCTCACTATTGGTGAACTTCAGAGCTTCTAGCCAAGGAAGAGAAACAAAAAAACACCAAAAAGAAAGGACTCCACACAGGTTTTCCATTGCTTCCTTTATTCATTGCACCGGGACCTTAAAGACAAAATCTTGAATGTGAACCCCTAACTCTATAAACCCCTAAACTCTCTCTCTCTCTATACATAAAAAAGGTACACATATTCACATATGTCTAGTTACCAATATTTACCCTATTTTGCAAGCTACATTTTCCCTGTAAATCTGACTCGTATATATAATGAGGTACATGTTGGTGAGATGGAATTTGTAGAAACATACTTGCAAATCAGTTTTATATTCAGAAAGATCTCTTAAAACAGGTTTGAATCAGCTTAAGACATCAGGCTTTCAAAAATTACTTATTTACTTTTTTATATTATACATCAGCCTATCACAAAACACAGTTGCATCTCAAGAATTTACGATGATAAGTGGAAATAAATCATGTGATAGTTTGCAGTTTCTCATTGGCAGAAGGCGAAATAGTGTTAACACAATGCAGTGGTAACATTTATAAAATGCAAACAGTGGTAACAGTTACAAACCCACATATGAATATGTAATCAATACAAACACAAACATCTCTATTCTAAAGGTAAGGTAAAGGTGTCCCATAACCTTGGTGGTCGTAGGGGAGCGAGGCACCAGAGACCTTAGCTTCTCTAGGGCCAGCATATTGAGGGCGGGCCCATCTCCTCTCCCTCACTGCTTTACCTTCCCTGACCCTAAAAAGGCAGGTACCCAATTACAGCTAAGTGAACTGGGGGGACTGTACTGAAGCCAAGGCGCACAAACGGTCACCCATCCAACTGGTAACCATGCTTGATGCTGCTTAACTTGACTTGGGGAAAGCGAGTGCTCTGACCACAGAGCTATCCCGCCCCCCTCATCACTATTTTACCAGTTCAAAAACAGAGAATTGCTATTCAAAATTTCTCAAAGAAAGCGGCCATCAAGATCAATACACTTTTAACTGACAAGATTCCTCTCATTTCAGTAATCTGCCTCATCAAATTTCAAGAGAAAAAATCAGAACCGAGAGATTTATGATCAGATCATCCACTGATTTTCAAAGCAATATCACATCCACAGTTCAACTGTACAAGTTCCTAAATCGGATATCTCCATGGGAGACATCAGCTGTTCAACTGTTAGCTCGACTGAAGGAATACAAACTTTGTCCAAGAAATTTTTTTAAAACTTCACTAATTTTTTCTATGTGACATCCTACATTGTATTGTGAGAATTGCATTTTGCCTTGCTTGTGTTGAACTGTATTGTATGTTTGTACTGTATTGTATAGCGTTGTGTTGTACTGTATTGTATATGTGTGTACTGTTATTGTTTGTACTGTATTGTATAGCGTTGTTGTACTTTGTATACGTTGTTGTACTGTATTGTATAGCATTGGGTTGTATTCATACCACTTTGGGTCTAGGCAGATTTCTTTCTGTGATGAAATATAGGGCAGTTCTGCCCAGAGCAGGAACAGTCACCACAAAAGCAGCACCACCCCTACATTTTTTTGGTTCAGTCTGCATGTGCTCTCCCTATGTGTGCACACATAACTTCATTTTTCTGTTGCATATATGACCTTCCATCACATAACGAGTCACATTGCAATCGTAAGTCAACTCTTAATTTATTTTTTTTTAACTTTAATTGTTAACATGATATTCAACCTGCAAATAAAACGCTTTTCAATGAAAAAAAAAAAAAAAAACAGATTGAAAATCTGACAATTCTATGGCTACACACCAGACAGTGACAAAATGAGAAAATTTGACGAACTTTGTATCATGGTAGGTGAATTTCATGTATTGTAACTTAGGTATTTTTCTGTCCAAAAATACAACCTACTGAACTAAAATAAGAAATTTTGATGTACTAACCCCCCCCCCCCCCCCCCCCCCCAAAAAAAACAGGAAAAAAAAGCAACCACTAGTAAATCACTTATAAGATATCCAACCTGCACAGCCTATCTAAAGTGTGAAACACAGACTCTGCTTCTACATATCAATGACAAAGAAACAGAAAAAAAAAAGAGTACACCAAGCATATGAGGTCTATTGGCCAAAAGTTTCCCCCGATAATCAGATCTATGCAAAGAATTTCGCAATCAAAACATAACTGAAAAGATATACAAAGAATTTCGCAATCAAAAATTAACTGAAAAGATATACACAGAATTTTGCAATCAAAAAATAACTGAAAAGAAGCTATGATGAACCCCCCTCCTCCCCCCCCCCTGAAAAAAAAAAGAGCATGAGACAAAAGACACTGGTGTTGAAATAAAAACAAAACAAAAACATGCACGCACACACACACACACACGCACACACACACACACACACACACCTACACACACATACACCTACACACACACACACACACCACACACACACACACACACCAGCATATCAAAACAATGTCTTGAATTTGAGCAATTGTGTAGGAATGCAGGCAAAAGAAACAGACCAACATTTAATGTGAACACTATAGCCGAGTGGTTAAGGCATTCAACTTCAATCCTGTGTGTCCATGATGTCATGGGTTCAAACCTCAGCAGCGTCTGGTGAAATTATGGGGGGTGATTTTTTTATATATTTTTTATTATTATCTCCAAGGTCAATTTTAAGTGCAGACCTGCCAGTGCCTTAGTTCCCTACATACACATGGGGAAGATCAAATGCGCGCATTAAAAATTCCGTAATTCATGTCAGCGTTCGGTGGGTTACAGAAACATGAACATACCCAGCATACATCCCAAAGTCGGAATGTGGCTACCTTCATGGTAGGCAAAAACGGTGGCAAACGCAAAATCTCACCATTGGTGAACCTTGGAGCTCTTGCCAAGGAACAACCACCCCCCCCCCCCAAAAAAAAAACCAAAGAAAACCCCCCCAACATTCACACACAAAGGCACGTACCCATCCTGAGAAATGTGTACACACTTAGGTACAATCCATGAAAAAAAAAAAAAAAAACCCACACGCTGAGAAATACAGAACACAGATTAGTTTCCTCCAGTCACCAAATTGTAGTTGTCATGAGAAAAAATTCCGTCTTGATGCACACACCCCACCCCCATCCCCCCATCTCCTCGGTAGAGCTCCAAAGTTAATAAATAATGATGTTTTGTGTATAACTATGCCACCATTTTTGCCCATTATCAAGATAGCTGGGTTCACAGCCCACAAATCCAACATCACTCAGTCCAGAGTGCTAAATTTAGCGCGCCCTTTCCATTCACCTAGTCCAAGTGTGGTCAGTTCCTGCTATAAATAGCACCAGCTAGCCCCCACCTAGACTGGGATGGGATGGATTAATTAGCAGCTAAGAGGAGCTGAAAGTGGGGAAACTGACAGCTGTGTGATAGGATGGATTAATTAGCAGCTAAGAGGAGCTGAAAGTGGGGGAAACTGACAGCTGTGCGTTCCGATGTCAGGGATGATGTCTAAACACACCAGAGTGTATGCATTAAAAAAAAAAAAATTGTCATCCATTCCCACTGACACACAAGGACCTACTTTTCCGAAAGGCGGAATGGGTTTTAACGCACGTGCGCAAGATGTTCTGCATGTTTTTGCACACAGGACCTCCGTTTACAGTCTCATCTGAAGGACTTTCGGGGGGAGTGGAGTCAGCACTGATGTTAACTCCTGGGTAGGGGGAAATCCCCTTGAATGGGTGTTTTAGTGGTAGCTGAATCCTGGGATTGATCTGAGGTACTCAGACCCTGAGAGGAACTCTCTACCCACTTGGCCATCCAGTCCCCATCACCTTTTCTAATTTGTGACAGTTCGAGAAAAGTCACAAATTTTTATTGAAACCACTGAGGTACAGAGATCAAGTCAAGTTAAAAACACTTTAATTAATCATCCCATGAAGGGCAGAGTACACTACACTACAATACAATGAAATAGACTACACTACACTAAAATACAATACATTGAGGTAGTAGAAATAGTAATGGTGTTTCTTTCTTTTTTATTTCAGGGGGGAGGGGAAGGGGAAGTTATTTCTCATTTGCACAGAGCACAATGCTTTCTAACAAAAAAAACAAAACCCAAAACAAACCAAAAAAAACCAGGAAATGGACTAATAGCTAATACACTGACTACAACACACACAGCTATTTTCTATCCCATCCTCTCTCTCTCTCTACTTTTGTTTTTTCATTAAAGTGATAAAGAAACTAGTGAATATTACAAGAACTGGCTACTATACGCTTTGGAATGTTGATGCAAAAATATGAAAAGTGTGTGTGTGTGTGTACACATGCGCGCGTGCGTGCATGCATCTGTGTTTGTGTGTGTGTGTGTGTGTGTGTGTGTATGTCTGCTGTTATCATTTGCTGGCAAGAACTATTTTCACCCATGTATACAAAAAAAAAGAAAAAGAAAAAAAATTCATTCACAGATTTGTTACATTATACATCAGTGATATGTCAAATCATCTTTCCATTCCAATTGAAAGAATTCACAGGCAAGGAGTTTTAATCCCCTTGCAAAAATGTATACATTCAAGAGTTATCTCTCTTCCAAATCATTCATTCTGATGTGTTGTGATACGAATAATCATGTGGAATGCGTTTCACAGTCATACAAACAGGCACATTAGCATTTGATCAATTTTTCTTTAAGAAAAAAAAAAAAATGTTATGTGCCAGCTCACACACTAGCAAGTGTAATATCAAATAATACGTATATGTCGCACCTTGTGAGTGGTTACTGACAGACCCAATTCAGTCTGCAAGCAAACCCCCCCCCCCCCTCAAAAAAAAAAAAAAAAAAAGTATACCGGTTAAAGTCCTGCTGAACAGTAATACTTGTGTAGAGAAACCACACACACACACACACACACACACATTCACACACACACACACACACACACACACACACACACACACACACACACACACACACAACACACACACACACACACACACACATATTCACACACACACACACCTTGCGTAAACCTCATACACAATCCAGCCCCCTGCCCCTAAAGAAAAAAAAAATCATCATCTATCACCAAAAAAAAAAAAAAATCAACACACTTTTCACCAAAAAAAAAAAACCATAAATGCATCTCAACTCAACTTTTTTTGGTTGTTGTTTTAGTTTGTGTACGTTTTTCAAACACCACAGAAGTCTTTTCTTCACTTAAAAAAAAAAAATTCTACCCCCCCCCACCCCTCCAACCTTCCTCCCCCCCCCCCCCCCCCCCACCCCTCCAACCTTCCTCCCCCCCCCCCCCCCCCCCCCCACTTAAACCCTCTCCCCTCAAGACCCAGTTATGGAGGCAAGGCAAGGCTAGTTCAGTTCAGTTGACAGAGGCAGTGCTGACGTTCAAACATCCCTGGAGGTCACGAGAGAGAGTTGACCTCTGCTCCAGCAGGGAGGCGTAGCCGCGGCGTAGATGGTAGATGTCACTCCAGCACTGCTCCATGCTCCATCGCTGCAGGTCAAACGGGGTCCTGCCACATATCAAATCAAATCAAAATCAAATCAAATCAAAATCAAATCAAAATCAAATCAAATCAAATTCAAATCAAATCAAAATCAAATCAAAGTTTTATTTCCAGATAGTGCGTTGAATAAGCATCGATTTGCTTAAAAAAAAAATTTTTTTTTAACACATGCGCGCATGCATGCACGCACGCCATGCGCACACACACATTGCTTTTTTTTTTACATGCATGCATGCACGCATGCATGTGCACACCACACACATACATACACGCATACACACACATTTGTTTACCGTTTGCTTGAAATAGTCATAATTTTTGCTCTCTCTCTCTCTCTCATTCACACACTCACACATACACAAACACATGCACACACACACACACACACAAAACCGCACATGCGCACACACACACACAATCAGACTTCCGGTAAAAAAAAAGAAACCCCAAAACCCTGACGTTTCTGTTCCCGATAAAGAAAACACCAACATAACGTCAGCATGCTTTCTGTTTGTTTGTTTTTTAAAGTAGGAGGGGGGGAAGAGAGGGAGCTGCTCTGAAATATGACTTTTTTTTTTTACTTCAAAAAGTTTTATTAAAAAATTTTTTTCTGGCTATGGAAACTTTACTGCTTGTCAAATCAATTGGGGTTTTTTTTGGTTGTAATTTTTTGGTTGTTGTTGTTGTTATTTACTTGTCAAGTATGTTCTATATCTTATCACGATAAGCATGCAAGTGTCAACATCTTCTCTTTTTTTTCTAGCAATCACTCACTTGATGTAAAACAAAAACACACAAAGGCAGACTCTCATATTGAACAATAAAAAAAATAATTCTTTGTAAATTCATATCAAAAGTATACATAACAAAACTGGTAAAACTGAAAATATCAAACGTACGGTTTCATCAATTGTTGTTTGCTAAATTTTTTGTACCCAAAAACAGCGATCACAGTAAACTCGACTCGAAAAATTAACCTGTCTGTAAAACAATATCCCAAAAACAGCGATCACAGTAAACTCGACTTGAAAAATTAACCTGTATGTAAAACAATATCTCATACATGAAGGCTCTCCCAGGTTTTTAATATTTTGTCCCTGCAAACAGCTACTATTTTTACTTTATTTTATTTTATAAAATACTGCTGCTACTACAGTAAAACTTTAAACAACTCGAAAAATTAACCTGTCTGTAAAACAATAGCTCCTACCTGAAGACTCTCCCCCCCAGGGTATTTTTCTTTCTGTCTGCTTTACCCCTCTACTAGTCCATGCCCAGCTTGTCCAGCTGGTCCTGCAGGGCCAGAATGTCGCGACAGACGTCCACCCGCTTGTGTTTCCAGTACAAAACCTCATACCACATCAGCGTCATGGCCGCCCTCTTCTGCGCTTTGTACGACCGTTTCCCCCTGCCACACACACACCACACTTGTCCGTTAGGGTCTGAACTGAACTGGCCAGCCCACAGCTTAGCTTAACTCACTCCCTACCAGCCCCGAACCACAGCTTAATTAACTCACTCCCTACCGGCCCTGAACCACTACTTAACTCACTCCCTACCAGCCCTGAACCACAGCTT
This sequence comes from Stramonita haemastoma, assembly GCA_030674155.1. Classification (NCBI taxonomy): domain Eukaryota; kingdom Metazoa; phylum Mollusca; class Gastropoda; order Neogastropoda; family Muricidae; genus Stramonita; species Stramonita haemastoma. Next base: position 9,013,490 of record CM060339.1, on the reverse strand, counting down.
AATTAATTAACTCACTCCCTACCAGCCCTGAACCACAGCTTAATTAATTAACTCACTCCCTACCAGCCCTGAACCACAGCTTAATTAACTCACTCCCTACCAGCCCTGAACCAGCCGGCCTACAGCTTAACTCACTCCCTACTGACCCTGAACTGCCCGGCCCACAGATTAATTAAATTAACTCACTCCCTACCAGTCCTGAACCAGCCCAGTCCACAGTTTACTTCACTTCCTACCAGCCCTGAACCACAACTTAACTCACTCCCTACCGGCCCTGAACCAGGCGGCCTACAGCTTAACTCACTCCCTACAGGCCCTGAAATGACCGGTCCACTGATTAACTCACTCCCTACCGGCCCTGAAAACAGCTTAACTCACTTCCTACCCGCCTTGAACTGGCCGCCCCACAGATTAACTCACTCCCTACCCGCCCTGAACTGGCCGGCCCACAGATTAACTCACTCCCTACCCGCCCTGAACTGGCCGGCCCACGGCTTAACTCACTCCCTACGGACCGATTCTTACTGCATATATAGATTTCTGCATACTGGCTGTTTGTGTTGATTTGGAGAAAAAATTCATGACTAAAGAAAAGATTCTCAATACAAGTTACATGAAATTTTTAAGGTTTATTTATTTATTCTTTTATATCAAGGATAATGGAATAAGCACTCCTGTGCTTTTTGACATCCAGTCCCCCTGTGTGTATGCAGTTTTGAAAATTTTGTCATCCGTTCCCACCAACAACAATAGCCTACTCTTTCAGAAAAGCGGAGCAGGATTTAACATTTAGTGTTGGTGAGTAAGGGTGGAAGGTCAAAGTGGATAGCCAGATACAGGATTTTCATACAAAAGTTGATGTCACTGAGCTAAAGGAAAAAAAGTGATAAATCCTGTGATTGCAATAGATCATTGGGAGTGAGTTAAGGGTGGCAGGTTGGGTTCTTTATCTGTCAATCAGGTCTACTTGGGAGAGATCACATACATGTGTGAGGTTGAGTTTGGGGGAAAAGCAGAGTAAGTTTCTGAGTGGGAGTTGCAGTGTGTGTGTGTGTGTGTGTGTGTGTGTGTGTGTGTGTGTGTGTGTGTGTGTGTGTGTGTGTGTGTGTGTGTGTGGTGGGGGGGGGGGGGGGGGGGGGGGGGGGGGGGGGAGGAGAGAGAGAGAGAGAGAGAGAGAGAGAGAGAGAAGAGAGAGAGAGAGAGAGAGAGAGAGACAGACAGACAGACAGACAGACAGACAGACAGACAGACAGACAGACAGAAAGAGAGATAATGAGACAGAGACAGAGATAAATAAAAAAAGTTTTCTTTTCCTCCACAGTAAAGTGTATGATGGTGTGACTGTAAAAGAGCTAAAGATAAGAATACATGGTTTTGTACACTATATATACAGAAAGAAGGTGTGAGTGCATCTATGCCTGTAAGTGGTGGTGTATAGTTCAAGCCTGAATATCCCTGAAGAACCACTAAACTATAATTCTTTCTTTCACTCTTTTAAAAGAAATGTGTCTATGCTATCCTTAAATACAAAAAGAAAGAAAAAAGCATGCACTATCTTTGTATGCATGCACTGTGCATATCAGCACGCACATTTTCACAGCATGCCTGTGCGCAGCATATTTATGTGTGTGTAAAAAAAAAACTACTATCTGTTTTTGTCAACACTGTGTTTATAATAACAGCAACAATAGTAGTAATAATAGCAATTGGAATTTGTGTAACACTGAATCTTGCAAAGCCGACAAACGTTTCCAGCACACTAAAAAGAAAATCTAAACATGCGCTACACTTGCATGCATGCATGTATACGTGCACATACCAGCATGCACGTTTCAACACATGCCTGTAAGCATGTAAACTATTAATTGTCATTGATTGCTTGTGTGTTGTACAGGTCAAGCACTTTGATTTGTTTTTGCAAGATATAGCGCTATATAAACTCCATGTATTATTATTATTACTATATATTAGTGTTAAAAAAACAATCTATTTCATTGTCAAACAGCCAGTAAGGAGTGGAGGAAGCTGGTAGCAAAATCTTTAGTGGTAACCCGACGGTCAACTAGACTACAGGATAGGTGACGGTAAAGTTGAAATCCCCAGCATAGCAAGACTACAGAATCTACAGACTGTCTCCTTTGCCTTGTGGCCTGAAGAAGAAGACCTATCAGGACATGGCACCTTCTGTGGCAGGGGTACTCCTGGTCTCTTATCTTCCATTTCTCCCCGAAGTCGGAATGCAGCTACCTTCATGTGTGGGCAACAAAAGGTCACATACCCAAAATCTACTATTGGTGAACCTCAGAATTCTAGCCGAGGAACGAATAAAAGTGATCCATGTTTGACAGGTCTTTTTTTTTACAACTTTTATGTGTGTGTGTGTGTGTGTGTGTGTGTGTGTGTGTGTGTGTGTGTGTGTGTGTGTGTGTGTGTGTGTGTGTCACGCATGCGTGTGTGCGTGTGTGTGTGACAGTATGTGTGTGTGTGTGTGTGACAGTGTGTGTGTCACACTCTGTGTGTGTGTGTGTGTCTGCGCAGCGCGTGTGCGTGCATGTATGTGTGTCTGCGTGTGTGCGTGCCTGTGTGTGTATGTGATGTATATGTGTGTTTCATTTACTTGCATGGGGGCAGGAAAGCCTAGAGGTTAGAGCGTTGTGCCTGTGATCTGACAGCCCCAGCATCAAGCCACCACAGAGGAGGTGCCTGTTTGTTTTAAGGAATTTTCCCCTGGAGTTCACATTACCACTAACTCCACTGCCCCCAAAAGTCCTTTGCATGAGACTTCAAAACTGAAGCCCCTGTGTGCAAACGCATGCAGAACGTCTTGTGCACACATTAAAAACCCGTTCCACCTTTTGGAAGAGTCAGCCACTTCATGCTAGTGGGAACGGACGACAACATTTTAAAAATGCATGCACACAGTTGTCACGTTTAGACGTCATCCTCAAAGTTGGAATGCAGCTTGGCCCTATCTACTGTTAGATAAAAAAAACCAAAAAAAAACGGTCGTATGCGCAAACTCTCACCATCGGTGAACCTTGGAGCTCTTGCCGAGGAATGGGGAGAGGAAGAGAAACAAAGACGGCACTTACATAAATCCAATCTCGTTCTGTACTCGAGGAGACTCGTTCCTCATAGAAGACCTCAGAAAGTCAGGGCTGTCTTTCGCCCTGTTGAAGCGTAGTGTCTTCACTGAAAAAAACAACGTAGGATTATTCAACAAGGGTTGAGGTTTTTAAAAAAAAAAAAAAAAAAAAAAATTCTATATTTATTTATTCTTTTGTATCGAGGATAATGGAATAAGCAATCCTGTGCTTTTTTACATCCAGTCCCCGTGTGTATGCAATGTTGTAAATCTTGTCATCTGTTCCCACCGGCACACGATGGCCTACTCTTACGAAAAGCAGAACAGGATTTAAAGTGTGTGTGCAAGATGTTCTGCATGCGTTCGCACATGGGGCCTTGGTTTACAGTCTCATCCGAAAGACTTTTGGGGAGAGTGGAGTCAGCACTGATGGTAACTCCAGGAGAAAAATCCCCTCGAACGGAAAACGAACCCAGGTCGTCAAATTGCTTTTTGATTGGTACACACAGGTGTGGTTGACCAAAACAGACCTGGCGCAGAAGCATCGACACAGAGACGAAGGCAGTTGAAATGACGTGGGCCGAGCTGAAGAGAATCTCCCAGAACCGAGTCCGTTGGAGGGGTGTTGTTGCAGCCCATTGTTCCCCAGGGAATTCATAGGCATTAAGTCAAATAAGTCAAGTCACACACAGGTATCCATTCCACCACCCACAGCGGTCAGTTTTCCCCGCTTTCAGCTGCTATTGGCATCCATTCCATCCCATTCCAGCCCAGCTGGTGCTAATCATAGCAGGAACTGACCGCACTTGGACTTGGTGAAAAGGAAGGTGAGAGCTAAATTTAGCAAACTTGACCGAAAAAACAAAACCCCAGAAATAACTGACAGGCGTCTTTTGAGATTACAATTCGTGTCAATATACCTACAGGTCAGTGATATAGTAATCGCTCTTAACCCTCTTGCCTTCGGTGTCTCTGAACACAAATTGCCCCTAGATTTCGCATTCCATCACAAAATCAGGTCAGGCACACATGCTGGCTGGCCTTTTACTCCTTCTAAATACATACCAGCAGCTATAATTACTTCCAGACACTCAGCGGGGTTTCTCCTTCTAGCCTGATAGAGCTTTGACATGTGGTAGAAATTAGTGATGGTCACAGCCTGATGGAAATCTACTGTGTGTAAATCCTGGCAAATCCGGGATCAGGACTTGGGGAGGGTGATTATTCAATCCCGGCAAATCCCGGATCGGGACTTAGGGGGAGGGTAATTATTCAATCCCGGCAAATCCTGCATCGGGACTAAGAGGGTTAAATTAATGGAATGATTTTAAAGCGATTTTGCCTCAACTTTGGACTCTCCACTTTCGACCTGCAAGCTCACTCACCCAGGTAGATGGTGAGCGCGATGAGGGCGATGAGGGTCTCCAGGCCGATGAGGATCTGCAGGTAGGCCGCCTTGCTGAGGACGTCACAGCTGCCGTCAGGGTGACACAAAGCCCCCAGGATTCGGCTGACCACCACCAACACTGCATTGGCTGCAACATGACAACACCACAACACATTACACAGACACATCAAGAGCACAGCCTGACTATAAAGAGAGAGGGGGAGAGAGGGGAGGGGGAGAGGGGAAAGAAAGAGAGAGAGAGAGAGAGAGAGAAGAGAGAGAGAGAGAGAGAGAGAGAGAGAGAGAGAGAGAGAGAGAGAGAAGAGAAGAGAGAGAGAGAGAGAGAGAGAGAGAGAGAGAGAGAGGCAGACAGATAGAGACAAAGACAGAAAGGCAGACAGACAGACAGACACACAACACAAAATCGAAGCAACATCAACAACAGCACAGAAAAAAAAAAGACACAAAAACAACCAACACAACCAACAACAACCCCCCTCCTCCCCACCCACCCCCAAACAACAATAACAATCTCCAACCCAACAACAGTAACAACTAAACAACCAAACCAACAAAACAAACCAAACCAAACCAAACACTCCCCCCAGCTCCCCCCCCCCCCCCCTTTACCTCCTCCACCACCCTCCCCCCGCCCCCCACCCCCACCCCAACCTCCCCCCCCTCCCCACCACCACCACCCCTTACCTCCCCCCCCACCCCCCTCCCCTCCCACTCACCACCACCCCTCCCCTCCCCCCCCAACCTCCCCCCCCCCCCCCCCTCTCCCCCCTCCCCCCCTACCTGCAGAACTGACGTGAAGCGGGCACTTCCTCAGGCACCGCGTGTGGAGGTGGAAAGCAAAGTAGCCGTGCAGCAAGGAAGAGCGATGCTCCTGCCCCAGGTACATGTGCACCAGCAGTAAGAGGAACCACACGCCCCCGTGCGCGTACAGCACCAGCGAGGTCGGCTCCTGACCCCCGCACCGACCCTCCCCCCGGCAAAAGTGGGGCAGCAGGAAGGCTGACAGGAGCAGGCCCACCTGGAAGTATGTTTGGTGGTGTGGTCAGGACAGGACAGGTGAGAGAGAGAAAAAATGTTTATTTATTTATTTATTTGTGGAGATATACAGAGACACACACAGAGACAGAGACAGAGAGAGAGGGAGGGGGGAGAGAGAGAGAGAGAGAGGGAGGGGGGGGAGAGAGAAGAGAGAGAGAGAGAGAGAGAGAGAGAGAGAGAGAGAGAGAGACAGAGAGAGAGAGAGAGAGAGAGAGAGAGACACAGACAGAGAGACAGAGACAGAGAGAGAGAGAGAGAGAGAGAGAGAGAGAGAGAGAGAGAGAGAATGTTAATTTTTTTAATTATGTTTAAAAAAAAAAAATTCTTATTTTATTTATTTATTCTTTATATCAAGGATAATGGAATAAGCATTCGTGTGCTTTTTTTTTTTTTTTAAACATCCAGTCCCCCCTGTGTATGCAGTTTTGTAAATCTTATCTGTTCCCACTCTTACGAAAAGCGGAACAGGATTTAATGTGTGTGTAAGATGTTCTGTGGAGACGTGTGTGGGTGTTTTCATTGGGTTTTTTTGTTTGTTTGTTTTGGGGTTTTGTTTTGGTGTTTTTTGGTGGGTGGGTAGGTGGGGTGTTGGCATTCATCCTGTTTCATTCTGTCTGGCATCTCCCCCCCCCCCCCCCCCCCCCCCCCCCCCCCGAAAAAAACAAAAAACAACAAACAAAAACCCTCCCCCCCAAAAAACCCCCAACAAGAACAAAATGAAGCCAAACTAGTATTGTTGGTTTTTGTTTTTGTTTTTTTAAAGAGTATTTTATTCAGTGAAGCTTTATGCCCGTTCTACCTAGCTTTGTGATTATAACAAGTAATATTGTTGTTGTTGGAGTTTTTGTTGTTGTTTTTTTCTTTGCCATTTATGGTTTGTACAGATTAAAAAGTTCAGAGCACAAAATATGCATTAAAAAAAAAGTGACAAACTTGCACAAGTGCAAAACCCATGCACACACTCGCTTCTTCTGCTGGTTGCTACACAGCGTGATAATAAAAACATGATGGATACCACATTTAAATGGTAAACATGTTTTGTTCACAAGTTGTATTATGGTTTTGCCTTGATGTTCCTATCAAAATATTTCATGCTGAAGTCGGATATATACAATGGGCCTCACTTGTCAGGAGGCGCTTAACGGCAGTACGACACATTTTCACCCAGTTGGAAAAGGTCGCCTGAGTATCTGATGAAAAAGATGAAGATATCAGTGTCTTCAATTCAATCTGACGTCTGTTCAGTGTTCACACTAAGTGATATTAGAGATATCAGTGGGTTTAGAGCCATGTTTTATGCACACCAGACACACACTCACATAGATGAACATGGCAAGGAGAATGGCTTTGACAGTGCCAATGGTGCGGTATTTCTTGATTTCCTGGGTCATCCAGCGAGGCATCGACTGGTCTCTGGGAATGTGCGGCATTCCCGCATCCAGCAAGGGGTCGTCGTCATGGTGACTGCTCAGGCTGTCGGAGAAGAAAGTCATCCCCCCTTGCTGAAAACAAAAGCAAAAGTTTCTTGTTTTACTGGATATGACTTGAGTTTGCTACAACAGATAAAGCAGTTCCAGATCTGTCACAAACACAGTGATGGTATAATAATCTTTCTTTTTTTAAAAAACTTTACTTTACTGAAAAGACATTCATGTGGTGAATAAATGTGTGTGTGTGTGCGTGCCTGCCTGCCTGCCTGCGCGTGCGCGTGGGTGTGTGCGTGTGTGCGTGCCTGCGTGCGTGTGTGTATGTGTGTGTGTGTGTGTGTGTGTGTGTGTGTGTGTGTGTGTGTGTGTGTGTGTGTGTGTGTGTGTGTGTGTCTCCCTCTGCATCATGTAATAAGTCACACTGCACATGGAGGTCTTTTTTTTTTTCTTTTTTTTTTACTGAACATCAATCAATCTGCAATAATAACCACAAAAAAGGGTTCAAAAGCTATTCTATGAAAAAGAAAAATTAAAAATTCGACAACTGCATGAAAAGTCAAATCACAAACTGAAATGCAAGACACCAGGAAGTGACAAAAATCAATGAGAAATTGATGAATTTTGCATCACGATAGATTGTCAGGATGAAGGGTTGGGTGTGTGTAAACGCACTTTCAAGGCAAAAGGAAACAAAATTATTTACCCCTTAATAATTCAGATGTACAGGGCAGAAGAAAGCTGAAAGCTTTACAATCAATTAAAATCTCAAAATCAACAACTTGACCTCCACATGCATAAAATGGCTCCAAGCAGAAAAGTGGGTGAGGTGCAATGTGACTCATTTTGTTGTGGAGCGTCACATGTATGATTATCATTTAATTTAATACTACCAATTGGCAGCAGAATGGCCTAGCGGTTACGGGTGTTTAACTCCTGAGGATCTATCAGCAACTGGGGGCCCAGGTTCGAGTCTCCACAGAGGGCTTTGTCTAAACAGCGTTTCCAGTTTCTCTGGAAGTTAACTCTGGTTCACACAAAAAAACAAAACAAAAAAGAAATAAGAATTTAAAAAAAACAACTCTGGCATCTCTGGTTCATACTCTACTCCCTCAAAAGCCCTATGGATGAGACTATAGATAATAAACTGTAGTGTAAATGCATGCAGGACACCTTACGCACAAAAACCTCATCCTAACCCCAAAATGGGAATATGGCAGCTTAACACTGGGTAAAAAAAAACAACCAAAAAACCCTCAAATACACAAAATCTCACCATTGGTAAACCTGTGCTAGAAACTCCCTCTTTTCTATCTATCCCTCTTTTTGTTTCTGCTCCATTCCTTTTCTTCCTGTCACCTCTTTCTAGTCTATGTTCCCATTCTCCTGCATTTTTTCTCCCCCAGAAAGTCTAAAAAGATACCGATTCTCTTCCCCCCCCCCCCCCCCCCCCCCCCAAAATAAAAAAACCCAACAATTCTCTCCCATGTGGAAGTTGGATGCACTGGGTCTGACTTGTCAGGTGTTTAACAGCAGCACAACGCATTTTTGCTTACATGACAGACAGCAGTTGCTGTCTTAGCGTTCAACAAAGAAGTTAAAAAGGGTGACCAAAATCAGCAACAGCACCTTTGTGTTACTGCGAGATCATTAAAAATTTAGGACCTGTGTGCAAATGCAGACAGAACATCTTGCGCACACTTGAAAGACCTGTTCTTCCTTTTGGAAGAGTAGGCCGTTGCGTGCCAGTAGGAAGGGATGATTTTTTTTTTAAATGCATGCACATTGGTGTCATGTTGTTTAGATATTATCCCTGAAGTTGGAATGCAGCTATCTTTAGAGGTGTGTAAAAACAGTTATATTTTGATTCTTCAAAATCTCACCAGTGCTGAACCTAAGCCAGAAACAGGGAAAAAATATAACAAAAATAAAGGTCTTGAAAATTATTTATTTTTGCACAAAGTTAAACAAAGAGACTGATTTTTTTTTTTTTTTTTTTCGGGGGGGGGGGGGGGGGTTTGTTCGTTTTCAAGATTCTTTTTTTTTTTTTAGGGGGGGGGGGGCAGTGAAGGGAGTTGGGGGGGGGGGGGGGGGTTCTGGGATAGAAAGGGAATAGGAATAGAAGTTCCCCAAAGAAAGGCAGGTTTCAGTTAACTTAGATGAAGTTAAAAAAAACCCACAAAAACTTGCATGTAGCTTTAGAGGATGTCATTTGATAAAATTACAAATGATGGCTGGTGTTTGGCTTCGAGAGACTTATGAGGAAAAGTTTCTGATGATCCAGCTTCCTTGTTGCATAATTCAAGTGTGTGTTGTCTGATAAAAATGACATCGTAGCTCAAGACTCTAGGGAAGAAGTCCTGTGGACTATTGATGCGAGAAGTTGTAACTGGTTACCTGCACTTGTTTTGTTCCACTTATCTTTTCTAAATACACATAAACACACAGTTAAAACACACACACCGACACCGACAGACAGACAGACAGACAGACAGACAGACAGACAGACAGACAGACAGACACACACACACACACACACACACACACACACACACACACACACACACACACACACAAAAACACATTTTGGCTGGTAAAAAACTTATGCTTGCTTGTGCTGCTTTGCTGGTGATTTTTGCCCAGCAGGTGAACATTATACATTGTGAGAAAAACTGTTTCCCTGTATTAAGTTGAACACCTTTTCAGCCCCATCAGACAGACAAAATTCTTCAGAGGAAGCCGTCAACTGTTTGAATGTTTCGCTAACCTAGCCAGTTTTCTGCTTGTCATTTTAGCTGTACTGTAAGTCAAGACTGTTCTGTGTTCATTCACCATTGTGTTTTCTAAATCAGAGTGAGTGGCTGATATTCACTCTAAGGTTTTACTGTTGTTTTTACAAAAGCAGTTTTTTAGTAACAGTGCATGGCTACTACTTATTAAGTACTATAATATTAGTGGCATGCATCAATTACTGTGACAAAGTACAAGATTACAAGAATATCTAATTTAATCAATATGATTTATTTCATTCGCTGATGCCTTAATCATGGTCATTCATCCAGGCTGGTATTACTATAATTTGTCACTCATGCTATTTTGATAACCAAATATATTTATTAATAAATTGCAATGTCTGCCTTCAGGTAGTCAAATCAGTAGAGTTTCTGGGGCAGAAGTGAACAATCAGAACAGAGAATTGGATACATCAGCTTCTCACACACAGAGAATATAGTAATAAACTGTTTTGATATATTCAAATTATAATATTCTGAATTTTAATACCACACTTATAACATTAATATGAAACTGAGAAAAATCAGAGACAGACATTAGTGAATAAATTAGTACTAGTACCTAGAACTCAGTAGAAGGAGTTTAGTTTTGTTGTTTGTTTGTTTTAATTTTGGAGGGGGGGGCAGGGGGGGGGGGGGTAAGAACCTCTAGTGGCTCTATGATCAAACCCACATCATTCTGAATGCATTATCTGAATTTGACTTCATCTTCACCTACACATTTTACAACTAATACTACTTTTACTAGCCTACAATCTAGTTGACTGTTGCAGAATTAGGGCACCACTGAAGATTTTACAACCAGCTTCCTCCACTTGAAACAATCCTCTGCTTTCCGCAGAATCATGAAGAGTGGAGGAAGCTAGTTGCAAAATGAACTCATTAACTAATTTCACTACTTTTATTATCAGTTAGTGATACTGATAATAAAAACTGGTCACAACCCTTTTTTACCCATGTGATAAAACATGAGGACTTTCTGAGAAATGCTTGATAAGTCAATGACAACATGTTTAAAAAATCTTATTTGTGTTGTGTAAACAACATGGGAATCAAGGTACTTGCTTTATTATGTTTTTAAAACTTAGTACTGACTGGTGAGAGAAAAGGTCGAGATTTAAAAATAAAAAATCTCATTTGTCATCATCAGATATATTCATCTTCATGTGTTTGCATCATTCAAACTTATAATAGTCATATATATTATATATATTATATGTATACACCATCAGCTCCTGTGCAAACAGAATACTGAATAGAGAGAAGTTTGTCAAGCACTTGTGTGAGTTTAGCTACTAAAGTAAAGATACGCTGAAAAAATGACAGCTGACAATACACTTTACATGTTATCATAACTAACTTTTACTAAGTCTGCCTAGAGTTCTTTTCCATGACATTGTAAAGTCAAGTGTTTCAGTTTCTGCACTTCTGGATTCATAAAATCTTCATAAGTAAATTAAGTTCTTCAATTTCATACTGGCTGGTGTTTCAGCTCATTCATTCATGAACTTGATGAAGTACTTGAAAATCAGTAAAATACAGAGCCTGGCTCGAAATGTTATACAGTTAGTGAAATCTGCCCATTGTACAGCCTGGCAAACTCATCCATAGTATAGGTACTTCAGTCCCTAGTATAGAAGATAGATCTCCTCTGGGCCGTAAAATTACATGATCCACA
>CM060339.1:8962065-8999565 GCA_030674155.1 Stramonita haemastoma | reverse complement strand
TTCAAGTCTATATCATCCAAATGGCGACAAGTCTGCCAAATTTCGAACATTTTCACATCTATCAAGACAATGAAAACGTTGGCACACGTTGGCGGAAATGGCTGTCAAAGTTCGAAAATCTCGTGTGTGCTTTGGACATTACAAGAGACGCTCGAAAAAAAGCCCTACTCCTTCATTACGGAGGCGACGAAATCTTCGAAATTTACGAATCTTTCTCTGACGAGAAAAAGGGGATCGGCGCAACCATCGACGACGAACCAAACGAATACAACGTGCTCAAGACATCTTTCACTGAATACTTCACCCCAAAGAAGAATACCAGCTACGAACGTCTGAAGTTCAGAGATGTGACACAAAACACAGGTGAGAACAATTGACAGTTTCCATACTCGACTCCGTGCGTTAGCAATAAACTGCGATTTTCACGATGCAGACAGTGAAATTCTGACACAAATTCTGCATGGTTGTACATCATCTAGACTGAGGAGAAGAGCGCTTAGGGATTCGTTTACACTGGACCAGATACTTTCGGAAGCACGATCTCAAGAGCTGTCCGAAGCTAGGGCTGCAGACATTGAACAAACGGCTCACAGTCACAAAGTGAATGCCGTCAAGAATTCTGCCGGTCGTAAGCATGGAAGAGGAGGAGGTCAGTCCTCACACACAAACAATCGTGAGGGACAGAGTGGCTTCCAGCAGAGAGGCAGAGGTGGATTTTCTCAGCGAGGTAGAGGAAGTTCCAGACCGCCAAGACAAAATACAACATGCCGTAACTGTGGTGGACCATTCCCACACCCCGACGGATGTCCAGCTGCAGGAAAGCAGTGCAGAGCTTGTTCAAAGATAGGACACTACTCTCGTGTTTGTAGATCCAAACAAAATCCTGTGAAGATCAACAATGTATCGAATACTTGTGACAGATCAGCTGATAGCTCCAGTGAGGAATCAGTCTTCCACGTCACCCACAATTCCAAAATTCCAGCAGTCCATGCCACACTGTTTGGGAAAGAAACGTCATTTCTTATCGACAGTGGTGCGACAGTAAATATTGTGCACACGTCGATATGCCCAACAAATCTGAAACTCAAACAGCCATGTCCCAGAATTATGGCCTACGGTTCTGACAAACCTTTGCCTGTGGATGGATACTTTTCGACAGACCTAGAATACAAAGGCAAAAGAACACATGCAAAATTCTACGTCGTCAATAGTGACAAGAAAACAGATAGTCTTATCTGCGCAGACACTGCACAAGCTTTGGGACTGATACAGTTCGCATTCTCTGCAAGCCTGAATTTGGACACATCTGCCCAATCAACAAGTTCCATCGCTGACAACTTCACAGAACTTTTTGATGGTAAACTAGGACACATCAAAGATACGAAAATCAAACTGCATGTGGATCCTGAAATACAGCCTGTTGCCCAACAGCACCGACGTGTTCCATTCCATCTTCGAAAACAGGTGGAGGCCGAACTGAAGAAACTTCAAGATCTGGACATCATCGAGCCGGTAACTGGACCGACTCCCTGGGTCAGCCCTATTGTGTGCGTCCCCAAGAAACGTGAGGGAGAAGTTAGAGTGTGCGTTGATATGCGCGAACCAAACAAAGCAATAGGTAGAGAAAAACATCCTATGCCAACACTCGACGACTTGATTGCAGATCTGAATGGGGCTACAAGGTTCAGCAAACTTGACATGACTCAAGCCTATCATCAGCTGGAAATTGACTCAGACTCTCGTCAGATCACTACATTCTCGACTCACGTTGGATTGTTCAGATACAAAAGGCTGTTATTTGGAGTCAATGCAGCTTCAGAAATTTTCCAAAACGCCATATCCAATGTACTGCATGACATTCCTGGCGTTAGAAATCTGTCTGATGACATCATCGTATTCGGGGCTACTCAGCAAGAACATGACAGGAGCTTGAAGAAGACACTTCAACGCCTACAAGAGGTGGGAGCAAAACTCAACCGCAAGAAATGCATTTTTTCTGCGTCCGAGCTGACATTCTTTGGCCATGTGTTTGGAAGAGGGGGGATGACCGCAGATCCTGAGAAAACCAAGACAATTCTCAATGCCCCTGCACCTACAAACATCGCTGAACTCAGATCGTTTCTCGGTATGACTCAGTACATGGCTAGATACATTCCTGCGTATGCGACAATCACCAGTCCACTGCGTGAACTACTCAAGAAAGATGTGAGTTGGACCTGGTCAGCAGCTCAACAGGCGGCGTTCGAAAAGCTGAAAGAAATGCTCACCTCAAGCCCAGTCATGGCATACTTTGATCCTGCTAAAGAAACGTCTATCCTGGTGGATGCTAGCCCAGTTGGTCTTGGGGCGATTCTCGTCCAAGACAACAAGGCGATCTGTTACGCGAGCCGAGCGCTCACAGACGTTGAAAAACGCTACTCACAGACAGATAGAGAGATGCTTGCTGCTGTCTATGGAATCGAACATTTCCACTTGTACGTGCAAGGAGCTCCATTCAAACTCATCACTGACCACAAACCACTGCTCGGGATAGTCAAAAGCCGAAACCCAACAACAGCCCGAATTGAGAGATGGCGTCTTCGACTCATGCCGTACGAGGTCGAATTCGTGTACAGACCAGCAGAAATGAACAAAACCCAGCTGACTACATCAGCCGGCATCCTCAAACAACACCTGCCAGAGACAACGCTGGTGAGGAGTACATTGCATTCCTAGCCAAATTTGCAGTACCGAAAGCAATGACGCAAGGCGATGTTCGAGCTGAAACTCAGAAAGACCCTCAGCTCCAGAAAGTTATGCAGGCAGTCCAAACTGGACAATGGAGAAGTGACATTTCAGACTTTGCACGATTCAAAGACGAGTTATCCGTGCATGATGGACTTGTTCTTAGAGGTCATCGTCTCATTCTTCCGCAGTCACTTCAGAACCAAGCCATAGACATTGCTCACCAGTCACACCAAGGTATTGTGAAGACCAAGCAACTGATCCGGGAAAAAATCTGGTTTCCTGGTATCGACAAACTGGTTGAGAATGCTGTGAAGTCCTGTATTCCATGCCAGGCCACGTACAAAGGACCAACACAGAGAGAACCTCTCCAACCAACACCACTCCCTTCAGGCCCATGGGTAGCAGTGGCGATTGACTTCGCTGGACCGTTTCCATCGGGAGAATACGTGTTGGTGGTCACTGACGAATACAGTCGATACCCAGAAGTGGAGATCGTCTCATCCACTTCAGAAAGAACCATACTCCCCCGTCTGGACCAAATTTTCGCACGCCAAGGCTTCCCTGAAATCTGCAAGACAGACAATGGCCCACCATTCAACGGTCAAGCCTTTGCACAATACGCTGAGAGGAATGGTTTCAGGCACAGGAAAATTACGCCTGTGTGGCCTGAGGCGAACGGTGCAGCTGAGCGCTTCGTGGGAACCCTCAAAAACAACATCCGTACATCAACAGCTGACGGCCGAAACTGGAAGGAGGAAATCCCAACGTTCCTCCGAACATTTAGGGCAACGCCACACACTGCAACTGGTGTCTCGCCATTCGAGGCAATGACAGGACGGAAGATGAACGTCGGTCTACCCACAGCTCCGAAACATCTCTCTCCGGTCCCTGTGCATACTCGTATTGCGCACAATGACCATCACAATAAAGGAAAGATGGCAGAATACGTTAATGCCCGCCGTCACACTGCACAAGCAAACATGGCACCTGGTGATTACGTGTTGGTCAAGCAGCCCAAGCAAAATGCGCTGACAACGCCGTACAACACGACGCCATGCCTGGTGAAAGAGAAGAAGGGGAGCATGATAACAGCTTGCCGCCCTGACGGATCTCTCATCACCAGAAATTCGTCCCACTTTCGACAGCTGCCAGCACACATCAACATTCCTGGCGACGTTCCAGAACTCGATGCTCCAGAGGACCCAGACATCATTCCTGGAGACATCATTCCTGCTGAGACTCCTTCAACTGGAGAAACTGGGAACAACAATACAAGCTCCGACCAGCTTCCATCACCCAGTACAAGACGTTCAGGCCGAACCACCAAAACTCCAACTTACCTGAAAGACTACGTCCTCAACTAATCCATTACGTCGATCTTGTACATGACCTGTCACTAGAGGACAACGTGTAGTTAGGTTGTCTCTCTATTTAGTCAAATTTAAGCATTGTTTGATATTAAATATCATTTATGTTTCTAGTCATTGTCAGAGAGCATCAGAATGCTCTGTAGTTTTGATTTGTGTTTATGGCCTGTATATCAAGGAGGACAGCAGTGTAGCTAGGCTGATCCAACTTGATCCTAAGTGATCGTGTAGAGTGGTCACAATATTATGTTCTTATTATCATAAGAAGAGCATCAGAATGCTCTGTATTTTGGATTGTGTTTATGGACTGTATATCAAGAAGGACAGCAGTGTAGCTAGGCTGATCCAACTTGATTCTAAGTGATCGTGTAGAGAGGTCACAATATTATAGTTTTTAAGTGATCGTATATTTTGGTCATATTAGCCTACTAAAATTTCTTTCATTTCATTTTATTCATGAAAGCTTAAACCTCAAGTCATATACTTACATATGAGTGAAGGACCGGACGTGAATTCCAAGAAACCATTCAGAACTGAGTGGACACTTTTTCATCAAAACTGAATATCTTGACATTCAAGTTTATCATTTGTTCGTGCAAAATTTAATTTGATTTTATATGACGTTCCTATATTGGCACAGTAGGCATAACCAGTCACTCATGTGTTTGCATCCCTTTATTCTATTCTATTGGATGTTTTGAATTTTCTCAATGTCTCTGACATACACACCCACATGCAGCCAAGACATGTATTTGCTTACTGATGTGTATTCAATATATATTGATGAAGCCAAAGGTTTAATTTTTAGAAACCATTGAATTCAAATTAATGCACAATGCATATCTTCCTCAAATTTTCGAGTTTCGGATGTTACTCTTTGACAATTCATTTTCATTGTAATTGTCCATTCAAGTTGAGGAGGGATGTTGTGTCCAAAGCCTAACTGAAATTGAAAGTAGATTGTAATATGTAATATGAGTTATTTCCCTTGAAATAAAAGGTCACTTCCGGTTCCAGCCAAGTGCCACGTTGTTCTGGTTTTATTGTGCGCAAGCCGTACGTTTGTATTTTGAATGTATTAGGCCACTAGCTGGTCATTCTCAAGAGAAACATAACAACACACACACACACACACACACACACACAAAATATTTAACAACATCATAACAACCCATAACAACAGACTCAATGAGGAATTGAAAGAAAAAAAAAAGCACTGTAAAATTAACTCAAGCAAGCAAGCACTCGTGCGCGTGCGCGCGCGCGTACACACACACACACACACACACACACACACACACACACACACACACACACACACACACACACACACACATTGTCATTGTCATTGTCATTGTCATTGTCTCTCTCTAGTTAAAAAAAAAGTTAAAGTCTGTCCCGAGCCATAAGGCTCATCAGGCCGGTGCTTATCCCGGTTTCTGTGGCGTTAAGCGACTGAGAGTCATAGACTCCCCCCTGGATAGGACGCCAGTCTATCGCAGGGTTAACCCCCAACACAAGGTTGGTACCCCTTTTACACCTGGGTGGGGTGAGAAAATAGCCGTAAAGTGCCTTTTCCAAGGGCACAACGCCATAGCGGAATAGCTGGGATCGAACCCGCAACCTTTAGATTACGAGTACAACACCCTAACCACTAGGCCACAGCGGCGGCTGTCTCTCTCTAGTATACGCAAAAAATTTCACCATTGGTGAACCTGGAGCTCTAGCCGAGGAACAACAACAACAACAACAAAAGAAGGAGAAGAGTCATAAGTAAATAAAAATAGGCTTTAATGTTGCTCAATATTTGTTGCACTGTCTATCACTCCTGACTGTTCATGCAGTTGTCTTCTAGTTCTCTCTTTTTCTCTCTCTTTTTTTTATATTATTCATAATTTTACCTAGATTAACACTGCATTACCTGTATTGATCATAATTATATCAGTTTTCAATCGTACACATAATACCAACACACGTAGGCCTACAGTCCCCTTGCTTTCTGTTGGTACACTTTCCTGCTTCCTCCTCCTTCCCCCCCCCCCCTTCCCCCACTTTCATTTTAAATCACTGATAGAGTCTAGATCTATATCCCTGAAATCTGTATGCTGCTACCTTAATCGTGCGTAAGCGCAAAATTCCACCACCGACAAACTGTGGGGCTCTAGCCCAGGAACGAAATAAAATTATTATTTAAAAAAAAAACCCACACAAACAAGAAGAACAACAACAAAAACAACGACAAAACGAGAATAACAACCAAGAAAAACAACAAAACAAGAACACAAACATAAACCAACGGATTTATTTTATTTTATCTTTTTATTTCGAGGATAACGGAATAAGCATTCATGTGCTTTTTTTTTTTTTTCACCCCCGTGTGTATTTTCTAGTCCCCGTGTGTACGCAGTTTTGTAAATTTTGTCATCCCTTCCCAAAACCACATCTATCAGCAGACTTTAGAAATTGTTTTGCAGACCTCACCTCACCTCACCTCATTCTCCTGACCGAATGGTCGTAGAGGAGACATGAGGATGTTGATGACGTTGTTCTCCTCCATCCAGACTGGTCCTCTGCCCTGCGGATCAGCATTGCGCTGTCCATCCCGGTCCACTCCTTAATGTTGTCCATCCAGTTCTTGGGTTGCCTTCCTCTGCGTCTTTCTCCTTCCAAGGTTCCCTGCAGAACCGTCTTGGGCAGCGTGTTGTGTCGGGTGACGTGCCCAAACCAAGACATCTTCCTCCTTTTTAGTATTGACAGGAGGGGTTTCTGGGGGCCTGCCAGCTGTGTAACTTGGCCCCGCACAAAGTCGTTGGTCTTGTGATCCCTCCACGAGATCCCAAGGAGATGTGTGAAGCATTTTGTTTCGAATGCTTGAATTCTCTTGGTGGTTTCAGCTGTCAGAGAAAGTTTTGTTTTGCAGACAAAACTTGCCAAAAAATATAAACAAGGACAATAGGCTAGTAGATTCAGCTTCCCTAAAGCTCTGAAACAAAGGGGGAAAAATCACTTAGCATTGAAACAAAGGGATAACCCACTGATGTCAGTGTCAGTCTTTCTTAAACAGTTGTGTGGAAGGGTAAAGACAGCTTGAAAAAAAAAAAAAAAGTATAATTATTTCTGTTCTATTTCTCAAGCAAGCCACAAAATTCCCTAAACATAAAACCACACACCGTCTTTGTTGTTGTTGTTGTTGTTGTTGTTGTTAAATCTATTCCTTTAAGCATAAAAACAACATCAACAAAAAACTTAGGGTAAGGGGGAAATTCTACACATGACGTTAGTTTGTGCATAGAAAAACGTCATAAAAGGTGGTAAGTTATTGCGTATTTGTCTGGAAAGACAAAAGAAAACAAATTCTTATAAGGATCATGCCAAGTTTTGATAGTATTGCCATTTGCAGATAAATGACAGGAATGTATTTTGATGAACTACGCGTGCATTCGATTTGATTATACACGTAAGAGGAATGCTGGTGGATGTATTAGTGTGTCTTCTGGCTATGCTGCTTGGTAAGATTTTTTATTACTTTTTCCCCCTTCTTTGTTTTCGGAACCGTCAAATGAAACGCATTGTTTTATGTTAAGAATCGTAGTAGTAGAAGTAGCAGCAGAAGTAGTGGTAGTGGTGGTGGGAGTAGGAGTAGGAGAAGTAGTAGTAGTGGCAGCAGCAGCAGCAGGCATAATAGTAGTAGTAGTAGTAGTAGTAGTAGTAGTAGTAGTAGTAGTAGTAGTAGTAGTAGTAGTAGTAGGCCTAGTAATAGATCTAGCAGTGAGAATCTTTACATCGATGAATCTCGGAAAAGCAAACAAATCAAAGCATATGCATTCAAATCATTTAGGCTACACACATGCACGCACGCACGCACGCTCACACACAGACACACACAGACACACACAGACGCGCGCGCACACACACACACACACACACACACACACACACACACACACACACACACACATACACACGCGCGCGCGCGCGCGCGCGCGCGCATACCTATCCTATTATCCTCGAAATAAAAGAATAAGTCTCTCTCTCTCTCTCTCTCTCCTCTCTCTCTCTCTCCTCTCTCCTCTCTCTCTCTCTCTCTCTCTCTCCTCTCTCCCCCTCTCTCTCTCTCTCTCTCACACCACACACACACACACACACACACACACACACACACACACACACACACACACACACACACACACATACACACACACACACACACACACACGATATTGTAGCATTTATTTTACTCAAGTTTACTTGCTTCTATTTGTCCTTTTTTATGGTTCAAGCTTTACTGATAATTAGACCTATAATTTATCTTTTTATTTTTTAATCCTCCATTCACCTGTCCACACAAACACACAGACATACTCCCCCCCCCCCCCCCCCCCCCCCCCTCCCCATTATTTGTCTAAAATCACTTTTTAGTGGATAGACGTTAAAAGGAAGACACACACACACACACACACACACACACACACACACACACACACACACACACACACACACACACACACACACACACACACACAGAGTAGGGGGACGGGATAGCTCAGTGGTCAGAATATTGCAATCGCAATTTGACGTCCTGGGTTCGATTCCCGTTCGAGGGGATTTTTTCCCCTGGAGTTATCATCAGTGCTGACTCCACTCTCCCCTAAAGTCTTTCGGATGAGACTATAAACCGAGGCCCCGAGGTCCTGTTCCGCTTTTCGTAAGAGTAGGCCATTGTGTGCCGGTGGGAACAGATGACAAAATTGACAAAACTGCATACACACGGAGACTGGATGTAAAAAGGCATACGAGTGCTTATTCCATTATCCTCGATATAATTATAAAAGAATAAATAAAATAAATAAAAAATAAAACAAACAAACAAACGACGCTTAGGCAGTGTGACGGAGACGTCTGTTGAAAGTAAGAATGGAAAAGAAATGTAACTAGGCCTATAGGGGAAGACCTTAGGTCGAAAATAAGATTGTCATGAGGTAAGATTTAAAAGTATCGATTAATGCAGGCTTTCGGCAAAGTGAGGGAGAGGCAGGTCATTCCATATGGTAGGTAAAGGTAAAGGTGTCCCATAACCTATGTGGTCGTAGGGGAGCAAGGCATCAGAGACCTAAGCTTCTCTAGGGGCCAGCATATTGAGGGTGGCACCCATCTCCTCTCCCTAGCTGCAGGTACCCATTTGCAGCTGGGTGAACTTGGGGAACGGTACTGAAGCCAAGGCGAACAAACGGTCTCAGAGACCACATGAACAACGAAGACGTGAATAACAGAATCCAGCAAACCATTGGTCCCTACGAAAATCTTCTATCAATCGTGAAGATGCGTAAACTTAAATGGTATGGGCATGTCACAAATCAAAAGGACTTGCAAAAACAATACTGCAAGACACTATCCAAGGAGGAAGAAGAAGAGGCAGGCCAAGGAAGAGATGGGAGGACAACATCAGCGAATGGACAGGCCTAAAACTCGACCAATTAATTTAGAGAAAGGCAGAACAGAGAGAGGAATGGAGGGAACTGGTTGTCCAGTCTTCAGGGATGCCCCCACGGTCACCAGACTAAGGGACAGACAGACAGACAGACAGACTCAGGGGAGAAGGAACGAGTTTCAGCTTTGTGCAGGACATGATTGTGTGATGATCTAGCCTGCTGTGTCCAGTGCGAAAGACGATGGTCATTGTCCACACATAACGCGTGTGTTGTCCAGAGACGAGGGGTCAGGGCGAGTACTTGTGGTCAAGGTGGTCACACTGGAGCGAGTGTTCGGCCACGTGCGGCAAGGACGCGGTTCGAACCCGACAACGCATCTGTATCTTCGGATCTTGCCCTGCTGCAGGCCCCACCGAGGAAACCAAGAGATGTTTTGAGGACGACTGCTGTGCCCGTCAGTGTACACTCTGTGTGTGTGGGGGGGGGGGGGGGGGGGGGGGGGGAGGGGGGGGGGAAGGGGGGGTGGTAGTGTGTGTGTGTGTGTGTGTGGGGGGGGGGGTGCTTGGGTGGGTAGGTGGGTGGGGTGGGGGTAGTGTGTGTTTGTGTGTGTATGTGTGTGTGTTTTGTGTAGGGGTGGGAGTGGGGGGGTCGCTGTGTGAGGGTGGGGGTAGTGTGTGTTTATGTATGTGTGTGTTGGGGGTGGGGGTAGTGTGTGTTTATGTATGTGTGTGTGTCGGGGGTGGGGGTAGTGTGTGTTTATGTGTGGGTGAGGGTGGGTTGGAGAAGGAGGAGGGAACGTTGTTGTGTGTGTGTGTGTGTGTGTGTGTGTGTGTGTGTGTGTGTGTGTGTGTGTGTGTGTGTGTGTGTGTTGGGTGGAGGGGGGTAGTGTGTGCATGTGTGTGTGTTTGTTTTTATTTCGAGGATAATGGAAAATGCAATTATGCGCTGTTTCACATCGCGTATGCGCGTACGTGTGACTGCGTGTTCAGGGTCAGACAAGGGGTGGTCAGTGTGGTCAGAGTGCAGCAAGGTGCGGGGCTGTACCCGGCAGCGAGAACGGGTGGAGTGTACCACCGCTGACCTCGTCCACTGCCCTTGTGGTCGTCAGGCCCTCACCTGCACTGACCCGCCAGACTGCTGTGGTCAGTATACAGGAGGGGGAGAGTGGTGGTGGTGGTGATGGTGGTGGAGAAGGAGGAGGAGGGTAGCGGTGATGGTGGTGGTGGTGGTGGTGATGATGATGATGATGATGATGATGATGATGATGATGATGATGATGATGATGATGATGATGATGACAGGCCCTGACCTGCACTGACCCGCCAGATTGCTGTGGTCAGTATAGAGGAGGAGGATGGTAGCGGTGGTGGTGGTGGTGGTAAGGATGAGTAGGAGGAGGAGGGTGGTGGTGGTGGTGATCCGCCCGACTGTTGTGGTCAGTACAGGTCCTCAGGAGGGGGAGGAGGATGGTGGTAGTGGTGGTGGTGGTGGTGAGGAGGAGGAGGATGGTGGTAGGGGTGGTGGTGGTGGTGATGATGATGATGATGATGATGATGATGATGATGATGATGATGATGATGATGATGACATGCCCAGGCCTGCACTGATCCACCCGACTGCTGTGGTCAGTTTAGAGGTCGTCAGGAGGGGGAGGAGGTGGGTGGGGTGGTGGTGGTTGTGATGGTGGTGGTAGTGGCGAAGGTGAGGGGGAGGATGGTGGTGGTAGTGGTGGTGGTGGGGAGGAGGAGGAGGAGGGTGGTGGTGGTGGTGGTGATGGTGATGGTGGTGGTGAGGTGGTGGTAGTGGTGATGGTGATGATGACGACGACGACGATGGTGAATCATGATGATGATGACAATGGTGAGGAGGAGGATGGTGGTGGTGATGTTGATGGTGATGATGAAGGTGATTCAGGTGATTATGGTGGTGGTGATGATGGTGGTTAGCGCCTTAGATTTCGGATTAGAAGGTCGCAGGTTCGATTCCCAGAAGAACCATAGGGATTTTTTGGACTCTAGCCAGCTCCTACCCAGAGTGAGTGTGCTGCGGGCTCCTTGGGAAGACTGGGACCACAGAGTCGAACTTTATCCACTTTACGGATGCGAATTTGATATCATTGCTCAAATTACCTGACCAACACTGCAGGGGTCTGTATCTCTCGGGTCGCTTGACGCCGGATGTATTATGATAGAAAGCATAGAGAGTACAGCCCTGTCGAGTAGTCTCAAAGTAGATGTACTTCCACAGCAGCATCCTTGGAGGGACGTTGTGGTGGTCGCCACCTCGGGTGGGTGACTCACTCACTCTGGCTCTGCGACTGAGCTAATACTGTCGTTAGTAGGGGGCTTAGTAGGTGGTGTCCTGCGTATGTTAGCTCAGAACAGGCACCACTGAACACCACCAAAGTGACCCAGCAGAAGTGCAGGGCCCCTCTGGCTGGTGGCCCCAGGGCAGCCTGATATTGATGGGTTCCCTGTGGATTCCCGACCCCGAGGATGAGACATAACGAACCTGGGTATGACTGTGGCGGGGAGATTGAAATGAGCGGCGTGGGAACAGCAGGACGGGGATGTTACAGAAGATAAAGCAGCAAAAAAAAAAAAAAAAGAAAGAAAAGGATAATGGCGGGATGATGAATATGGGGATCATGGTGGACATTAGGATCATGGTGAAAATGGGGATGATGATGGTAGTGTGTGTGTGTGTGTGTGTGTGTGTGTGTGTGTGTGTTGTGTGTGTGTGTGTGTGTGTGTGTGTGTGTGTGTGTGTGTGTGAGAGAGAGAGAGAGAGAGAGAGAGAGAGAGAGAGAGAGAGAGAGAGAGAGAGAGAGAGAGAGAGAGAGGAGAGAGAGAGAGAGAGACTCTGTGTGTGTGTGTGTGTGTGTGTGTGTGCGTGCGTGTGTGCGTGCGTGCGTGCACGCGTGCGTGCACGCGTGCGTGCACGCGTGCGTGCACGTGTGTGTGTATTTTGGGGTGATGATGATAATAATAACGATAATAATTAATAGCGATAATGCTGATGCACCCACCACGCCTATGTTTACTTAATCAAGCACCTGCTAACTGGCTGCCCTGGGAGCAGTGGAGTGAGTGTGACCAACAGTGCAGACGACGGCGGGGGCGGTCCTGTCGGTCAGGCTTCGGGCAGTGTGTCCTGGTCAACTGTCCGGGAAACGCCTGGGACAGAGAGAGCTGCAGGGGTGGAGACTGCTGTGGTTAGTTAGTTATCTATTTATTTTGTCTGTCTTTATGTGTTGATGTGTCTGTCTATTCATTGTTGTACTTCGAAGGATAATTTGAGAGACCGACATAGCTGTATGGACGAAGATTGTTGTGGTAGTTATTTTTCTTTGTCTTTCTTTCTTTTGTCTATGCCTTTAACTATTTATGTGTTTCTCTATTCCTTGTTTTACTTCGAAAGATAAAATGAGCGAAAGTCCGGCATAGCTGTATGGACGAAGACTGCTGTGAGTTATTATTTGTTATTATTATTTATTATTATTTATTTATTTATTTATTTTTATTATCTATTATCTATTTATTTTTTTTTTTTTTTTTTTTATCTATTTCTTTAATATTAATAAAAATGTTATATACTTTTTTTTTTTACTATCTTCTCCATTGGATACAGTTGTATCATTCTTTTTTACATCCTCCCACTGTGGATACAGTTGTCAACACCATCCCTGTGCCCTGCACCGGTTTATAGTCTCGTCCAAAGGACTTTTGGGGGAGCGAAGTCAGTACTGATGTTTTGTTTTTTTAATTTATTTTTTGTGTTTTTCATTTTATTATTATTATTATTGTGAGTACTGATGTTTACTCCAGGGTAAAATCCCCCCAAAACAGGCGCCTCCATGATGATTCGATCCCAAGCCTTCAGATCACTAGGCAACCCTGTAACCACCGAGCTATCCCCCCCACTGCCCCCCCCCCCCCCCCCCCCCCCCCCCCCATTGGTGCATTATTTTTGTGTGCATTCGATGTTTATTGCTTTTTTTCTCCCTGTGCAGTGTTAGCCATGGATTAAACCATTTTGATAAGCTGAGGTTTAGAAACAACATGAAGGATTAGATAATCACTATGTTAGTGATGAAGGGGATGCTCAGAACTATTTCTGCTCTGTTACTGTTGCTGTTAGCATTCTACTAGTACCACCACCACCACCACCACCACTACTACTACTACTACTACTACTACTACTACTACTACTACTACTACTACTACTACTACTACTTCTACTTCTACTTCTACTGCTGCTGCTGCTGCTGCTGCTTCACAACCACTATTGCTGCCACTGCTGCTGCTGCTGCTGCTGCTGCTGCTGCTGCTGCTGCTGCTGCTGCTGCTGCTGCTACTACTACTACTACTACTACTACTACTACTACTACTACTACTACTAGTGCTGCTGCTACTGCTGCTACTATCACCTCCACCACAACCTTTACCGCTCCCATCACTCCCATCACCACCACCACTGCCACCAACACCACCATTACCACCACCATCACCACCACTACCATCACCACCACCACCACCACCACCATCAACACAGCTACAGAGCGTTCAGTCTCAACGACACAGACTCTGACATGTATAACATGTTACGAAACAACCCAAAGATCACCACCACCACCGCCATCACCACCACCCCTACCACCACCACCACCGTCACCATCACCACCACTGCCACCACCATCACCACCACCATCACCACCACTACCACCATCATCCCTACCACCACTATCACCATCACCACCACTGCCATCACCACCACCACCACCACCACATCATCCCTACCACCACCATCACCATCACCACCACTACCATCACCACCACCACCACCACCATCACCACCACCACCACAGCTACAGAGCGTTCAGTCTCAACGACAGACTCTGACATGTATAACATGTTACGAAACAACCCAAAGATCACCACCACCACCGCCATCACCACCACCCCTACCACCACCACACACCGTCACCATCACCACCACTGCCACCACCATCATCACCACCACCACCATCACCCCTACCACCATCACCCCTACCACCATCACCACCACCACCATCATCACCACCACCACCATCACCCCTACCACCATCACCCCTACCACCATCACCCCTACCACCATCACCACCACCACCATCATCACCACCACCACCATCACCCCTACCACCATCACCACCACCATCACCACCACTACCACCACCACCACCATCATCCCCACCACCACCATCACCACCACTGCCACCACCATCACCACCACTGCCACCACCATCACCACCACTACCACACCTATCACCACCATCACCACCACCACCATCACCCCTACCACCATCACCACCACCATCACCACCACTACACCACCACCACCACCATCATCCCCACCACCACCATCACCACCACTGCCACCACCATCACCACCACTGCCACCACCATCACCACCACCACCACCACCACCATCACCACAGCTACAGAGCGTTCAGTCTCAACGACACAGACTCTGACATGTATAACATGTTACGAAACAACCCAAAGATCACCACCACCACCGCCATCACCACCACCCACCCTACCACCACCACCACATCATCCCTACCACCACCATCACCATCACCACCACCCCTACACCACCACACCCATCACCACCACCACCACCATCATCATCCCTACCACCACCATCACCACCACCACTACCATCACACCACCACCACCACCACCACCACCACCACCACCACCACAGCTACAGCTAGCGTTCAGTCTCAATGACACAGACTATGACATGTATAGTAGGTTGCGAAACAACCCAAAGATCACCACCACCACCGCCATCACCACCATCACCACCACCATCACCACACCACCACCACCACCACCACCATCATCCCTACCACCACCATCACCATCACCATCACCACCACTACCATCACCACCACCATTACCACCACCACCACAGCTACAGAGCGTTCAGTCTCAACGACACAGACTCTGACATGTATAATATGTTACGAAACAACCCAAAGATCACCACCACCACCGCCATCACCACCACCACCACCACCACAGTTACAGAGGGTTCAGTCTCAATGACACAGACTCTGACATTGTATGATACGTTACGAAACAACCCAAAGATAACTACATACAGCTTACTATGGGATGCTGCTGCTGCATACTTAGTTGCATGCTTGGTCATACTAGTGCCGCAAGCTGACCCCTGTTGTGCCCCTCTTGACCTTTGACCAGACCAGGTCACCTGGGGTCAGTGGGGTCAATGGGGTTCTTGCTCAGTGACCTGCGGTCAAGGCAGCAGCAGCAGACGACGCGCGTGCCAGAAAGCGCACTGCCAGTGCCGCGGTGGAAAGCCTGTGGATAGCCGTGAGTGCAGCAAGGGCTGCTGTCAGAGTGAGTAGTAGTAGTAGTAGTGGTAGTGGTAGTAGTAGTAGTGGTAATGGTAATGGTAGTAGTGGTAGTAGTGTGGTAGTAGTAGTGGTAGTAGTAGTAGTGGTAGTAGTAGTAGAAGTAGTAGTGGTAGTAGTAGTGGTAGTAATAGTAGTAGTAGTGGTAGTAGTAGTAGTAGTGGTAGAGTAGTGGTAGTAGTACATACAATGTTGATGTGTTGTGTTGTATTGTATTGTGTTGTGTTGTTTTGTGTTGTATAGTATTGTGCTGTTTTGTAGTGTAATTGTGTTGTAATGCGTTGTGTTGTATTGTTTTTTGTTGTGTTGTAATGCGTTGTGTTGTGTCGTATTGTGTTGTGTTGTGTTTGTAGTGTATTGTGTTGTGTTGTTTTGTGTTGTATCGTACTCTATCGTAATTGTAGTGTAAATGTATTTTATTGTATTGTAATGCATTGTGTTGTATTATGTTGTGTTGTGTTGTTTTGTATATATCGTATTCTGTTGTAATTATAATGTAGTGTAATTGTTTTGTATTGTAATGCATTGTGTTATGTTGTACTGTATTGTACTTGTAATTTTATTGTGTTGTATTCTGTTGCATTGTATTGTATTGCATTGTATTGTACTGTATTCCGTTGCGTTGCTTTGTATTGCATTGTATTGTATTGCATCGCATCGTATTGTATATAACATTGTATTGCACTATGTAGTATTGTATTGCATTGCATTCTATTATATTGTTTCGTATCGCATTCTGTTGTTTAAAAAAGCACATTAACTACATAATATGTTCCACAGATTTATCACTTATTTCTGTGTTCTCCAGATCCATCAGTTATTTCCCTGTTCTACAAATCCTCCGATTATCTCCCTGTTATACTGATCCTCCAATTATCTCCCTGTTATACTGATCCACGGATTATCTCCCTGTTCTATGGATCCATCAGTTATCTTCCTGTTCTACAGATCCACTAATTATCTCCCTGTTCTACAAATCCATTATCTCCCTGTTCTACAGATCCATTATCTCCCTGTTCTATGGATCCATCAGTTATCTCCCTGTTCCATGGATCCATCAGTTATTTCCCTGTTCTACGGATTCATCAATCATCTCCCTGTTCTGCAAATCCATTATCTCCCTGTCCTATAGGGTTCATCAGTTATTTCCCCGCCTGTACAGACTCACATTATAAGTCTCTGTATTCTATAGATCTGGCAGATTATCTCGTTTGTCTAGAGATCTCACTAGTTATTTCATTGTTGTACAGGGGGACGGACAGCCTAGTGGTCAGAACATTGCGCTCGCAATTTGACGACCCGAGTTCGATTCCCGTTCGAAGAGACTTTTCTCCTGGAGTTGACATAAGTGCTGACTCCACTCCCCCCAAAAGTCCTTTGGATGAGACTGTAAACCGAGGCCCCGTGTGCCAACGCACGCAGAACATCTTGCGCACACGTTAAATCCTGTTCCGCTTGTCGTAAGAGTAGGCCATCGTGTGCCAGTGGGAACAGATGCCATTTACAAAATGCATACACACGGGGACTGGATTAAAAAGCACGAGTGCTTATCCCATTATCCTCGATATAAAAGAATTTAAAAAATAATAAAATAAATAGATCCCATCAACTCTCTCTGTGTTGTAGGCCTAAATATAATCAATCATCTCTTTTTTTGCAGATCTCCTGAATTATATCTCTGTGTTATACAGACTCGTGAATTATCTCCTTTGTTGCACAGATATAAACAATTATCTGTGTTGTACAGATATCATCATCTGTGTTGTACATATCCTATCAATTATGTCTGTGTTGTACATATCCTATCAATGATTTCTGTGATGTAAATATACAATTATTAATGATCTCTGTGTTTTCTACATATAATCAATTATCCATGTGTTGTAGGCTACATACTATCAATTATCTCTATGTTGTACATATTATAATCAATTATATCTGTGTTGTACATAACTATAATCAATTATTTATCTCTGTGTTGTACAGAGATGATCAATTATCTCTGCGTGTAGTACAGAGATAATCAACTATCCTTATGTGTTGCACAGATACAATCATTTATCTCTATGTTATACAGATACACTCTATTTCTATGTTGTACAGGGGTAATCATTGTATCTGTGTGTTGCACAGAGATAATCAATTATCTCTGTGTGTTGTATAAAGATAGTCAATTACCCCTGTGTGTTGCACAGATACAATTATCTCTGTCGTACAGATGCACATTTTTATGTGTTGTACAGATATAATCATTTATTCTGTGTGTTGTACAGGGATAATCATCGATTCTGTGTGTTGCACAGGGATAATCATTTATCTGTGTGTGTTGTACAGAGATAATCAATTATCTCTGTGTGTTGCACAGTACCTGGTCTCAGTGAGCAGGGAGTGTGGGGCCCGTGGTCGGCCTGCTCCGTCACGTGCGGTCGAGGTGAAAGGTCAAGGACATTGCATTGTGGTGACCTTACGCGCACAGCGACTGATGACTGTGTGCTGGATTCCTGTAATGCTCTGTGTGTGTGTGTGTGTGTGTGTGTGTGTGTGTGTGTGTGTGTGTGTGTGTGTGTGTGTGTGTGTGTGTGTGTGTGTGTGTTGTTGTCTGTCTGTCTGTCTGTCTATCTGTCTGTCATTCTGTCTGTCTTTCACGCTCTCTCTCATTATCCTCAAAATAAAAGAATTTGCCCCACCCCCCCTTCTCTCTCTCTCTCTTGTTTTTTTGTTTTGTTTTGTTTTGCCTATTTATTTTTTAAAACCTGGGACACATGTTTTATGTAATTTGCTATTGATTTTTTTTATAATGAAGATATTGGTAAAGTTACTTATGCCGTTTATTAAAATATTTATGACTTATTTTTTGATAGATGGGGGTGGAATGTTTTTTTCAATTGTTGAACTCGTTATGCTTTCTTGTTTGCTACTTGTTTATTTGTGTCTTTAAAATTTTTTTTTATCACAATCTTCATTTGATTATTGATTACTTATTTAAGTTTTCCTTGTGTGTGCTTCTTGCTATTTTATTATTGTCTTCATGTGGGTTCTTTTTCTCTCTTCCTATTGTCTTTATGTTGTTATTTGTTTTTATTGGTTCTATATTTAGTTAGTTGTTTTTTTTAAATATTATATTATCCTGATAAGGGCGGGGACTAGATGCAAAAAAGCACATGTGTGCTTATTCATTATCCTCGAATTAAAAGAATTTGATTTGATGATTTGATTTGATTTGATTCTCTCTCTCTCACTCACTCTCTCTCTCTCTGTCTCTCTCTCTCACTCACTCTCTCTCTGTCTCTCTCTCTCCCTCCATCTGTCTATCTGTCTCTCTATGTCTCTCTCTGTCTCTCCCTCTCTCTCTCAGTCCGGATGAGACTTTAAACCGAGGCCCCGTGTGCGAACGCACGCAGAACATCTTGCGCACACGTTAAATCCTGTTCCGCTTTTCGTAAGAGTAGGCCATCGTGTGCCGGTGGGAACAGATGACAATATTTACAAAACTGCATACACACGGGGACCGGATGAAAAAAGCACATGATTGCTTATTCTGTTATCCTCGATATAAAAGAATAAATATATAAATAAATAAATAAATAAATAAATAATAAATCCCCTCTCTCTCTCCCCTCCCCCCCCCCCCCCATCTCTCTCTCCCCCTCTCTCCCTGTGCCCCAGGTGAGGGGGATGAAGAAGGCAGGGAGGAGAACAACACTGACCTTAAAACCAGAGCCCTGATCCTGATTGTTGGCTTTGTGCTCATCATCGGCGGTGCCATCACCATCACCACCTACATCCTCTACAGGAAAAGGTCAGACATTATCACCATTGTCATCACCATCACCACCTACATCCTCTTTAGGAAAAGGTCAGACATTATCACCATTGTCATCACCATCACCACCTACATCCTCTATAGGAAAAGGTAAGACATTATCATCATTGGCGCTGTCATCACCATCACCACCTACATCCTCTATAGGAAAAGGTCAGACATTATCATCATTGTCATCACCACCTACATCCTCTGTAGGAAAAGGTCAGACATTATCATCATTGTCATCACCACCTACATCCTCTATAGGAAAAGATCAGACATTATCATCATTGTCATCACCACCTACATCCTCTGTAGGAAAAGGTCAGACATTATCATCATTGTCATCACCACCTACATCCTCTGTAGGAAAAGGTCAGACATTATCATCATTGGCGCTGTCATCACCATCACCACCTACATCCTCTATAGGAAAATATTGGACATTATCATCATTGTCATCACCACCTACATCCTCTGTAGGAAAAGGTCAGACATTATCATCATTGGCACTGTCATCACCATCATCACCTACATCCTCTATAGGAAAAGGTCAGACATTATCATCATCGGCGCTGTCATCACCATCACCACCTACGTCCTCTATAAGAAAAGATTGGACATTTTCACCACTGACCTCATCTTTGGTGCTATGATCACCATCTACATCCTCTATAAGAAAAGGTCAGACATTATCACCATTGTCATTCTAATCACCATCACCACCTATATCCTTTATATAAGAAAAGGTCAGACATTATCACCATTAGCATCATCATCACCATCTTCGTCCTCTATAAGAAAAGGTCAGACATTATCACCATTAGCATCATCATCACCATCTTCGTCCTCTATAAGAAAAGGTCAGACATTATCACCATTGTCATTTTAATCACCATCTTCGTCCTCTATAAGAAAAGGTTAGACATTATCACCATTGTCATTTTAATCACCATCACCACCTATATATATCCTCTATTTAAAAAAAGGTCAGGCATTATCACCATTGTCGTTCTAATCACCATCACCACCTATATATATCCTCTATTTAAAAAAAGGTCAGGCATTATCACCATTGTCGTTCTAATCACCATCACCACCTATATATATCCTCTATTTAAAAAGAGGTCAGACATTATCATCATTGACATTCTAATCACCATCACCACCTATATCCTCTCTAAAAAAAAAAAAAAAAAAGTCAGATATTATCACCATTGACATTCTGATCACCTTCACAACCTACATCCTTCATAAAATTCTGATCACCATCACCTCCTATATTTTCTACAAAAAGGTCAGACATTATCACCGTTGTCCTCATTATTGTTGCTATGATCACCACCACCACCTACATCCTCTATAAGAAAAGGTGAGACATTATTACCAGTGGCATTCTAATCACCATCACCACCTATATCCTCTACAAGAAAAGATCAGATATTAACACCATTGTCCTCACCATTTGGCATTCTAATCACCATCACCATATTCATCCTCTATAAGAAAAAGTCAGACATTATCCCCAATGTCCTCACCATTGGTGCTATGATCACCATCACCACATACATCCTCTAAGGTAAGACATTATCACCACTGTCCTCAACACTGGTGCTATGATCACCATCACCATCACCACCCACAGTCTGATGCTCACCACCAGCTGACTTGTGGACGATTTCAGACAACTGGCTGGCGTCAGAATCTTCTTTTCCTTTTTTTGTTTTTTTTTTTGGTTTGGTGCCTCATTTTCTGAGAGACACCGAGTCAGAGACATTTTATTTTATTTATTTTATTTTATTGCACAATGATCAATAATGATGATGATGTTGATGATGATGATGTTAATGATGATGATGTTAATGATGATGATGATGATGATGATGATGATGATGATGTAACAGTGCTGGTATGGAGGTGCATATGCTTTGAGACCGGGTTGTACTATACACTGACCTGACTATCATAATAGATCCCGACGTCAACCGGACCCCAAGAGATACAGACACCTGCAGTGTTGGTCATGTAATTTGAGCAACACTCTAAACACGCATTTAAAAACATTCAAGCCCTCATTCTGACCACCTATTACAATGCAAATATTGTCAATTTCTCATTTTGCCACTTTCTGCAGTCTACCATTTCGAATCGTAATAATTTTTCATAGAAGTAGTCCGATTATTCTTTTTTAATTGAATAGCTTATTTATCGCACATTTATAACATGTCAATTAATAACTTTTTTTAAAAATGACATCTGACGCAATGCGACTCATTATGTGGTGGAGCGACGTTTAATTTAATTTTTATTTTATTGCACAATGGTGAATGATGATGATGATGATGATGATGATGATGATGATGATGATGATGATGATGATGATGGTGATGATGTTTTTATTGTGGTGGGGGATGGAAAGCCTAGTGGTCAGAACATTGCGCTGGCAATTTGACGACCCGGGTTCGATTCCCGTACAAGGGGATTTTTCTCCTGGAGTTAACATCAGTGCTGACTCCACTCTCCTCAAAAGTCAGGATGAGACTATAAACCGAGGCCCCGTGTGGGAACGCGCGCAGAACATCTTGCGCACACGTTAAATCCTTTTCCGCTTTTCGTAAGAGTAGGCCATCGTGTGCCGGTGAGAACAGATGACATTTACAAAACTGCATACACACGGGGAGTGGATGCGAAAAAAGCACAAGAGTGCTTATCCCATTATCCTCGATATAAAAGAATAAAATAAAAATAGAAAAAAAAAGAAAAAAAAAAAAGAAGCGTCACAAAATAAATGTCTCTTGTCTGTCTTACCGCAGACGCCTCTCTGGCCAGAGGTCATTCGGAAGAGGAGGGCGATCCCTGTCCGTGTCTTACCCCAGCTACACCACAACGACAAGCAGGGGAACTACAGAGGGATTTTGAGAAAGTTCTGTCCTCCATGGTCCTGCCCTCTGTTAACTTAGTCCCCGGGACTGAACGAACGTCACACACCACACACCATGTCGCTGGGTCTGTGGAGTCCGCAACGGAGCGACAAACAACAAGAAAGCCAGCCCCCCCCCCCCCCTCCCTTTTCATTTTTTTAAAAACATTCTTTTAGTTCAAGGATAACGGAATAAGCACTCCTGTGGGTTTTTTGTTTTGTGTTTTTGTTTTTTTTCACTTCCAGTTCCCGTGTGTAAGCCGTTTTGTTGTCAATTTTGGCATCCGTTCCCACCGGCACACAGTGGCTTACTCTTCCGAAAAGCGGTGTGGGTTTTAACGTGTGTGCAAGATACGCACGAGACCTCGGTTTATAGTCTCATTCGAAGGACTTTATAGGTGGGGGTGGGGTGGGGGGAGTCGAGTTGGCACTGATGTTAACTACTGAGGAAAACAAACTGCTACCATGGTCACATAACACTCCGAAGATGAATGCGGCAAGTGGAGGTTTTTTGGTTGTTGTTTTTTCACCGATGCCCTGTAGATCAGTCTTACAACCCTGTCTTGCAGACAGAGCGATAACTCCTTACACAAAACAAACGGTAACGCTGCAATGGATCCCTGCCCACTGTGACATACCTGGCAACGAACAGGCTGATAAACTTGCAAAACAGTGTGCGCGTGCAGAAAGAACAGTGCGAAAGTAGCCTCAAACTTTCATAAAAAAAAAACCCAAAACAAACAAACAACAAAAAGTACCAATTATCAAATCGATGGCTCGACCCAGAGTAGAGAAGGACGACAATCACCATTTAAACTCGAATTCATCTTCAAAGTTCACATTGAAAGTCAAAAACCTTAGTATCACAAACAGAGAAAATCAGTTAGCCTAGGTTACGAGCAAAGGGTAAAAGATCTAAGAATAAAAGAATGAATCCTGTCCATGTATTCAGAGAGCTTACAGTTAACAGCACCGTACATACAACATCAACACAAAAATGATGCTCTTTTTGCAAGTAACACATATCTGACATACTCCCACACATGTTTACGCCACATGGTTACAACAGAGTTTTATTATTATCATCATCATCACAATCATCATAGTTACTATGCATCATAGGTGTGCACGCATATATATGCAGTACACACACGCGCGCGCACGCACGCACACGCACGCACACCAAGCACGCAAGCACGCACACACACACACACACACACACACACACACACACACACACACACACACACACACACACACACACACACACACCCGCGTGCGCGTGATCAGATTTAGAATAATTGTTTATGAGTGCACATGATTAGAAAAGCAATTGTAAAAAACAAACAAACCCAAAACAAAACAAAAACCCAAAAGCCATTAACTTGAAAATCTATACTCATTTCACTTTAAGGACATTATCCATATATAGTGTTGCCCAAAGAAAAATCTTCATCATTTTAGTCATTATCATCGTCATCGTCGTCGTCTCGTCGTCATCAATCATCATCATCATCTCTTCTTCTTCTTCTTTTCTTCTTCTTCTTCTTCTTCTTCTTCTTCTTCTTCTTCTTCTCTTCTTCTCTTTTCTCTCTTCTCGTCTCTCTCTCTCTCTGTCTCTGTCTCTCTCCTCTACTCTTCCTCTCTCTCTCTCTCTCTCTCTCTCTCTCTCTCTCTCTCTCTCTCTCTCTCTCTCTCTCTCTTCTCACACACATCCTCTCCACCCCCTTGCTTTCTCTGAGTGCTTTTAATTTGTTTGATAGCAATATTGACTTTGGTCTAAAACTTGCATGGGAGAGTTTTAAACTTAAGAACTCTGTTAAGTCTCTGGGATGGGGGTGGGGGGTGGGTGGACATGTAATATTTCACTAATTTTTGCGTATCATTATTCATAATTTCTCTTGATTTTGTCTCTACAAGATATTAATATAACTCATATTTTTTGTATGCTTTCCACAATTTTACCACATTTCTGTACAATTTTTATTCAATGCTGATTTGTCTTTAAAATTTATACATCTATATCAAATAGGGCTAAAGTTAATCTAAAGACACCGCAGTTGTGCAAGGCTCTGCCTATACTTTGTGACGTCAAACGCAGAGATTACGTAGACCAGTTTACTTTTACGTCATGACTCTAGGACAAAAGATTAACCATGGAATCTGGACGATGATTTGGAGAAAAAGGAGGGGACTGTTTGTATTGCCGTGCGGCTTTCCAGCAGAAGTAAGTGAAACAAAACTTTATTATGTGTGAGAGCAGTATAGCTACTATATATATATTAGCGTTACAATTGCTAACTTCCATTAAAATCTGCATTAACTAGATCAAGATCTGTTAACAGAGGAATATTCCAAAATCTTCTGGACTTTTTTTTATTTGACAGGGAAATTTGTTTGATACAGCATATATATATATATATATAAGCCAGCAATTTTACAGAGATTACCTCATCAGATGAAGAAAAAAAGAGTGGTGGCTGCTTTTAGATCCATGGCATGATAAACTGGCTACATCAGCAAAGAAGCTGCTGCCAGGGCATGAGAAAGTCCAGACTTATTGAAAGTTTGTTGTTGTTTGTTGTTTTCCTGCTTCTCTTGCAAACACACAGGTGTTATGCTGCTAAGAGGTTTTGTGGGGCTTTTTGCTAACTGGCCCAAGACCTGTAGCTGCAACCCAAAGTTGGTCTAAAAGTAACTGGAAATTATTTGTAGACAATACTTAGCTTGCTAGGCTCCCTGTGGACTTCCACTCTGAAGATATCGCCTTCACCTGTCTGGTAGTCTCCCTGATCGTGGGGGCACCACTGAAGATTTTGCAACCAGCTTCCTTCACTCCACACCATCCGCCACCCTCCCTACCAGATCGCTCCACCCAAGGCCCGTCCACTCTCTGATATTGTCTTTCCATCGTTTCCTCTGTCTGTCTGCCTCTTCGTCTCTCTTTCGCCTTGTACTGTTCCCTGTAAGACAGTCTAGGCCAGTCCAGATGTTTGTGTGACGTGCACATACCACTTTAGCTGAAGATAATTATGTGACATAACAAATCTGGGTATGGCTGTGGCCAGGTGATGAATTGATATGAGCCACTGGGAGCAATGGGACAGTAACGTCACAGAAGATAAGACAGCCAAAATAAAATACTTAGCACACTTGCTTTGTATCAGCACAGATGAGCACTTGGTCCCGTGTAACAACATATTGGGTAGGATGCACTGTTTGGAAGATCGCACTAGGCACAAACAGTTCATGGTCACAATAGCCACCAGTCAGGTGCCACAGGTTTCTGTTGGTGTGTCCATGCCCTCTACAGGTCACAATAATTCTAGCATGGTGGTTTCTTTCCATATTGATCAGACCAAGCCTGTGTGCGTGGGTTCAAACTAGGATCTGCCATACTCTTTGTTGACAGTGTTTTGATATATATATATATTATATATATATATATATATATATATATATATATATATATATATATATATATATATACACACATATATATACACACATATATATACACATATATATATACACATATATATATTATACAATATATATACATACATAAAATATATATAGAGAGAGACAGAGACATGCAGAGACAAGGACAGACATAGAAGGGAACTTTTATAATATCTTTGGGGGGAGGGGGGTTGAGGGGGGGGGGGGACAGACAGACCAACCGACAAACAGAGACACAGACAGACAGTGAAAGACAGACGGACATGCAGAGACAAGGACAGACGCATAAAGTAACTGTTCTTTTACAATGGCTTCTCTGAAAGACAGACAGACAGACAGACAGACAGACAGGCGGACACCTAGAGACAAGGACAAAGAGGAGAACTGTTCTTTTAGCAAATGGAAGAATCTATACATCCCTCTAAGAGAAGATTGTAACATTTCATAACTAGAGGGTAAAAGAGGATAAAAGATGATAGTTTTATTTTGCCAGTATGCTACGTTGGTAGTAGGCTACCGATATACCACTCACTATATATATCCTCTTATACATGGGTACCAGAGATGTAGAAACAGGAATTGAATCCCATGTCAGTTTGAGTTTACTTTTGTGTGTCTGCATAAAATCGGGGAGAAAAGTACGAAACCTGTTTTTTTCTTTCTCTCTCTCTCTCTCTTGTGTCGATTTTGTTTTTGTTTGTTGATTTGCTTTGGGGTGTGTTTTTTTTTGTTTTTTTTTGTTGTTTTTTTTTTTTGGGGGGGGGGGATTTATGTAGTGCTCTCCTTCATTTCACATTTTCTCAGTGATTTTTTTAATCCGTCATGCAGTGTACCACAATTTAAGCAAAAAACATCAACAATAAATGACATAAGCACCACCACCCCCACCCCACCCCGAAAAAACAAACAAACAAACGGCCACTGTGACAATGAAGATTGTAATTGCTGTGATTTTTTTCCACCTGATCAGCTTTCTTTACTCCCAGAGTTGCACTAAAAAAACATTTGTATGCAGTTATGGCATTTGTCTCAAGTCAACATATGACATATTGCTACATCCGAATTAGATCTAGGTTCATCAGTCGTGAGATTTTTGCGTCTCTAGCCGTTTAAACCCACCATTAGGGTAGCTGCATTCCGACTTCGGGGATGGTGTCTAAACGCGACACCTATGTGCATGCGCTTTTGCTCTGTTTTTGTTTTTAATCATTTGGTTCTACCAGCACCAAAGCGTCAACTCTTCCAAAAGTCGGACGGGTTTTTTTTTAACTTGGTTGCAAGATGATGTGCGTAGGGTCTTACATGCGGCCTCAGTTTAGTCTCATCCGAAGGACTTTTGGGGGAGTAGAGTTGGCACTGATGTTAACCTTAGGGGAAAATCCCCTAGATGAGTCTCAGGCAAACAGCCTCTCTGCTCAAGAGGAAAATGAATGTCTCATAGGAAGGTGCCAAGGGACATAACTACAAAGAGAGATCACTCTCGCTAAACAAGGAACTACCTCGTAAAATAAGGGGGTTACTTTTGCAGTATAACGGAGAAATATGCAGTCACTAAATCTATGTTTAGATATACCACACACAAAAAGTACCTTTTCGGTGAGAGGTGTTACAAAAGGAAGGGGCCTATTTTAGCACTGGACCCAGGACCTCTAACTGTTAAGCTGGATTGGGGGGAAAGGGAGCAGGATAATCTGCCCTTGCGATTTGACGGCCCAGATCCGAGCCACTACCCAGACACCCGCTCAAGGGGACCCCCCCCCCCTCCGCCCCCCCCCCCCCCCAAAAAAAAAGGAAAGAAAAAAAGAGAAAAGAAGTTAACATCAGAACTGATTCCACTCCCTGTAAGTCCATGGGTGTTACTGTAAACAGAGGCCTTGTGTTTAAACCCACGTAGAACTTCTTGCATACATGTTAAAAACCCAGTTCTGCCGCAATTTTTTTTTAACGTATGCGTGCTGGTGTCATATGTATACTTCACCCTTGAAGTTGAAATCCATGTACCTTAATCATGGGTTAAAAAAACAAAACAAACCCAGTAGCATTTGGAAAAATCTCACCACTGGGGAACCACCAAAATCTAGCAAAGGAATGGGGAAAATGTTGAAAACGACATTAATTTCTTCAGTGAAGGAAGAATCTGAATCTAGTGTCTTTTCTATTCTATTGTTGCAGTGGCAGACACAGAAGCAGCAACAAGCCTTGTGAGAAGGCACAAACACGTCACTTCCGTCAGCAACCTCCTGGGTACTTTCGCTGGTGTCCCTTGTGACCTGAGGGGTCATTGGCAAGAGATCTCTCTAGTGTTTTTCCCCATGAAATCATGGCTGCTTTGACACCATGGACGTGGACTTGTTTAGTGATTGTGCTTGTGGTAAAACCTATGCATGCTCGAAGTAAGCACAGTGTTACTTCTGGAGAGAGAGAGAGAGAGAGAGAGAGAGAGAGAGAGAGAGAGAGAGAGAGAGAGAGAGAGATTACTTGATTGATTGATTGATTGATTGATTGACTGGTTAATTGATTGATTGAGTGATTGATTGATAATCTTTATTCCCAAGGGTTAGAGGTAAGTATTGACATACTTTATTCATCTGGCCCTTGCTCTGAGAAGGGACTATCCTTTTTAATCACAACAAAAAGTTTCAAGTAAACGTTAATGAAAGAAAAGGATATGATATATATATAAATAATACACACACACACACACACACACACACACACACACACACACACACACACACACACATATATATATATATATATATATATATATATATATATATATATATATATATATATATACCTTGCATACCTTTACCTTGTTTACCTTTTATAAAGGATCCCCGAACATAAGGCACAAAGATTCACTAGGTGGATATTTTCTTCTATATTCAGGGGGGGGGGGGGGGGTGACAACATTTTTCCTTACATATTTCTTTCTCTTTCTATTTTCATCTTTTTCTGACAGCAGTGGTAGGCTACAGGAATATTGACCTATTCTTAGGGCTGCAATGGACACTTCTGAATTCTAAAAAGTGTCTTGCTCTTACCACAGAGGGTGAATGAGGTAGCAATCACTGCTGGGACCTCTGAAGAGTGCTCAACCAGGAGCCGAAACTCGAGTCAGGTCAGGCCCAAAGCCTGATCCTTACTCAATAATTCCCCAAATGCTGCCTTCAAAGACTTTTATCTTATAGTGGGTTTTTTTGTTTTTGTTGTTGTTTTTTTCTCTTCTTTTTTTGAATCTTTGACAAACATCAATTTTATGATGAGAGTAAGTTGTAACTGGTTACCTGCACTTGTTTTTCTTCACTATATTTTCTCAATTAATATATATATATATATATATATATATATATATATATATATATATATATATATATATATATATATATATATATATATATATATATGTGTGTGTGTGTG
Source organism: Stramonita haemastoma (assembly GCA_030674155.1). Classification (NCBI taxonomy): domain Eukaryota; kingdom Metazoa; phylum Mollusca; class Gastropoda; order Neogastropoda; family Muricidae; genus Stramonita; species Stramonita haemastoma. Next base: position 8,970,008 of record CM060339.1, on the reverse strand, counting down.
TGTGGGCTCCACCACGAAATGAGTCGTTTAGCACATTACCCAATTTTGCGCTAGGAGCCTTTAAAGGCAGGTGGGGGTCAAGTTGTCAATTTCGAGATTTTGATTGATTATTAAACTAGATCTGTGTATTTACCTTATAATGAAATATCAAGGCATAATTTTTATTCCTTTTGCTTTTAAATGTGTTTTGAAAATACCAAAGCACTCATTCTGACAACCTGTTACTAAAATAAACTTGCCCGTTTCTCATTTTGTCCCATCCTGCAGTCTATCATTTCAATTTGTAATAATGTTGCACAGAATTGTCCGATTTTCAATCTGTTTTTTGTATTTGATAGCCACTTTATTGCACATTAATGGCATGTCAATAACTTAAAATTGATCTCAGGTGAACTCCGTCTCATTATGTGGTGGAGCGTCACACACACACACACACACACACACACACACAACACACACACACACACACACACACACACACATATATATATATATTATATATATATATATATATATATATATATATATATATATATATCTTTTAACTGTTGGTAGACTTGTCTTTGTAAATGTTTCCGCTGAAAATTGGATGTGGCCCCATGTTCAACACACATCAGGAGAGAAAATGGGGTGGCAATATTCTAGGAACAAACACACTGTCTGAAATGTTTGGAGTCTCTCCTTATGATCATCTTTATCTTTTCATTCACCAGCAGGACCACCACCAAGAACAACAACCACGCCATCTACAACCAATATTACCACTGGACCATCACTAGGTTAGACAACTAGAACGTGTTGTTTACGTTTTTGAAACTACTTTCTTTCTTCGTTATCTTCTTTTTCTACCTTTCCACTCTTCTCTTCTTTCTTTTACTCTTCTTTCTTTTTGTTTTCAAATTCTTCTCCATTTTTTCGTTACAGCTGCAACTTACTTTTAATGTTTCCAGTGGTTCTAGTGCCTTCGTAATGTTTTTTTTTTATGACTGTGCATCTTCTGAATGTTAATATGACGTTTGGGATGGTGAATATGCATGATCTTAATAAGCATCTTCTCCAACTAATTCTTACATTCTTCCTTCACCTCCAAATGTCCTGTAGTCCCGTGGACCGTGGGGGCATAACTGAAGATTTTGCAACCAGCTTCCTCCACTCCTCACGGCCCTCCGCCCTCTGTTGTAGGTCGTTCCACCCATGGCCCGTCCACTCTCTGATGTAATCTTCCGATCGTTTCCTCTGTCTGCCTCTTGTCTCCCTCCCCTTACTGTTCCCTGAAAGACTGTCTTGGCCAGTCCGGTTGATTGCGTGACGAGCCCGTACCACTTTAGCTTGCGTTTTTTCACTGTAGTTAGGAGCTCTTAATATGGACCGATGGCACTCTTTATTCTAGTTTTCACTTCTTCATTAGTGATGTGAAATCTGTATGAAATGCCAAGGAGTTTGCGAAAGCATCTCATCTCCATTGCCTGTATCTTTCTTTCAATGTCTGTTGTTATGATCTACGTTTCACATGCCTACAAAAATATGGACATGATCAGGGAATGCATCAGTCTGATCTTGAAGCTGATGGCGATGTTCTTATTATTCCAGAGGACTTTAAGTTTGGTCATTGCAGCTGTGGTCTGGGCTATCCTGGAGAGAATTTCAGGTTTTGATCCTTCATCTGATACTATCTCCCCCAGATTTTTTAAGCTTTGGACGTCTCCATTTTCTTACTATCTATAATTACATCATTTGCTGATGCCATTGGCACTATTTGTCATCAGCTGTGTTTTCTTTGCACTGATCTGCAAGCCATATGCTGATGAGGCTTTAACAAGGTGATTTACCAGACTGACTAGCTCTTGTTCTTCTCCAGCTAGGCTGTCGATGTCATCGGCAAAACGTAAGTTTGTGATTGTTCTGCCTCCAATGCTGACTTTTCCCTCATGATTTTCAAGTGCAACAACCATTGTTCTTTGTAAGAAGACGTGAAGAGGGTGGGAGAGAGCAGACATCCTTGGCATACTCCAATTGTGGTTCGGAACCAATCTCCTATGTTGTTGTTACAGTAGACTGCGCTGGTTGCCTTGTTATACAGACATTCTAAGGCTCTGATCAGGTTGGCATTGATGTTATACAACCTCATGGTTGCCCACAGAGCTGCATGCCAGACTCTGTCAAACACCTTCGTAAAGTCCACAAAGACGCGGTAAAGATCTTGTTGGTGTTGCAAGTATTTCTCACAGAGTATTGTAAGATTTAAAATTTGTTTGGTTGTGCTCTGTCCTGATCTAAACTCTGCTTGCTATTCTTTGACGATCTCCTCAGCTTGAGGCTTTAGTCTGTTCAGGGGGATTCTTAGCATCACTTTGCTTGAAAGATCATGCTGATCGTACTGTAGTGTTGGCAGTGTTGTAAGTTGCCTTTCATCGGGAGAGTGATAATCAGGGACTGTGTCCAAGGTGTTGGCCACTCCCCTGTCTCCCAGATCTTATTGCAGATAGTAAGCAACACCTCTATCATGGCCTCTCATCCTGCCTGGACCAGTTCTGATGGAATGTTGTCCACTCCTGCTGATGTCCCTCTTTTTAGTGATTTTATTGCACTCTCAACTTCTTCCCATAAGATGGGGTAGCTGCTGTTGTTGGTTGATGGAGGGACATCTAGCACCTTGAGGTCTCATGTTGTTGTGCGAGGGTAATGCTCAGAGCAGGTACTCAGTCCACCTCTTTAAATTATCTTGATCCTCAGTGAGACATTTCCCTGCTTTGTCTTGGATGGTAGTGGTTCTCCCTTGTTTTGAGCTTGTCAGATCTTTCACAAGCTGGTAAGCTTTCTTGCTGTTGTTTTTCTGCAGGTTTTCTTCGATAGCTTTGCATTGTTCTTTGATCCATGTCTCCTTTGCTTTTCTCAAGTCTTATTCAAAGTTGTTGATTGATTTCTTTGTATAATATTGCACCCTCTGCCTCTTTCTTCCTTTGTTTCAGTTCTCTGCGTTTATCGCATAGCTTCAGTATGTCTTCTTCAGTATGTCTTCTGTGTCACACAAGGCTTTTTGGTTGGCCGGTGTTTACCGAGGATGTTGCTAGCTGTTTCAGTCATTGCAGTGTTAAAGCTGTTAATCAGGGTGTCTACTTCAATGTCCTTGTTTTCGAGAATGAGGAGTGGGGCAAATTTTCCTCCTATCATAGCTTTGAAATTTTCTGCTACTATTGGGTCCCTTAGTCTGTCAAGATTGAACTTTATTCTTAAATTGCCCTGTTTCTTAATACTTTTGAGGCAGAGTCTAAATGTCATCATCACAAGCTCATGATTGCTTTCTATGTCTGCTCCTGGATTTCTCCTGGTCTTTGCAATATTAACACTTGATTGGAGGCATTGTTTGACCATGATGTAGTCAATTTGATTGTGGTGATCTCCTCCTGGGCTGTGCCATGTCCAACGTCTAGATGGTTTGTGTGGACCAAATGTGTTCACCACCTTCAGGTTGTTGAGGCTGGCAAAGTCTAGGAGCCTCAAGCCTCTTTCATTGGCCTCAGGGTTGCAATACTTTCCACATATCCCCTTCCAATTCTTGCTCGCCTCTACCCCTATTTTTGCATTCCAGTCACCTTGAACTACAATGATGTCTTTCTTTGACGTCTGGTCTATGACCTTTTGCAATTGATTGTAGAAGTCTTCAACGTACTGGTCATCATAGTCTTTGTGCTTTGTAGCCATGCGCTACAAAACCGAAGATACAGACCGCATGATTGCTGTCTTTCAAGGAGGAAAGGAGGGGGGGAAAGGCAGATCACGAGCTTCTATCATTGACGATTCACCAAAGCCAGTGGTATGAGAATCCATGAAGTCAGAAGGGCTTGCAAGGACCGGAGCAAACGGAGAAGAAGGATAATGTCGGTGTCATTGGGCTTGCAGCCAGTGCTAAACTTGGTGATGCCAGCAGGCGAGACTTCTGCCAGACACAAAAGGGCACAAGAACACACACCACACACACACACACACACACACACACACACACACACACACACCACACACACACACACACACACACACACACACACACACACACACACACACTACACACACACGTACACACACTACACACACACACACACACACACACACACACACACACACACACACACACACACACACACACACACACACGTACACACCACACGTACAGCCACACACACACACACACACACACACACACACACACACACACACACACACACACACACACACACACACAACACACACACAATCCAAGGGATTGTATTGATTTACTCAGCACAAAACAGGAGAAACTTTTTACTCCGTGAAATGTCTGGGGTAACACAGCAGTTCGGGATGCCCATTAACCAGACTGTCATGTATCCTTGGAACGTTCTGACCTCTTTCACTGTTATCACCACTCATACCCTCACCATCATCATCATCATCATCATCATCATTAAGACCATCTTCCATGTCTACTGAAATAATGACGTGTTGTAGGTTGTATAAACTCAGTTTCAGCCACGCATGTTGTACAGGTCGCGTTGCCCACGCCGCCTCATCCGTGAAGAAAGTCAGTCTGTACATGATGATCAGTCTTGGTTTGATGATACTTGTGGCGTTTGTCGCTGCCGCTATAATCTCCCTGCGAAAAAGAATGGACAAGAGCAGGAACCTTCCTTCGGACATGTTGTCGCTGAAGCAACCAAAAGATGGGACAGGAAGCACTGAGCCTGAACCATCCTCAGATGTAGCAGCACATGAGGAGGTGCACAATGCAGGATTCAGGGTGTCAGCAACAAGTGACGCCTCTGCCTCATCCACTGAGACATGAATCTGCAGACAGAAGTAAGTCATGGCAATAATAAACATAGGGGACTCTTGCATGGCACAAAAACAATGTAGAGCCAACACTACATGTCATGCTTTGACTCCTGCGTGTTACTACAAACAGGTAGACACACAGAGACTAGGATACCTCCCTCACCTGTGCATGTACACACCTACATCCAGACCCAGCTGCATGCATTCCCCCCCCCCCCACACACACACACACCACACACATTGTCATACTTTCACTGGGACAAAAGGCTTGCCCCTTCATCATTACAGCTTCGAGCTTTACCCAGTAACATACTTTGCCATGCATTCTGACACATTTGTAACCTCCACCACATAATGAGTTGCATTGCACCAGAGGTTGAGATATTTATATGTCATTAATTTGCAATAAATAAGCTATACAACACACACAAAAACAGATTAAAAATCGGACAATTCTCTGAAAAGTTATTATCACTTGAAATAATAGACTGTTGAAAATGACAAATATTGAGAAATGGACAAGTTTTGCATTGTAATAGGTGATCAGAATGAGGGCTACGGTATTTTAAAAAAAACCAAACGGGTTTAAAGGCACAAGGCAGCAAAATTATGCCTTGGTTTTTCATTAAAAAGTAGAATAACAGCTATAGTTTTAACATCAATCAAAATCGACAACCTGACCCCCACCTGCCTGAAATGGCTCCAAGTGGAAAAGTGGGTCAGGTGCTAAGCGACCCACTTCGTGGTGGAGCGTCACATTTTCTCCACCATAGACATCATCCTTGTCAGGGTGATGGAGCTTGCAATCCAAGCTATGATCCCACGAGCTAGGTCAGCGAGGACAGGTCATTGGGGGAGGGGCCAGACTGAAAGGTGCATGCTTGCAACAACGACCTGGTGAGCAGGGGATGGTTGTTGAGACAAGAGGCAAAGAAAGAGTGTCTTTCTATACAGGACTTTTCTTGATCTCCAAGGTTACGATCGGATGATTTTGGCTGGAAACATTGGTCAGGATATCTTATTTATGTATGTGTTGTTTTTTATTTATTTATTTATTTATTCATTCATTTCTTCTTTTATATCGAGGATAATGGAATAAGCACCAATGTGCTTTTTTGTTTTTACATTCAGTCCCCCTGTGTATGCAGTTTTGTAAATCTTGTCATCTGTTCCCACCGGCACACGATGGCCTTCTCTTACGAAAAGCGGAACAGGATTTAACGTGTGCGCAAGATGTTCTGCGTGCGTTCGCATACGGGGCCTCGGTTTATAGTATCATCCGAAAGACTATTGGGGAGAGTGGAGTCAGCACTGATGTTAACTCCAGGGGAAAAATCCCCTCCAACCGGTTCGATTCCGGGTCATCAAATTGCCAGCGCAATGCTCTCACCACTAGGCTATCCCGCCCCCAGAGAGAGAGAGAGAGAGAGAGAGAGAGAGAGAGAAGAGAGAGAGAGAGAGAGAGAGAGAGAAGAGAGAGAGAGAGAGAGAGGAAGAGAGAAGAAGAGAAATCAAATCAACATTTTATTTCCAGATGGTGCATTGAGTAAGCAATAAATTTGCTTGTTTTCATCAAGCCATCTATCTATATCTAGCACACACAAAAATACGCCTGTTATATGCTGATGACCTTGCAATCGTATCTACTACAAAGGCAGGATTACAAAAGAAACTAAATAACCTTAATGTGTATCCTGAAAATTGGGGACTAAATATCAACACGAAAAAAACCAAATTGTTATATTCATCACTCAGACCCAAAAGTACCTTATCACTTCAAAGTAGGTATTCATACAATTCAAACTCTTGATCAATTCAAATAGTTGGGTCTAGTAGATCACAAAACAGGAGCATTTTAATTTGCTCAAGAACATTAATTAGCTAAATCAGGCAAACAAAATAGTGCATTCACTGAGAGGAGTCGCATTAGATGACGGAATATTCGTTACGATCCAATATTGCAGCTTTTTGATTCATTGATTATACCTATAGCAACATATGGAGCTGAAAATTGGTTTCCATGGGTTGAAAACAAGATACTATGTATATTTCAGTTAACTCAAGCATATCCAATTTCTTTGGAAACTTGTCTTTCTTCAAATATCCACATGAAAAAAACACATGAATTTTGAAAATCAATTTTGGGTTTAGGCCTACTTTGTAAATCAATTTATCTACTAACACTTGCAGAATTAGGAAGACATCCCATGGGGGTTCATTTGCATATCGAGTTATTAGTCATTGGACTCACATCTTACATGCACGTCGTAATACTTACATAAAAATAGTGTACAGTGCCATATTGAACCGATAGGACACTGCTTAAGCTACTTGGATACCTTTTGTTAAAACTTTCTTCATAACTTAGGGCTAGGACAGGTTTGGAACAATCAGTCAACACTTGATAAAGACGGGCTCAAATTTGCATTTCGCCAACAATTAGAAGAGAGATGTGTCAAGTTCTGGAAACAACAAAGAACTAAAACAAAAAGACTGAAATTATATGACGAAATTAAAAAGACTGACTACCACCTAGAACATTACCTAGCTGCAGATATCCACCCATCCCACAAACAAGCTCCTTGCAGACTCCGAGTCAGTGCCCAGAATTTGAACATTGAGGGTGGCCGATATTCACTCACCCCATGAGAAGAAAGACTGTGTAACGTGTGTGGAGTTGTAGAAGATGAGTTCTATTTTTTGGATGCTTGTGTGTTGTTTCAGGGCCTATGCGGTAATCTACTTAAAGAGGTGCAACAGTCCAGCCACTTGTTGATAGGACCAGCCTAACAAATATGTTTTAATAATTTGGTTCCAGGTGATTTTGTAAGCCTACAACTGATGACCTTCAAGCACTCTTTGCAAAGTATGTTTTTGATTGCATCAATCTTCGGTGTCTTTTTCCTTTTTTTTCTAACCAGTTTCTTTATTGGTGTCTATCAGCTTTGTACGCTTCCATGGCAATAAAAGATGTTCTGTTCTGTTCTGTTCACACACACACACACACACACGCACGCACGCGCGCGCGCGCGCGCGCGCACACACGCACGCACCAATTTGTAGTTAGTCGACTATCATTCAGACTGAATTCAAATGCCAAGATGTTCTGCTTGCGTTGGCACACGGGGCCTGGG